>CM053769.1:661376201-661398632 GCA_028658325.1 Potorous gilbertii
CTATGTCTTTACCTGATGGTAAGCAGTTTTCTTCTTCGTCAGAGAGGAATGGCGCAATCTGTTCCCCAAGAAAATAACCTTCTATGGTCTTAGTTTTTTTCCCTTTTCTGGGCATTTTCCCAGCCAGTTACTTGACTTCTGAGAATCCTCTCCACCCCTGCCTAGGTCTGCCCAGCTAGTGCTTGGGGTCTGAGATTCAAATGCTGCTCCCCAGCCTCAGGGCTTTTGGTGGCAGGCCTGGCTGCTATTCAGGGTAAGATTAAATCAGGTTCTCAGGTGGGGGCAGGGCCGCCTCCCAGGCTCAGTTCCCTCAGGGCGTTTATGCAGAGACCTTTTTTAATGGAAGTGATGCTGAGCTCCTGCCTGCTCTGGGAGCCTCTGGCCACCTGCTGCCTCTCCTGCTGCCAGGGGGCCTGAGTCCCAGAGACACCCTGCTCCCCTCTCAGCCTGTCTCTCTCACTGACCTGTGAGTCTGTAGGTGGGGGGACCTTCACGGCTGCTGGAGATTCCGTCCCTGAAGCCTGCTCGGATCTGCTAGCTCCTCTCAGTGCCTCGCGGCCAGGGCAGGGGAGGGGAGGGCTCCGCTCTGTCTGGGGTACGATGGACCATTGGGATCTGTTTTTCAGGGCTCTCTGGAATGGAAATCTCCTTTACTGTGTTGCTGTGTGGCCTCCACTGTTCCAGAATTTGTCGGGAGTTCTTTTTAGAGGAAATCCATGGGCTGTGGGTTAGGAGCTAGCATAGGTGAGTCTTTCTACTCCGCCATCTTTGTTCCGCCCCCTGTATTCACATTTTTTAGTTGCCCTCCTTTGGACTTGCTCCAGTGCGTTAATATCCTTCCCAAAATGTTGCATACAAAAATAAATACAGTGTTCTACATGTGTTCTGACCAGGGCAAAGCAAAGAGTGGTTATCATCTCCCCATTCTGGAAATTATATCTGTATTACGTACACACAGAGAGACACAATCACACACATTTTATTGGTATGAGATGGAGAGGAGTAGATGGATGATAGGTCCTCAACCTCAGCTGCCCTTTCCCCTAAAATCATTGCTCAGAGACCAAAATGCTCCCAGTCCAAGCTAAATCAAGAAGGAGTAGATCTATAGGTTAGAAGTCCTGGAGAAAAGTGTAGAATTTTCTTTCTGATTATCCATATGTTGACTCTTTTTTATTTTTGCCATGGTCTTCCAAAAATTGGTTATGTGTCTAATCATTGCAGAGTAATTTTAGTTCCCTGAAATGGGGGGAAGAACAGAGGAGAGAGAGTCTGGGGGATGGTGAGTAACCAGATGTACTTCAGTACCTTGCTGGGTCAATTTCAGATGCTATTCCACCACATCTTTGGAACTTAGAGGTGGCTCAGGGGAGAAATTGTGACAAACTGTAAGATACAAAGTGATTTGGGGGGTAAAATAGGAAGCCAAAAGATCTGTTAAAATGCTGATGTGGGATCTTAAATAATATAAAAGTTGTTCTAGAAAGTCATTGAGATTCTCCAGTGCCAGAAGAGGGATCCTTAGCATGAAAATGAGAGTTCTGACTCCTTGAAAAAGATATTTTCCAAGGAATTCAGATGATATGATAATACTCTTAGAGAAGAAGGAAGAATTATTAAAAACATACAGGAGACTTTTTTCCTCTCCCCCACTCATTGCCTTCCCTCTGAGACTACCTTTCATCCAGACTGTATTCATCTTACAAATACATCATTTTTTGCATGCTGTCTCCCTTACTGGAATACTTTGCTTGTTGTGAGCCCAGTAGAACGGGAGCTCCTTGAGGTCAGGGAACTATTTTTGCTTTTCTTTTTATCCTTAGCACTTAGCATAGTAGTTGATACATATTAAGTGCTTAATCAGTGCTTGTTGGTTGACTAAAATGAAAAAGATGAGAGGAAGAGAATTGGTGAAAAAGTGGAAGGAGAGAAAGAGGAGCAAAGGGTGATTTTCCCAGGTGAAAGTCATCTCTCCTTACTCAAAACTTCCTAGAGAATTTGGTCTGGATCTGCCCTTTGCCCTTATCTCATTTTATTTTGTGCTGTATTTGTTTGTGTGCATCAATTCCTGCCCATCCGCTCATACAATGTGAACCTTAAGAGGGTATGAGTTGTGCTGTTTTCATTTTTGAGTCTGTAAGACTCAGTACACTGCCTTTCAGCAGGCACAGTAAGCACTTTAGAAATGTTTGTTTTAAATTGAACCAACTAGAATGCAGAAAGCCAAGGATGGAGGGATCAAAGCCCTGAATCAGCTCCTTGAAGAAACCTAGTATGTGCTGATCCCACATGGAGGATTGAGGGCTGGGTCTTTGAGAACAGAGAGAGAAGCCAGAGTGATGTCAGATAAGCTGGTAAAAGAAGCAGCAGGAGGCTCGACCAGAAACCAGTAAGGACAGAACAAGTCCCAATCAAGAAAGTACTTCTGAAATCAGGAGATGAAAGATGAACTAAGCCTTGGTCTGGAAGCACAGTGTTGAAGAGAGGAGAAGAGGGAGGGAAGGGAACTGGATAAACTAGAAAGGAGAACTAGGTTCTAGAACAGGGCTTCTTAAACTTTTTTCTTCTTATGACCCCTTCAGAGCTTCCTAAACTATGGGTCATGACTTCATATGGGGTCACAGTTTAAAAAGTGATGATCTAGAAGATCAAGGTCTGTGGAATAAGAGAGAAATGACCCCAGGAGTAGCCCTCAGGAGAGATGGTGTCTTCTGTTCTAAATTTGTACTAAGATGACATAATCGCAATGAGGTTGTATTCGTGACAAGGAGGCAGCTGGGAGGCTCAGTGGATAGAGCACTGGGCCTAGAGTTAGGAGGACCTGAGTTCAAATCTGGTCTCACATTCTTACTAGCTGTGTGACCCTAGGCAAGTCATTTAATCTTGTTTGCCTCAGTTTCCTGTTATGTAAAACAAACTGGAGAAGAAAATGACAAACCATTCCAGTATTCTTCCCAAGAAAACCCCATGGACCATATCCACATGATATGGTCCTTGGGATTATGAAGATTTGGACACTACTGAGCAGCAGCCACATCATCACGGCATAGATTCAACTATGATATAGAGTTTGTATACGGAGAGGTATCCCAACATAGTGATTCGTCTTGGAGTCATGAAGACCTGCATTCAAATTCTGGTTTTGATAAGCTATTTCATTAATAGTGGAATGGAAACTGCTGCATTTGGAATCAGAGGACTTTGTTTCAATTTCTGATGCTGGCTATTACTACCCTCGTGACCTAGGGCAAGTCATTTAAGCTCATTGGGTTTCAATTTTCTCATCAATAAAATGATGGGGTTTGACAAGATAAGACTTCTGAGGTTCCTCCTTCTCTAAATCTATGATTCTAAGAACTTCTATGTGCTTAGGAACCAAATCATAGAGAAGACCTAATTTGCATTGGTGGAAGGAGTTCCCACACCCAATCAGGGTTTAAAAAAAACACATACTTCATTTATACCTTGAAATTCTTTGCCTCTTTAAGAAAACTTAATTGCATATCAGAATCATTTCTCTTTGAGAGAGAAATCTCTACCCTGGGAATCACAGTGAAGCATGAACCCAAGAACTATTGATGATGAGTTGGAGGAAACTTTCCATCAGATATGACCAGCCAGGTCATATTTCTTGCAGTTACAACACTTAGCCTTTTTTTTTTTCTGGAGAGCAGAGTCATCCCCATTTCTGACCAGAAATCAGAGAGCACATATTTTAAGTCCATATTTTCAGAGTTGTATGCAAGGCAGAGAATTGAGACCTGTAATTTAGATCTAGCTAAAACTATGCTTGCACCATCTCAGTTCCTTGTCACAAAGCTGAAACCAGACAGTTTGTACAAAGTACTGTCTTTAGTACAAAAGCACTTACCACCAAACTATTTGCTGCAACCTGATCTTGCTCCACTCCACCCATCCCTAGAGCTCTGACCTGTGGTTTTAACATTTTCATCACCTGGATACATTGCCCAGGAGCCCTCTAATGTTATAAGCTTTTATGATGTTTATAACGGGAATAAACTCCTGTTTAGAGAGGAGTACTTCATAGGCATTAATGCCCTGGATCAATGACAAACAAAGGGAAAAAATGATTTTGTATTTTATGCTGACCTGGCTGGTGATGGCCCTGGCAACAAATATTTCTAAAGAGTTGTAATTTCAATGGTATGAGTGCTCTATCTGACTCAGATGGAGACCTCCCTATGACTTAGTAGAAAGTCTCCATGAGTTGCTGGAGCTGAACAAAAATTTGTCACCTGGTGGTCAACTTTCTGAAAAGGAACCCCTTCAAAGTGTCTAGGTATCCTTAGACCATAAGCAGGTCCCATCCATGAGTTCATACTTGAAGTCTTCTTATATTGGTGGAGGCCACCAGAATTCCATTGTCTAAGCCTTTATTCCTCTGGCTGAGGCATTAGAGGAGGATTTTAGAACAAACCTTTCATCATGGTACAGTGGAAGAACTGGACTTGGAGTCAGAGGACCTGTGTTCAAGTGCACCCTCTACAATTCATCTTACTTCACTTTGCTGGCCCTTGGCTTCTTCATCTGTAAAATGAGGGGGTTGTGCTATGTCATTTCCAGTTCAAAACTTACAATCCTATGTCTTGTATCATATGTATAGATGTAGAAAGTGACAGAGATAGTGACAGGTGGAAAAAGATAAATATATTGACATAGACATAAAGAGATATAGACACAGGCATGGATTTAAAGAGAGAGGTGAAATAGATAATATAGCCATAGACAGAAACAGAGATAGAGAGACAGATAAAGAGATGTAAACATGGTTACAAAGAGAAGTATGTACACTTACAAACATGGAGTAATATAAATATAGATATAGGTATAGAAGTATCGATTTATCTATATTGACTATGAATTCTCTTATGTTTTAGGTCTACCTCTACATCAGATGGTATAGATAATATAATTATCAGATGATATAGACATCAGATGATACAGATATACAGAGATACAGATGTAGGTATAAACATAGAAATAAACAGAGATATACTTACAAAGATATAGGTTAGATGTAGATGTAGATACAGATAGATATAGTCACAGAGACAGAAATATAGAAAGAGATAGAAGAAGGGATAGAGGTAGATATTCTGTCTTATCTACAACTTTAGTTTGTAAAAAGAGAGTTATAGAGATAGTCATTTTATTTATCTTTTGGACAGTGCTATACAATGTTATATATATATACAGTCATTACTCAAAAAATACTGAATGACTGATTGCTATAGGTGCAAGGGCTATTGTGTGTGTGTGTGTGTGTGTGTGTGTGTGTGTGTGTGTGTGGTTTGTCCTTTATTTTCAAAGAGGACCATGACATCAGGAAGATGATGTTATGAATTGCAAGTGAATTGGATTTGAGGGAGGGACGGCTGTGCAAAGTCACCAGTCTCACTTTCTCTTCCAGTGTCCTCTGGAGGAGGTGGCCTCACAAGGGCTATTAGAAAGATAGTAAACCTCAGCAATCCAAAAAACTCAGAAAAATCTATTCTACAGCAGATATAGAGTGAATCTTAAGGCACAAGGTAAGAAAAGACTCATAATACAAGTTTAAACCTTGTGAAATAGCATTATAGAACTTAAATACTTTGATGTGTTAAAAGTATTCTCAAGTTGAGAAAGAAAACATGCCAACAAAATTATAAAGCAAAAATGTTCCTGATATCTACATCAGATAAGAATAAAGCAAAGAAAGAACTAGTAATTGATTGGAAAATTATAAATAAAATCCTAACAAAAAAGATTCTATAGTCATATTGCTATAAAATATAAATAACATCGAAAAATTATTCATTATGGCCAAATTAGATTTGTACCAGGGATAAAATTTTGGTAAAATAATAAAAAAAATTTATATAATTAATCATATTAAAAACAAAAACCGAATGCCCCAATCCACATGATTAAATCTGTAGATGCAACGTTTTTGACAAATACAAAGTTTGTGCCAAAACAAGAGAAAAACAAAGACATGAAAAAGTCACTTTTCATATTATTAAAAATACTTTAAGCCAAAAGTTAGTATTATTTGCAATGGAGAAACACAAAAGTTTCCCCAATAAATACAAAGACCCCTCCTTTGACACTCCAGAAAATCAGCAAAGAAACTAATTGAGACAATCACCTCAATAAAGTACAAATGTACAAAATAAATCCACAGAAATTATTAGATTTCTATACAAGCTTAACAAAATACAGGAAAATAACATTCAAAATATTTTTTTAATTCATAAAATATTTGGAGTCAATAACAAAGGCATACTCAAGACATAGATATAATTATGTAGCACTAGTTTAAAAAAATTAAGAATGATACTAATTGCCTAAGCTTGTGTCATGCTAATACAATAAAAATCATAGCACTATCTTAATTTTCAGGTTTAGTGCCATACCAATCAAACTAACAAAGGGTTGCTTTATAGAACTCGACAAAATAATCACCAAATTAACACAGAGAAATAATAGGTCTAGAATCTCTAGGGCAGTAAGAAAAAAGTAGGAATAAAGGGGCAGGCAATAACAGCACTTAAAATGATAATTACTAAAATTAATAGGAACTGGATAAAAAAAATTGAAAAGTAGAACAGTGGAACATGAGAATCAGAGCATGACAGTCAATATGGCAGAATAAGATGAATACATCTCACCTGCCCCCCAATCTCCTGTACCACGACTACTTCAATAATTATGTAAGAAAATATTATGGAGCAGTGAATGGGAAATTGAGGAAAATACTGACAAGGTCATCTTTGTAACCCAAGAACACAAATTCACCCTATAGACAAGTGACCAGGACAGGGTTGGGACCACAGTCTTATTGCCCAGAGCTCTGAGCTAGGGCAGCAGCATGATGCTGTCCAGAACTGATCTTGAACTCAGACTTAGTCCAGGCTTAGGGCAAGGAGCATGACAATGTACCTAGAACTCCAGCACAGGGTTGTTCAGAGATGATTAAGGATATGGTCCTCCACCCAAATAGTAACTTGGAGTCTCTTAGAAGGTTCAAGAACTCAGAGTCAATAGTCAGAACTGTTAGTTAGACCAAGCTATGTTGTGAACAATAGATCTCTAGAAGAATGATGAAGCAAGAATGATTAAGCAAAGTATTAAATAATTAATTAAAACTTCTAGAAGAAATGATGCAATAGTTTAAAAATGAACTAGAATTGTATTATAAATGAAATAAATGAAAATGAAATTATATATTAAATTAAACGAATGAAAATGAAATTGTGTTATAAATGAAAGTAGTAATTGGACAAGAAATTAGAGCTACGGAGGGGAGTCTTAGAAGCATAATTGATGGCTTAGCACAAAACCCATGTTACCCAGGTAACAGACTCCTTGAAAATTAGAATGAATCAAACAAAAGTTAACAACTCCATGAGGCAACAAGTAGTAATAAAATAAAATAAAAAATTACAAAAGAAGAGAATGTAAGATTACTCCATATAAAAATAACTGACAGAGTATAGATGAAGGAGAGATAATTTAAAAATTATTTTAAGAGTAATTTAAGGATCATATCAAAAGTCATGACCAAGAAAAGAAAAGGAGCCTGGATATCCTATTTAGAGAAAACATTTTTTTATAAAAGCCCACTTATCGCTAGAGGGAAAAGTGGAAATTTAATGAATCTACTCATCACCTCCTGAAAGAAACTCTCAAATGAAAACTCCTAGGAATGTCACAGTCACAATCTAGTACTTCTAAATCAAAGAAGAAATACGGCAAGAGGCCAGAAAGAAAAATTTAAGTACCAAGGAATCACAGTTAGGATCATAAAAGATTTAGCAGCTGCAGTTGTAAAGAAGAATAAAGCATAGAATTATGAAGCACCAAAAGGCAAAAGATACTGGTGTACAGACAAAAATAACTTTCCCAGAAAAACTGAAGGCAATCCTATGGGGATAAGGGAGAGGGAACTAATCTTTAATGAAATAGAGGACATCCAAGCATTCCTGATGAAAAGACTTGAGCTTAGTAGAAACTTTGAAATACAAACACTGGAGTAAATAGAAACATACAAAGGTAAATACAAATGAACCATAGAAAAGGACTCTATAAGTGTGTAGTGTTCTCATTCTAATGCAAAGAAAAAGATGATACAAGTATCTCACAAGAACATTGAAGTCAGCACGGGTCAAAGAGAGAGTCAAATAAAATTGAGGACTTGGGAGTGATTTTTAAAAAATTTGGATATGCTTACAAAATAAGAATATGCTTACAAAAAAGAATAGGAGGAGTTATCTTACATAATAGGGGGCAGAAGTTGAAGTCTATCAAATGAGGAAACAGTAGGGGGAGTGGGCATTCCTTGAACCTTATTTTGAACTGAAGTAGAGTGAAGAGAACTGAATGAATCTGAAAAAAATCAAAATACTATAAAAACAATATTATAAAAACAATTTTTAATCCACACAATGATCAATCACGATTCTAGAGAACTACTTATTTTAAATGTTGCCCAACTCTTAAAAGGAGGAAATGAGCTAGATATGCAGAATGAGATGCATATTTTTTGACATGACCAATGTAGGAATGTGTTTTGTTTAACTATACGTATTTGTTGCAAGGGCTTTATTTTACTTTTTCCCCAGGGTGGGGGAGTGAAGAAAGTGGCAAGGAAAAATAGGCAGATACTGGTCAATTGAAAAAAAAATTAAAGAATAAGAAAATCACACTCAATAATTTAAGGTTTGATAAACCGAGAATATAAATAACTTGGAGAAGATTGTCCTATTTGACAGGGACTGTTAGGGAAACTAGAAAAAGTTGGACAAAAGTAGATTAAACTGTGTTTTAAATTACATACCATAATAAATTCCAAACAGATAAATGCTTAAATATAAAATGTTATATCATAAAAAAAGATGAAAATGGAGGGAGCTATCTTTCATAACCATGGTTGAGGGAGAATTCTTAGCCAAATGAGGGATAAAGGTCACAAAAGATGAAATATGCCACTTCAGATACATGAAATTGAGAACTTTTGCAAACACATGAATACATTATTGAAGGAAATGAATTGTCCTAGCCTATATGAAAAGCAATTTGGAATTATTCTAAAAATTAACTAACATGTTCATAACCTTTGACATAGAGATTCCACTGCTAGGTATATTCCCTGAGGAAGTCAAAGGAAGAGGGAAAGATCCCATTTAAACAACAACTTTCATGATAGTAGCAAAGAATGGGAAACAAAGTAGGTGCCAATCAGTTTAGAGATAAGTAAACAAATCATGGTATGTGATTACAATATAATATTACTATTATCAGAAAAAATGACTACAAAGAATTCAGAGAAACTAGAGAAGATTCATATGAGCTAATCAGAAAGAAGTGGACAGAATCAGAAAACAATGACAACAGAAAAAACAGAATTTAAACAATTGGAGGTGGAACCCTGAATTTTGCCTAAGTACTCCCCAATTCACCTCCAAACAACATTAACATAACACCTCAAAATAACTTCTGGAGTAGCAGAACCAAAAAATTATGGTATGAAATATTTTTTCTAGCCTAAGACAACTTGAATGTTCAGCAGGAAAGGTCTATTTCACTGGGATGAGAGTGGAGTGCAGTCCAGCGCAGACCACAGCAACCTAGGCTGTGTGGCTAGCAATCCAGCAGCAAGCATTGGGGACTATTGAATCAGCAGCAGTGATTTCCAGAGCTCTCAGTTCACAAACAATGATTTGAAAGGGGAATTGGAAAGTGGTCAGAAGGAAATTTGCTGGCACTCGGTTGCAGTCTCAAGACAAGAGAAAGCACTAGCAGAAGTGGGGACACTGGTCTCTTTTCTATCAAACAACAACAAGAAAAAAGAACATGGCCATAGAAAGTTACTATGGTGGCAGGGAAGATCAAAATACAAATTCAAAAGAAGACAATAAAACCAAAGCAGCTACATGCAAAGCCTCAAACAAAAAGGTGAATTGCTCTCATGCCTTGGAGGAGCTAAATAAGAGAGGTAGAAGAAAAATTGGGAAAGCTAATAAGAGTGATATAAGAAAGTCATGAAAAATTGTCAACAACCTGGCAATGGGGGCGTGAAAAATACTGAGGAAAATACCACTCCCCAAAATAGAATAAGTCAAATGGTAAGAGAGACACAAAAATTCAATGAATAGAAGAACTAAAAAATAGAATTGGTGAAATGGAAAAGGTTGTGCAAAATTTCACTGAAGAAAAGAACTCTTTAAAAAGCAGAATTGGCTAAATGAAAGAGGAGGTAGAAATGCTCAGTGGAGAAAATAATTCCTTAAAAATTAGAATTGGACAACTGGAAGCTAATGACTCCATGGGACTTCAAGAAACAATTAAACAAAGTCAAAATAATGAAAAAAAAACAGAAGAAAGTGTTGAATATCTCATAAAAAACTGACCTGGAAAACAGATTGAGGGTAGATAATTTTAGAGTTACTGTACTACCTGAAAGTCATGATAAAAAAGAGATCAAATTTTATATTTCAAGAAATTATAAAGAAAAACTTCTCTGATATCCTAGAACCAGAGGGCAAAATAGAAATGGAAAAAAATTACCAATCACTTTCTAAAAGAGATCTCAAAATGAAAACTCCCAGGAATATTATACCCAATTCCAGAGCTCCCAGGATAAGGTGACAATGTTGCAAGTAGCCAGAAAGAAACAATTCAAATATCATAAAGCCACAATCAGGATAACACAAGATTCAGCATTTCTATATTAAAGGATTACAGAGCTTGGAATATGATATTCTAGAAAGCAAAGGAGCTCAAATTACAACCAAGAATCACATACTCAGCAAAATTGAACATAATCCTTCAGGGGAAGAAATGAATGTTTAATGAAATTGAGGACTTTGAAGCATTCTTTTAAAAAATATTTTATTTTCCTACAATTACATGTTAAAATAGCTTTTCATTTTTTTTAAGTTTTAAGTTTTAAATTCCATCCCTCCTTGTTCTCCCCTCCCAAAGACAGTAAGCAATCTGATATAGTATACATGTACATTCATGTGAAACATTTCCATATTGATAAAAAAGACCAAAGCTGAATAGAAAATCTTACTTTCAGATACAAGATTCAAGAGAAGTATAAAAAAGTAAACATGAAAAAGAAATCATTAGGGACTTGATATAGTTAAATGATTTGCATTCCTATATGGGAAGATTACACTTGTAATTTCTAAGAACTTTATCATTGTTAGGGCAGTTAATAAGAGTATACATAGAAAGAGAGTTGACTATGATGAGGTGATCTAAAAAAATAAAATTCAGGGCTGAGAAAAATGGATTCAATGGGAGAAGGAGGAAGGTAGCCATAGAATAGGGTAAATTATCTCACAAGAGACAAAAAAAACTTTTACAGTGGAGAGAAGATACAGAATGATGGCAAGAAAGGCTTGAACCTTATTCTAATTGCCTCAAAGAGGCAATAGCATCCACACTTAGTTGGGTATAGAAATTTATCTTACCCTACAGAGAAGTAGAAGAAGAGTGGAATAAGAGAAGGTAGGGCTAAAAGAAGCGAGGGTGGACTGATGGGGGCAGTGGTCAGAAGAAAAACACTTTTGAGAATGGATGGGGTAAAAGATATAAAGAGAAAGAAAAATGGGAGAAAAACAGGATGAAGGGAAATACACAGTAATAATAAGTGTGTAGGTGAATGGGATGAACTCATCTATAAAATAGCAGAGTGGATTAAAAACTAGAATCATACTATAATTTGTTTACAAGAAAAATACTTGAAGCAAGGAGACTCAGAGTAAAATAAAGGGATTGGAGCAGAATCTATTATTCTTCAACTGAAATAAACAAAAAGCAGGAGTGACAATCATGATTTCAGACAAAGCAAAAATAGATCTAATTAAAAGACATAAGCAGGAAAGCTACATTACTAAATATATATGCACCAAAGGGTATAGCATCCAAATTCTCAGAAGAATAGTTAAATGAGTTACAGGATGAAATAGATAATAAAATTTTACTGGGGGTAAGGTGGGGCTCAACTTTCTGCTCTCAGAACTCAATAAATCTGGTGAAAAAGTAAGCAAGAAATAAGTTAAGGAGATGAATAGAATTTTAGATATGTCAGATGTGATAGACCTCTGGAGAAAATTGAATGGGAATAGAAAGGAATATACTTTTTTCTCAGTGGTACATGGAATTTACACAAAAATTGACCATGAATTAAGCCCTAAAACCTCACAACCACATGCAGAAAACCAGAAATATTAAGTGCATCCTTTAAGATCATAAGTCAATAAAAATTATATTCAATAAAGGTCTATAGAAAGATAGATTAGAAATTAACTGGAAGCTAAATAACATAATCCTTTAGAATGAGTGGGTTAAATAACAAATCATAGAAACAATCAGCAATTTTATTAAAGAGAACAAAAATAATAAGACATACCAGATTTTATGGGCTACAGCCAAAGCAGTACTTAGGGGGAAATTTATATCTCTGAATGCTTATATTAATAAAATAAAGAACAAATCAATGAATTGGTTATGCAACTAAAAATAACTAGAAAAAGAATAAACTAAAACTCCTCAGTTGAACACCAAATTAGACATCCTGAAAATCAAAGGAGAGATTAATAAAATTGAAAGTAAGAAAACCATTGAACTAATAAATAAAGCCATGAGCTGGTTTTATGAAATAACAAATAAGCAGATAAATCATTGGTTATTTTGATTTAGAAAAAGAAAACCAAATTACCAGTATCAAAGATAAAATGGGTGAATTCATATTAATGAAGAGAAAATTTAAGCAATTATTAGGAAATATTTTACCTAATTTTATGCCAATAAATCTAACTAAGTGAAATGGATGAATATTTACAAAAATACAAATTAGCAGAAGACAAAATGGAATACTTAAATAACTCTATATTAGAAAAATAAAGTGTCATCAATGATGTTCTTAAGAAAAAAAATCCCCAGGATCAGATGGATTCATGAGCAAATTCTACCAAATATTTAAAGAAAAATTAATTCCAATGCTATATAAACTATTTGGAAAAACAGGTGAAGAAAGAGTGCTACCAGATCCCTTTTATGACATCAATATGGTGCTAATAACTAAACCAGGAAGAACAAAAACAGAGAAAGAAAACTAATGGATATTGACGCAAAAATTTTAAATAAAACACTAACAAGAAAATTACAGCAGTGTATCACCAGTATATCATGTACTATGACCAGGTGAGATTTGTGCCAGGAATGTAGGACTGGTTTAAAAACACTAGAAAGCATAGGAATAAATGGAGCTTTCCTTAAAATGATAAGTAGTATCTTTCTAAAACTATCTTCAGGTATTATCTGTAAAAGCTTTCACAATAAGATCAGAGATGAAGCAAGGATGTCCATTATCACCACTGTTTTTCAATATTGTACTAGAGATGCTAGCTACAGTAATAATAGAAGAAAATGAAATTAAGGGAATTAGAAAATGAGGAAACCAAATTGTTGTTCTTTGCAGATGATATGATGGTATAATGAGGGAATCCTAGAGAACCAACTGAAAAACTAGTGGAAATAATTATCAACTTTGATAAAGTTGCAGGATATAAAATAAAACCACATAAATCATCAGCATTTCAACATACCAACAAAGTCCAGCAGCAAGATAGAAAGAGAAAATTCATTTAAAATAATTGTAGGCAACAAATACAATAAAATACTATCAACTTAACATGACAAACTCAAGAATCATATGAGCACAATTACAAAACATTTCTCACACAAATAAAGTCACATCTGAACAATAGGAAGAATATTAATTGCTCATGGGTAGGCCAGGTTGATATAATAAAATGACAATTCTACTTAAATTAACTATTTGTTCAGTGCCATACCAATCAAACTACCACAAACATTTTATAGAGCTAGAGAAAAAACAACAAAATTCATCTGAAAGAACAATAAGTAATAATATCAAGGGAATCAATGAAAAAATGTGAAGGAAGGTGGCTTAGCCATACCAGGTTTCAAACTATATTACAAAGCAGTAATTATCCAAACAATCTGGTACTGACTGAAAAATAGAGTGGTGGATCAGTGCAATATATTAGGCACACAATACACAGAAATAAATGACCATAGTAATCTAGTGTTTGATAACTACTTTGTTATCAAAGATTGAAATTTTGGTAACAAGAACCCACTATTTGACAAAAATTGCTAGGAATATTGGAAAGCAGTTTAGGTATAGACCAACCTCTCATACCATATACCAAGGTAAGGTCAAAATGGGTACATGGTTTGGACATAAATGGTGATACCATAAACAAATTAGGGGAACATGTAGAGATAGAGAGCATTACAGAATATAAAATGGATAATTTTGATCACATTAAGTTTAAGAAACTAGACTATTGCAGCCATGATTACAAGAAAAGCAGAAAACTGGGGGCAGGGAGGGGCAAGTTTCTCTGATAAAGGCTTCCTTTCTCAAATATATAGAGAATTGAGTTAAATTTATAACATTTATAAATTTATAAGAATATGTCATTCTCCAGTTGATCAATGGTCCAAGTATATGAATCAACAGTTCTCAGAAGAAATCAAAACTGTGTGTAGTTATGAGAAAAAAAATGCTTGTCACTATAATGCACATTAAAAAAAGCTCTCATGTACCACCTCACAACTATCAGATTGACTAATACGGCAGAAAAGGGAAATGACATACTTGGAAGGCATATGGAAAAACTGGGACACTAATGCATTGTTGGTGAAGTAGTGAACTAGTTCAACCATTCTGGACAACAATCTGGAACTATGCCCAAAGGACTATAAAACTCTGTATACCTTTTAATCTAGCAATACTGCTAACTAGTTTTGTATTGCAAAGAGATTTTTAAAAAGAAAAAGAACCTGTATGTACAAAAATATTTATAGGAACTCTTTTTGTTCCAATAAAAAATTGGAAATTGATGGTGTGCCCATCAATTGAGGAATGGCTGAGCAGGTTGTGATATACCAGAATACTATTGTGCTATAAGAAATAATAAGCAGGATGATTTCAGAAAAACCTGAAAAGACTTAAATGACTGATTCAAAGTGAAGCTAGCAGAACTGGGTCATTGTACATAGTAACACCAATATTGTAGCTGATCAACTGTGAATGACATTCTCAGCAAAACAGTGATACTAAGACAATTCCAAAGCACTCATGGTGAAAAATGCTATCCACTTTCAGAGAAAGAACTGATGGAGTCTGAATGCAAACTGAAGTGTACTTTGTTTCAAACCTTCTTTATTTTTCTGGTTGTGTTTTGGTTTTTGGTCTATGTTTTCTTTCACAACAGGACTAATATGGAGATGTATTCTGCATGACTGCACACATATAACCTATTTCAAATTGCTTGCCTTCTCAATGAGGAATGGAGGGAGAGAATATAAAACTCAAAATAAAAAAAATGTTAATTTTTTACATGTTTTTGGAAAAAAAGAAAATATTTGAAAAAAAACAAGTTAAGCAATTTGGAATTATACACAAAAAATTAAGAGTGATTTTGACCCAGCTAGATTGCTACTAGTTCTATACCTAAAAGAATGAGAAAAAGAGGGACAAGTCCTTTGTATGTGAAAATACTAATAGCAGCTTCTTTTGTGATGGCAAAAACTTAAAAAGAAGAGGATGACCAATAACTGAGGACTGGCTGAATAAATTGTGATATATGAATGTAATAAATACTATTTTGCTGTACAAAATGAGGAAATAGGTGATTTCAAAAAGATGGAAAATTTATATGAACTGAAGCAGAGTGAAATAAGCAGAATGAGAAATATGATTTTTTTTGTCAGGTTATAAAGTCATGGAAGGAATTTGTTTTGCTTGACTATACATAGATGTTATAAAAACTTTTTTCATTTCTTTTTTTTCTCCTTAATGAGGTCAAGGTTGAGAGGGAAAGAAAATGGATTCTTTTTAAGTTTTTTTAAAAAAAGTGTGTGTGTGTATGTATGCTACAAATGTGAAATGTTGCATGTACTTTCAGATATGTTCACTGTTATTAATTTTACATAGTAGTTTTACTTTGCTCCAAGAGACTTCTCTCAAGATAGGAGCAATCTGTTTAAAATGTAAAAACAAAACTCATCAATAAAATTGTTTTTAAAGAAAAATACATAATAAATACTTCAATTTTGAAAAGAAAAAAATAGACTCCATGGAGAGTTCAGTTCAATTGATTTCCCAGCAATCCTCCTGACCACCCTCATTGCTCCCCTGGGGGTCTGGGAGAAGTTCTAAATCCACCCAGCATTTAAAGGCCATGAAAGGATGGGAGTTGTGTATGAGGTAGGGATTGTTGTACTACTGGAGTCTAAATTGAAGTCTGAAATTGCCACAAGAGAAACCAAAGGGAAGTGGGCAGTATAGTGTTGTTATAATCTGTTTTCTTCCAAAACACCATTTCTTCACAGAAATGCTGGCGCCATATTGTAGAGTTGTGGGTCACACTCAAAACTGCTCTGAAGATCATGTCTGAACCTTCCCTGTGGCCAACAATAGATACTCAGCTTCAATTCTTTCCCCTACTTTCTGAATGCCAGATTCAGAAGTCTTCCCAAGGACTGAAGAAAATTGGGTATTTGGAGAAGTATATACGATATACAATCATATATTCCTACTATCTCTAATGTTACATTGATTTATTTCTACATTTTAAATTTCTGGAAGAGGGCAGGGGGTGTACCCTGCTCCATTTTTAGAAAATGACCCCCAGTTCCCATGCAAGCTTCTGAGGTAACAATACATTTATTAGATATAGGACAGACTTTATGTCTCAGAGATATTAGAGAAGGATTAGTGGAGGTTGAGAGTAGATAAAATACCCAATTCAGGTATGAAACATTCCTGAACTTGCCTGTTGAAATGAAAGAAGACAAACTGAACTGATACCTTAAGGATGACCACATATCAAATTACTCTATCCTGTTTTGTGCCAGTCACAAAAGTATGTTGAGAAATTCAATTCTGGGGATCTCCTAAATGATTCATCACCTTTATGACAGGCCATAGAAATCTAAGAAGCTAAAGGCAGTATCAGACACTCAGCAGAAGCCAGAAATGGAGGCTGTTCCAACACTGCTCACTTATTTCCTGATGCCCTGGAGTTCTTCTATAGTCACAGAACTTTAACCCTCCTTTGGACTTGTCATTCTGTTCAGTATTGATGGGGCAATGCACTTGAATGAGGAGATCATAGCCTGGAGCTTCTGAGAGCAAAGGGTCCCTGTATAATTTATTATTAGGAAAATACCTGAACTATGTATCAAAAAACTAAATCATAGAATGTTAATGCTGTTAAGGATCTTATACAGGTTCCTTAGAACAATGGACAAAGGAAGGGAATACACATTTATGCCTACCATGTGTTGCGATATTTGTGATTATACCTTTTGAAGTAAATATTCCTTTGTAAAAGCTATTTGACTATTAGTGTCTAAATGGAACAGGTATGCATAGGATAAACCTTTACAATTGAAGGAGCATCGTCAACAGAGTCTGGAGCCAATGACAGAATGCCTAGACACCTCCCCCAATCCCCAGAAGGGCATCAAATAACTCATAAGTAGTGGTCCAAAGTAACTTCCCCAGCCTTGAGGATATGAGGGTCAGGGTGGTCTCCTTGACCTCACAACAACCCCTGGGAGATAGGGGCTGCACTAAGTCCCATTTTACAACTGAGAAAACTGAGACAGATGAAAGTGAAATGACTTGCTTAGGACCACACACCTTGTGAATCTCTAAAGCCAGATTTGGACTTCTCAAAGACTTCCTGAGTCCAAGCAAAGCTCTACATCACATAGCTGCCTAATGTCAGAAATGAGTGGTATGACACTGAGCTTGCAGAACTAGTCACCTGGTTTTCCGAGGATAGAGTTGGAGGAAGGTTACATGAGCTAAAACCAAAAAGATACATGGGAGCCTAATGGTGACGAGCCTGAAATGCAGAACTGAAAAATCGGTGTTTTATCTGAGGGGTGAAGAAGTTATATTTAGAAATGGCCCTGGAGTAAACTGCAGGTGGGGGCATAATAAACCAAAGAAAGCAAATGACCTTTCTGAGTCAGCTCTCAGGAAAAGATCCAGAGATCCAGACTGCCAGGGCCAAGAGGCTGAGGGGATCCCGAGCCAAGAGCTACATCGAATGCAGGGGCAATGTCTATTCCTTGCTGAAAAAGAGAGACAGAGAGACAGAGACAGAGACAGAGAGAGACAGACAGACAGAGAGAAAAGGAAAAACATTGACTGGGTGTATTCAGCTATTTGCTTGACAGATTCTGTGTTGGTGTGACAGATGAGACAGTTATAGTCTTTCCTTCATTTTGCAAATAATAGTTACTAAGTACATACTGTGCTCTTAAGAAGAGTGTATATACTATGAAATGGATCAGTAGAGTCAGACTCAAACAGACACCGATCTCTACGGACTGTGTATTGACTTAGTTTTAAAATGCATTTTCTATGTTTTATTGTATTTTAATTTATTTTGTTAAATATTTCTTGATTATATTTTAATCTAGTTCAGACTGCTTTCAGGAGTGTGTGGGCCATGTCTAATTCCTCTGAAGCAGATCACCACCTGTGTAATCCAATGCCCTCATTTTCTTCATTCCTAACCCTCCAGGTACAATGAGACCATTCAGATAGCTGGTGAACGAGGATCAGCATGTTTTCTTTCAGCTCTGGTATATAAGATACTGATATTTTTCTGGATAAAAAGACAATGTTATGTTACTGTATGTCATAGTCTAAGGATCATTTAAGTTTTAAATGTGTGTTTATACGTGTGTGTGTGTGGATATAGATATATATATATATCTATATCCACACACACACACACACACATATATATAGTATTTATAACATCATTATGGTATTCAAATCTGCACAAGACCATAGTCATTTCATAGAATTTTAGAATTGGGAAGGACCTTAGATAGACTTTAGTTCAACCCCTTCATTTTAACCTATTTTAGCTCAAAGAAGCTAAGTCCCCCGGGGTCAAGGACACAAAATTAGTACTTTGAGAGTTAGGTAGGTGGCACAGTGGTTAGCACATTTCACCTGGACCTAGGAATACCTGAGTTAGAATCTTGCTTCAGACGTGACTAGGTGGGTGACCCTGGACAAGTCACTTGACTGCTCTCAGTCTCAGTTTCCTTATCTGTAAAAAAGGAGATGACAATAGTGCTTGCTTCAGATTTGTTATGGACAAATGAGATGATAGCTGCTATTATTAATGAATCCTATGCCCTTTCTGCTATATCACATTGTCCTTCAAAACCTAAAGAGAAGGATGTACAAATGAACTTGAGGTGACCTGTGACCCTCTCTTGATTTCCATGTGTACATTAAAATTCACAATAATTGAATATTTGAAGAAGTGGTCATGGCTAGAGGTTTTGCTTTTTTAGTAAATAAGACATAGTATTAGCTCTTCCTGTTTGGAGAGTTCCCTTGCACTCCCCACCTACTGTGCTAATAATGCCTTCATGCTGAGCTATGATTAGTTTTGGATGAGTAAATTTCAGTTCATAGGGAACACAGGACTTAGAGTTGGAAGAGCTCTTAGAGGTAATTTAGTTCAGCCTCCTTATTTTATCAATTCAATTCAATAAACATTTATTAAATGCCTACCATTGCCAGGCAAAAAAAAGGCAAAAGTCAGTCCCTGCAATCTAATGATGATGACACTGAAACCCGGAAAGGGGAAGAGATTTTCTTGGGGAGGATCACAAAAAACAGTGGAACTAGCACTTGAGCTTGGACCCTCTGACCCCAATCAAGGGCTGTTGCCACTGCTCTTGGATGGTCAACGGACGGGTGCCATCTTCCAGTTCAATGCCCAGTTACTGTTTGGGTCTAGTGTGTGTTGGAAATAACTGTGATAAGGACCATCGTTTTGTTGCTGAGAGCAAAGAATCAGCTCTTGGGATTCTCTACTAGATTGTAAGATTCTTGAGGACAGGGAGAGGGTCTTCTGCAACTCTTGGCATATAGAAGAAGCATAAAAATATTTGTTGATCATAGACTGAGAACTAGAAGGGAATTTCCAACTGCTTCCAGTAGAAGCTAAGTCCCTTGAGGGAAGGGTTAGTTTTTGCTTTTGTCTTTGTATCCCTATTGCCTTTGGCAGTACATGGCACATAATAGGTGCTTGATAATTTCATGCTAATTGATATTAACGATCATTAAGCTCAGCCCTCTCCTTTTACAGATAAGGAAACTGAGATTCAGAGAAGTTAAATGATATACCTCAAATCCTTTAGTAGTAAGTGGTAGATCTGGGGCATGAATCCAGGTACTTAGACTAAAACTTCAGTGTTTTTTCATTTGTACCAAGTTGGCTCTCTCATGCAGTGTAAGCTTACCTTATAACCTCTCCTTTTCCCTCTCCCCACCCTCATCATAGCATTCCTAATCTACAACTAAAGTCCCCAAGCAGCATTTATGAAAGGAAGGGGCAACTCTTCCCTTCTTCATTTCTTAATAGAAGACAGAGGGGAGTTTTTGCTGTTGCTTTTTGTTTTTTTAAATTTTTTAATTTAGGATTTATGTTCTGCTTGAGGCAGCAAGCATGTGCCAGTAATTAGAGAAATCTTCAGGGAAGAGGAAAGGGGAATGGGGAAAATGAAGGATAATCTACACCAGGGCTCAGGGAAAATGAGGCTGATGATGGAAGGACAGAAAGTGTAATTCAAAGACCAGGCTGGCTCCTTTATCCAAGAAATGGGCCAATTGTTGGTTCAAAGCTGAGAAAATTTGCCAAACATTAGGGTGATGGAACATGGAAGATGCAAAAATAAAACCAAAAAATAAAACTTAACCCTGTTGCAATTCAAGATGATTCTCAGAGGTTGGGATGGAACTCCACCTGTGATTCCATTGATGAAGGAAACTCTTGGTAAGAACACTCCCTCTACCAATATTGACTAGGATATTTTCTGTAACATAATCTCAGAGAGTTTCCTGGGACACTGAAAGGCTAAGTACTTGCCCAGAGAAGCACAGCTAGTAGCTAGTATATGTTAGCTGGAGTCTGGAACCAAGACCTTGTTGACTCTGAACTGGCTCTCTATTCATTACAAAATATATCCCCTTGCTCCTACCCCCATTGAATAAACTCCTGTACCTTCTATGGCTTCCAGACCCAAATATAAAGCCCTCTCTTTGGCATTCCAAACCTTTCATAACCTGATTTCTTCTACTTTTCCAGTCTCCTTACGCCTTACACCCCCTCCACAAACTTCAATCCAGCGACACTGACCTCCCGACTCTTCCTCACACATCATATTCCATCTCCCAACTCCATGGATTTTTACTGACTGTCCCCCATGACTAGACTCTCTTTCTCCTCGTTGCTACTGCCTGACTTCATGCAAGTCTCATCTAAAGTCTCTGAAATAAATCTTTCTTAGCACTCCTTTATCTTAGTGCCTTCCTCGTCTCCAATTTATTATACATATATCATGTATAAATATACCTTTACATCTTGTGTGAACGTGCTGCTTGCATATTGTCTCTTGCAATAGACTGTGAAATCCTTGGGAGCAGAGACTGTTATTCGACTTTCTTTGTACCCGCATCATTTAACAGAGCATGTAGCACATAGTAGATGCTTAATAAATTCTTTCTGACTTGACTGTCTTCCTTAAATTCGATCCTATTTATTTAAGAGATTTGATGAGAGGGAGTTGGTCAAAGGCTTCTGTCAAATCCTGGGTGTGGACATCATGCACTATTTCCCATGTCCTCTCTTCAGCCCCATAGTGGCCCTGATGCTTCTGAGAATGGACAACACTCTCACGAAATCTTCTTCCTGTTCATCTTTATCAGTTGGTGTGGGTGAGGACTTAGACTGAGGTCTAGAACTGAGATAAGCCTACTGTAGCAGGGTAGTTCCGAAGAGTAGACCACAGGGCTTACTACCTGAGTGATGGGGGAAAAGGGACCCATAACCCCTTTCTGTTCATTTCCAAGAAGATCTGTTACAGAGGTTAAGAATGAATAGCTAAAATCTCCTCTGAAGCACAATATATTCTGCTCCATCCTTTGACCTTTATCCTATGTGTATCCCCCCGTTTCAGATGTGTTTCTTGTAAGCAGCATATTGTTGGATTATGGCTTTTAATCCATTCTGCTATCCGTCTCCGTTTTATGGGAGAATTCATTCCATTCACATTCACAGTTATGATTATAATCTCTGTATTTCCCTCCATCTTTTTTCCCATCATTTGTGCTTTTAGCTCTCCTTTCTTCCTTCCCCTCCTCAATAGTATTCACTTTTCACCACCTCCTGCTGCTGCCTTCCCCTCCCTCTTTTAGCCCCCCCTCCCCTTTACTCCCCTTTACTCTTATTGCTTCTTCCCTCCCTTTGACCCTCCCTCCCCTTTCTTCCCCCT
>CM053769.1:661399132-661459132 GCA_028658325.1 Potorous gilbertii
GGGACAAATGGGGAGAAAATTTTGGAACCCAAAATCTTGTGAAAATGAATGTAAAAAGTTAAATAAATTTATTTAAAAAAAAAAGAAATATTGCAACTTTATTGCTGTTTTATATCTGGTAACCAGTGGTACTTAGAATCTCAGCTTCTTTGCATGCAACTGTCCTTAAGTACAGATGTCAGTAAAAGCCTTAAATGTTGTAGGGGGACCACAAGTCAGAAGAACTTTTCTTAGATAGTACATTCTTTCCTGCTCTCTCCACATACCCCACTTATCTTTTTGGTAAGTTTGCATTGTCACCCGTGGTACTTGGGTTTTTAGGTTTCTAGACTCCTTTAAGTGTAGTATGACTTTAAGAAATGGTCATCAATAAATAAGCATTTCTTAAGTCTGGTTCCATCAGTGAGAAGGAAATGACTAGTTCATCTTTTAGAAATGCATTAAACACTTTCAAGGGCCTTAGAGTGTCATTCGGTCTATGGCCAATGACTTTTTGAAACAAAGGAAAGACGTGTAAAGCTCAGGTCCTTCTCCCTTTTTGTCCTAAAAAGAGAAAGGCCTGGTGCCCAGTGGCTACAGGGGGCAAAAAAGAAATCTTTCCTCTCCCAGTTGAAGATCATGGTTTTCACTCTTCTGCCTAGGAAAATGGCTGGGGGAATACAGAGAATGGAGGAGTAATGGAGATCTCTACCAGATTCACAACTAGGAGGAGCAGGGCAACTAGGTGGTGCAGTGGATGGAGCACCAGTGCAGGAGTCAGGAGGCCCTGAGTTCAATCTCACCTCAGACATTTGACACTCACTAGCTGCGTGACTTTGGACAAGTCACTTAACCCCAATTGCCTCATCCTGGGTCATCTCCAGTCATCCTGATGAATATCTGGTGACTGGATTCAGATGACTCTGGAGGAGAAGTGAGGCTGGTGACCTACACACAGCCCTCCCTCATTCAAAACAAAGTCAAGTGCGAGTCATGTCATCATTTCTGATGGCATGGTCTTCTTTGGCAACAAAGGACGAACACACACACACAACTAGAAGGAGCAGAGAGCCAAGCCAAGAGGTATATCAGAGACCAGGAGCAGTGGGTGAGGGACAAGGAGTACACAGCAGATACCAGCAGCAGGAGTTTCCAAACAGGAACATCAGAACTGTCTGCACTGAAGCTTTCCTCCCCCTCCTGCCTTTGTTATCCTTACAGAGAAACTGAGCCCTGATGTGTGGGCCAATGAAGCCCATAAAGATTGCACTCTTCACTATTTTTTATCTCCTCATGGGCACAATCATTTAGAAGCTCTCTGGTAACAGTAGAGTTCTCCACAAGTTTGTGAGAATAGCCATCAAACCCTAGAAGAACTTTTACCTCTTGATAATTCTTTGGTTGTGGCCAGATGACAAACACTTTTGTCTTCTCAGAATTAATACTTCATACCAAGAATATAGGCTTGTGGAAGATGTGCTTCAGAACTGACACTTGAAGAGAGAAGGGGATGAGGGAAGGGAGGGGTGTGATAGAAGGGAGGGCATATTGAGGGAAGGAATAATCAGAATGCAAGGTATTATGGGGGGAGGGGAGAGATGGGGAGAAAATTTGGAACTCAAAGTTTTGTGGAAATGAATGTTGAAAACTAAAAATAAATAAATAAACATTAAAAAAAAACAGAACTGGTATTTGTTGAGTGATAGCTTCAGACGATGAATTCTAGCCAAATTAGTCAGTAGTTTTCATCAAACTTTTCCATCATCTTTCCAAATATGACACAATCATCTATTTACTCTAACACTCCTCTTTTGATAAATGACTGGAAATTATCTGAGGTTCCAGAAACACTTGGGACATGTACTCAAAATGAAAAGACATCAAGGAACAGGTGAAGGCTCTCTTTGCTTTATCATCTTATCATCTATGGGGATCTGTTAGTACATATAGCTCAGGTAAAACCTGAGGACCACTGGCCACCCAGGAGACATTGCAGGGATTCTGGAATTCAAAGTATGGTATATGCACCCTTCTATAGTTCTCTTATTCAAGAGCCAATAGCCCTCACACATCCTAATTTCCCCAGTCTTCTTCCAAACCACCAAACCACCTATAACTGAGGCATATGGACTGTGGGGACTCTTGATGATTCATGTCTCCTTCAGCTAGTTCCTCTCTCTTTCTCTCTCTCTCTCTCTCTCTCTCTCTCTCTCTCTCTCTCTCTCTCTGTCTCTCTCTCTGTCTCTGTCTCTCTCTCTCTCTCTCTCTCTCTCTGTCTCTCTCTCTCAAATTTACTTTCCTTGATTGCTCTCAAGAAAGTCTCCTCAGTTGATAAATGGTCAAAAGATATGAAGATATGAACAGGCAGTTTTCAGATGAAGAAATTAAAGCTATCTATAGTCATATAAAAAATACTCTAAATTATCATTGATTAGATAAAGGCAAATTAAAACAACTCCAAGGTACCACATCATACCTATCAGATTGGCTAACATGACAAAATAGGAAAATGATAAATGTTGGAGAAGATATGGCAAAATTGGAACACTAATGCATTGTTGGTGGAGTTGTGAAGTGATCCAACCATTCTGGGGAGCAATTTGGAACTATGTGCAAAGGGCTACAAAAATATGCATACCCTTTGACCCAGCAATATCACTTCTAGGATTGTATCCCAAAGAGACCATAAAAATGAGAAAGGAACCTGTACGTCCAAAAATATTTATAGCAGTTCTTTTTTGTGGTGGCAAAGAATTGGACAGTGAGGGGATGCCCATCAATTGAGGAATGGCTGAACAAGTTGTAGTATATGACTGTAATGGAATACTCTTTTTCCATGAGAAATGGTGAGCAGGTGTATTTCAGAAAAACCTGGAAAGACTTGCATGAACTCACGCTGAGTGAAGTGAGCAGAACCAGGAGAACGTTGTACACAGTAACAGCAACACTGTATGGTGCTCGACTTTGTTGAACTTAGCTCTTTCCAGTAATGTAATAGTATAAGAAAATTCCAAATGACTCAGAATGGAAAATGCTATCCACATCCAGAGAAAGAACTATGAAGTCTGAATAAACATCAAAGCATTCTATTTTCTTTTTGTTGGTGTTGTCTTTTTTTGCTTTTTTCTTTCTCGTGATTTTTCCCTTTTGCTCTGATTCTTCTATCACAACATGACTAATGTGGAAATATGTTTAATATGATTGCATACGTATAGCCTGTATCAGATTGCTTGCCATCCTGGGGAGGGGGGAGAGAAGGAAGGGGGGAAAGATTTAAAATTAAAAATATTATAAAAGTGAATGCTGAAAATTAAAAATAAATATTTTTTTGAGAGTCAAAAAGTTTGGTTTAGATTGTATACACTACTCCACTGGGACATCCCAGTCATTTAATGAAAACACAATGATTCTCATGCCAAGGTCCTTGGACACTAGAGAACCTCCAAAGTCAAACATTTCTGGATTCGCTCCCAGGACCTCCTTGGAGTCCTCTACTAGGCCTGTCTCTGTCTACCTGTAAGCTTTTCCATGGGACACACTGATTGTTATGGGGTTTAGGTTTAGTTTATGGTCTGCACTACTCTGCCACTACTATGAATAGGGTGGTGGTATCTCCAATAAACGCTGAAATAACGAAGATGTTTGCAAGTTCTGGAAATATCAGGACCATGGTGTCTGCCTGCTTGGTAATACTCACAACTTCCTTAGGGAATATCAAAATCGTTCTGACATAACCCAGAGATTAGCAGTCCTTCCCATATAGTCCACAGACCCCAAATAGGCACAAGAGATGCCATTTGTAAATCTATGAAAGTCCTTTTTTCCATAAATTGATGTCATCTTAAAGGTTTGCAAAGGTGATGACCACCAGAAGCCTATGGTTTACTGGTAGATAAATGACTTATGGTCACTGAGATTCACTGTCCCGTCCACAAGCTCTTGACTTCAAAAAGAGTTGCCACTGATCTGTACTGAGACTGTGTGTTTCATTCAAAATGTGGATGGACAACAGCCCATTGACTTATATCTGACAAATGGTAAGATGGATATCACCATACAGGATGGTGTAGAGGCACTGGCCAAACACAAATTCCGCAGTCATTAGCATCCAGGGAAGACAAATGTGGATGCAGATATTCTATTCCATGGTTTTGGTGCAACTGAAACCTGGGTGATCCCTATGAAGGATCCAAAGGTAACCTCTTCCTGGTAGATAATTGCAACAGTAGCCACTATGGACATGCAGGCATATTTCCAGGGTAAATGCACAAAATATAAACTTTCTTCCTCAAAGACAAAACCAAGATATTTCTCCTGATACCAGAAAGTCAGTTCCACCATGGTAACCACAAAGTATGTACACATTACCAATAATGGGAGTACCACCATCCCCAAGCCTTCCCTCCTCCAGGACTCCCCACAAACAAGGTTCCCTAGGCAAAATTCCATCCTCTCTCATTCACACTAGCTACTCTGCTCTGACTCCTCTCTCTCCCAGCTCTACCTCACTCTCTTCCTGCTGCAGGCTTCTCCCACCATTGACTCCTTGTGCCTAAAACTGTGGACTGGGCCAAAGCTCAGACCTGGTCACGTGGGTCTATTAAGGAAGATCTTCAGATTCTCTTACCATTACAACAATAAGACCACTAACAGAAGAAAGGACAGCTGAGAGTCTAAAACTTACACTGAAGAATGTCCCATCAGCAAAAGTAAACAGAATTGAATCCATCTCCCCCACCTCTATTGCCCATGGACCACTGGGGACAAGTCCAACTATAGGATAAGAGTCTTTGAGAAGTGGTACTAGCTAAAAGAAAGACTTTTTGTTGACTCGTTCATTGCTCACAAACTTTAACAGTTATGGAAGGAAGCTGGTAATCTCTTCTTTGGGGAGCATTCTGTACATGACCTTCACAGGATACATGCCACATCTCTTAAGCGTTCTGCTCATGCTAAAGGGGCTTCAAAATATTCCACAGGGTCCACAGTAAACAATCTTGATATGATATAATACATGTTTATATGAAACCTGTATCTATTGTATAGTACTCTATTATTTGTATAAGATCTGTTTATCTGGAACAATTTGACTGTTACTACACTCTATGAAAACTAATCAATTTTATATCAGGTATACTTAGAGCTTATATGTGCACTAACTATATAGCAATATGAAAGTACTGAACATTTTCTAGCTGGAGAGATAATACACCTACCACTCATATAATAGAATCATAGATTTAGAATGAAAAAGGCCCTTAGAAACCATGTGGTCTGACCATCTCATTAAATATACACACACACATAAATATATATGTATATACACACATAAATATATATATGTAATATACATATACATATGTGTGTGCGTGCATAACTTGCCCAAGGACATGTAGGTGGTCAGTAACAGCCAGGATATCAGCTCAGATTCTCTGACTCCAAATCCAGTAGGTTTTTTCCCTGCAATTATATTCCTGTCCTTGGAGTGTGGAGACAACTTGTATACAGCTCTTTCATCTCTCTCTTTATACTGTGTAAGGATAGAAATTTACTGAGCATGATGATGGCAGGAAGGAGGGGAGAGACGTTTTCCCCTAAGAATGAGAATGACCCTGTATTATTTTCATCGTCTTACTATTTATTTCTGTCTTAAATAAATGTTTTGATACTTGGATCGGTTCACATGGTAAGCTAGCCAGAATTAACTTCAGACTTGGGCTTTTGAACTGAGTGGGGGCTATGAAGCAAGATAGGTAAATTGCTATTGAAAGTCTCAACAATTTGGACCTATGGCTCCAAAGGACCAGAAGCAATAGAGACCATGGGTTACATTCAAATGACTCTTTCAGTAGCCCAGGAAGCTGCAAGATTTGATTTTCCTGCACAAATACAGTGATAAATTGGACACCTGCCATGACAAAGGAACCCATCCTTCTAAACTTCCTACGAACATCTCTACAATTCCTCAATCACTCAGCCACAAACCAGCTGGAGGAGAGAAATTTTGCCTGTATTAAATAATTAGGAGTCATGCAAGCAACTCCATCAAGCTAATGTAAAGACAACATGAATTGTCCCACTGGGCTAGCTGGGACTAATGGGAAAATGTTGGGGGCTGAGACATGTGCGCACATGTGTGTGCACACACACACACACAACTTGTGTCTGAGACAAGAATGTCAAGTCAGCATCCCTGATTCCCTCAAATATTTTCTGGAGGGGGGAAGGGACAGGAAATTTGAAAGGATAAACTTACCAAAGTCTTCCCATAGGATCAAACAAAACCACAGTGGCCTCCCATTTACCGCCAGTCCCCTTACAAGTTTTACAGTTAGGCAGTGAAATCAATGAGTGAAGAGGAACTTCCTAGAAGCAAGAGTGAGTAGGGCTCACATTACCCTTCCTCCTCCTCTCCCCTCCTCCTCCTCTATTTATTACCTTTCCTTCTTCTTCCTCCTCCTCTCCTTTCCTCTCCTTTCTCTCCCTCTCCTCCTCCCTTTCCTCTTCTTCCTTCTCTCCTTCCCTGGCTCACTATGCACCCCCTTTTTCTCCCCCCAGCAGAAGAAGGGAGCTGGGGGGAAAGGAATGTTGAGAAGAAGGTGGAGGTCTAAACTTGTAACCTTTCATGTTAATTAACATTTTGGCTCCCCTCTACTGCCAGAGAACAGGCAAAAGAGATAAATAAACTGGTAATGGGAATTCAAGGAGGCCAGCTTCCATGAGTCTGCAGGCTACTGCGTACCCCACCCCCACCCATACTGGAATCCTCCAGCCAATAATTACAGCCTAATCCCACCTCAGAGGACAAGGGCTTGGCTCCAGGACATAATTCTCCTGAACAGCTCTAAATCCAAACAAGAACAATTCAGTTCCTTACGGATTATGTTCCACCTACAAGAAAGTGAAAGCTCCAGAGTTTGCCAACGCAGTCCAAAACCTTTGGGAAGGATTTCTCATCAGTCCTATTTCACACCTTTGTTCATTCATGGACCATAGGTTTAGAGCCCGAAGGGCCCTCAGGGACCAGTCGAACCCTTCCTTTTAGACAGGAAAACGACCCCAGAGAAGTGGAGTCACTTGTTCAAAGACAGACAGATAGTAAGGGGTAGAGAGCCAGGAGGGGAAATAAGATCTCTGAAATCTGAATCTAGCCCTTTTTATGGTTGGTATGTCACCACTGGCTGGTTCAGTTCAGTCTTTAATGCCCTCACACCTCTGGGTTTTCTGTCCAAAGCCTACTTAATCTCGAGGGCTGATTCATGTCCCTTCTCTGCACTGTGGACCTTGGTCAGGCTTTTCCTCTTGCGTGGAATGCACTCATCCCACTTCAGATGCAGCTGCTGTGTGACCCCAACCAAATCACTGAATTTCTGAGTCAGTTTCCTTCTCTGCAATAATGATAAAGTAATAGTATTCTTCTGCCAGGGTTACTGTACGAATCAAATGGAATACTGTAGATAAGCTTCAATGCTCTTGTAAAAGTCAGATGCTGCTGTTGGGGCTCTCCACCTTGTCCAACTCTCCCAGTTCTTGAAGGCCCAGCATGGAGTTTGGAATATATGTGGTATATTTGAGGACAGAGACCAGTGCAGGTAAAGTAGAGGTTTGTAGGTGTGAGTGGTGGGGTGGTAAAGTTGGAAAGATAAGAAGGGACTGGACTGTGCACAGTGTTGGAATTCAATTAACATTTGCTAAAATTTTTTGAATGCTTCTTGCCTCTCTACCTTCATTCACATTTCTCCCTCATTTCCCCCTCACCTTGAATCTCTCCCTCCACATCTGTCTACTCATCCTAACCCTACATCTGCCCATCCTTAAGGGTCCAGCTAGAATCCTACTTCATCCATAAGCCTTTTCCAGTATTTCCAGTCTACTTTCTTTCTGGCTTATATCACTAATTGTCTGTATAACATTATTTTTTTCTAAAATGCAAAATTCTTTTTGTCAATTTAACAACCATTAACAAACATTTCACTATACAAAGAAGAATAAGAAAGTGATTTGTATTAAAAAATATACTGTGAACTTCTGTTGTGTACAGTTTTTTTAAAGGCAAACGTACATATCCATGTATTATATATATATATATATATATATATATATATATATATATATGAAATTTAAGAAAAGAGTAGTAACAAAACTGTTCCATGTACCCTTCCATGTTTTTTGTTTTCCTTCTGCATATTTGAAAAAATATTCTGTTGATTTTTGTGTTTGTGTATCTATCATTATCTATAACCTATCATCCCATTCCATCTAGGAGAAGTTTTCCTATGTAGTAAATACATAGAGCAGCAAACATCTCAGTCACTGTCTATGACTAAGAATGCATCTCATTCTGCATCTTGTTCGCTTACCCTCTCTCAGGAAGCAGAAGTTGTGTTTCACCATTTGGCTTTTGAAATTCCTGTTGTCCAGTGTTTTGATCCAAGTTGTGAGGTCTTCTGAAGTTATTTTCCTTCTCCTGGCTCTACCCATTACATTCTTCATTAATTTGTGCAAGTCTTACTATGATGTGCTTTAAAAATCCATAATATCTGTCATTTATTTTACAGTAATAATATTTCATTGTATTCATATACCAAAATCTGTCTTGGCATCACTTTTTTCATCAGACTTATAGAATTACTGGGTGGAGAAAAACACTCAGTAGGATCTCTTTTAAAGCAAGATGTCCTATACTTCTACCAACCCAGAGAATACTCTAGGAAACCCTAAGCTGTGCAGGTAATACTTAAAAATCCACCCATGAGAAAATGTTTTCCCATTAGGTAGAGAGTGTGCCTCTGATTTCACTTTAGCTCCTATCTCCTCCTCATCTTGGCTTTTTCAGTCTTAACCCAGACTGTCATTTGCATATGTCTGCTCCATCATCCCCCTAGGTTAAATCCCTACTATGTTCCTGAACCTCACCACTTTGCCTGTGGTGGTGGTCTTGGACTTCTGACTACACTCATCCCACTCACCTTTGTTTTAGACTTTTTAAAGTTAACTTTTATTTTTAATTAGCAAAAGATATTTTCTCTTCTTCCTACCTTTTTTCCCCCATTAAAAATTTTTAAAAAACTAAATTATTGTAATAAATATGCAGTCAAAATTAATTCTATTAGTCATGTTCAAATATATATGTACATTTATATGCATACATACACATACACACACACACACACACATACACACACATATATGAATACAGAAAAAGGTAGAAATGCATGCTGAACCCTAAGTCAATAACCTTTCCTACAAGAGGCAGGTACCATGCTTCATTACTGATCTGAAATGTTCATTGGACTGATTAGGGTTTGTAAGTTTTTCAAAGTTTTCTTCACAATTTTATTTTGGTCTAAACTGTTCTTCTGGTTCTGTTCACTTCACTCTCTATCAGTTTATATAAAGCTTCCAAGGTTTCTCTGAAATACTCTATTGGCTGTGCCACCTAACTGATTCTGTGTTGTTGTTAAGTCATTTTCAGTCATGTCCACCTCTTCATGATCCCATTTGGAGTTTTCTTGGCAAAGACCCTGAAGTAGTTTGCCATTTCCTTCTCCAGTTCATTTTATAGATAAGGAAACTGAGGCAAACAGGGTTAAGTGACTTGCCCAGGGTCACATATTTATTATGTGTCTGAGGCCAAATTTGAACTCAGGAAGATGAGTCTTCCTGACTCCAGGCCCAGCACCCTATTTACTATATCACTTAGTTGAGCTTGGACACGTGTAAAAAGTACAGATCCCCTTCGAGGACACCTGGCAGGTAATTGAGTTGCCTACAGTTTATCACAATTTTCAGATTTTATAACTTACTAATACTTTGTGTTTCAGTTATATTTTTCTTGCTTATCTGAAAACTAAAAAATAAGATTTTTAATAGTTTTAGAAGTCATCCACTCAGATGTTTCTAGGTAATTAGACATTTTGTTAAAAAATTTTTTTTTTACACTTTCCAAATCCTCTTAGAAACTCCAATTAAAAGAAATTAAATACGAATCTGTTTTTTCTTATATTTCTTTTTTGAAGGATCCACCTCCATCAGAGTGGTAGTCCCTCCCTACCGCAGAGACTACCAGCTTCTCGATGTTTTTTCATTTAGGATAATTCTTTGCCCTTGCTTCTGCATGAACTCTCCAGGGAGGATCCACCCACCATTCTGGAAGTCTTCCTTCCTTCTTTTTAGATATTTCATGAGGATCAGAATTGTAATATTTGGGCAGTTCATCTACTGGGCCTCACTCTCCCTCCATCACTGACCCACCTCTGTTTATAGCCTTATATTTCCTTGATAATTTTTCTTAAACAACTTCTAAGATACATCATTCTTGGCAGTCCAGTAGAGCCTATTCGGGCCTGTTGCATGGTTTTCATTACCTTTTGAGTAACCTGCAATTTGTATTCTTTTGAGATGGAACCAACTCTAAATACGTACCTCCTTGTACCACTGGGGCCCCTTTCTCCCTCTGATTGGAAAGAGGAAGGGCAAACAGTGGAGAATTCCTACTAGAGCCTCCATTTAGGGAGGGGACCCAAGGGTCCATCTTACTAAAAGACTTCAACATGCCCCAACACCTGCTACTATCCCTCACCCCCAGTTTCTTTTTATGTGCTGTCTACCAGCCTTAGATGGCAAGCTTCTCAAAGGCAGAGACTATCTTTTAGCACAATGCCTGGCACATAGTGGTGCTTAATGAATGGTTATTGAGTATTGACACAAGTGATCTCATTGTTTCAAGATTCTTAGCATGATTCCCAGTAGACTATCAGTAGACATGCTTTCAAACTGTAATATAATTAACATAGTCAATATTCCTTAATAAAGAATGTCAGTTTGATGTTCAAAGTTTTTTCAGGGGGCAGGGGATTATATAAATTAATTTTAATTAATTAAACTAATTAATCAATTAAACTAAAATTGTATAATTATAGATTGAATATCTGGAAGAGATCTTATGGAGAAAGCACTGACTCTAAAGGTCAAGGGTTTGGGTTCAGAATTTCTCTCATGTTTGCTACCTATATGACCATCTGTAAGTCATGTACCTTCCCAAGCCTCTGTTTCTTTATCTGTAAAATGAGGGGGCTGAATTCAATGGGGCCTCTGAGTTCTTTCTACTTCTAAATCTATGATCTCATATTCTTCAATATGTTCTCCAGAACACAATCATGTGTTATCAACATCCATATGATGCAATATGTTCTCCAATATATTTCAAGGGAAACTTTACATTTTGTAAGGCTGAAGGCATCACTGGATACATGCTTTTTCTGGAGTAGTCTCAGTGATGGGAAATGCCATGAAGTTGGCATATGTTTTGCAATCAAAACTAACCTAGTGAGCAAGCCTACCAACAGGAGTGAATGAAGGGCTCATGCCAATGCAATTGCCACTTACAGGAAAACACCAAACCACCATTGATGAACCCTGATGAGGTTGAAGAAAAAAGATATGAAGACCTGAAGACACTTACCATCCATGTGCCAAAAGAAGACAAGCTTATAATTCTGGGTGACGGTAATGCCACAGTAAGCAAAGACTACCAGATATAGCAGGGAGTCCTTGGAAGGAATAGAGTTGGAAATAGCTACAGCAATGGTCACTTACCTAAAAGTTTATGCATCTCATGACCTTTTCATCACTAACACTGTCTTTCAACTACCTAAATATAATAAAACTTCATGGATTCACCTTCACAACAAACAGTGGCATCTAATAGACTATGGCATTGTAAGGAGAAGAGACACAAAGGATGTGAGAGTGAAAAAGGTGATGTGTGGCACAGAATGCTGGACTGAACATAGATATACTCTTCAAGCTAAATATTCACATTCAACAAAAGTTGTGGCCTTAAGGAAAGAAGACTGTCAGAAGATTTAAAGTCAATAGATTAGAACTCACCTCTGGGCAAGAACAGTTTGTTGCTAATTATGAGGGAACGCTCAGTGGAGCAGAAAAGAGCAGCTTTCAGAAGTTTAGTATATAGCATTTCCTTTACTCATCTGGGCCAGAACACTTGTAAACATCAAGATTGGTTTGATGAAAATGATGAAGAAATTTAGAAGCTGATAAACAGAAAGCAAGACCTCCTCGTAGGCTTTTCCAGCAAGGTAATTCATCCAAAGCTAAAAAGGTAGCTTTTAACTCCATCAAAAGTAAAGTGCAAGTGAAGCATAGAGAGATGAAGGATTCTTGGTTCAGTAAGAAGGCAGATGAAATTCAGTTTTATGCTGATAGTAACAATCCAAAACATTTTTATGATGCTCTAAAGGTATGAACCAAAGAGCTATGGTGCATCTCAACTACTCAGTACTAAAGGAGTCACATGGATTAGGGATAAGGACCTGATCCTGCAGAGATGGGCTGAACACTTTCACAGTGTTTTCAATAGACCATCATCAATCAATGCTGGAGCCAATGACATTTACCTGAGGTTGAGGTCAATCTCTGTAGCTGAATTTCCAACTGAAGAAGGGTTTTTGAGAGATATTAAGCCCCTCTCATGTGGCAAAGCACCTGGTGCTGATTCTACTCCAGCTGAGATTTACAAGACAGGGGGTCCACTTCTCCTACAAAAATTAACTGAAATTTTCCAGGTCTTGTGGCAAGAGGAGCTTATCCCCTAGGAGTTCAAGGATGCCTCCATTGTCCATCTTTATAAAGGAAATAGGTTGTCCTGTGACTATTGCAGTGGGGTGGAGGGGAGGTTCTCTCTCAGTCATTGCTGGCAAAATTCTTGCAAGAGTTCTCATTAATTGACTGATCCTTTACCTGGGAGAGAATTATATGTCTGAGAACTAGTGTGGCTTCAGAAAGGGTCAAGGAACAGTTGATATTCTGCTTGCTGCCTGACAACTCCAGGAGAAATGCCAGAGGCAGAACAGAGGTCTGTACACAACATTCATTGATCTGATCAAAACTTTTAATATAGTTAGTCATGAGGGCTTGTGGAAAATTATGTAAAATTTGATTGCCTGGAGAAGTCCATCAGTACTGTACATCAATTTCACGAGGACATGCTTTCCCAGGTTCTGGATAATAGATGATACATTCGTACTTTCCCAGTCACCAATGGAATGAAAAAGGTTATGTGCTTGCTCCTGTGCTTTTTAGCATAATGTTTTCATCAATGTTGTCAGAAGGCTTCAATAAGGACAAAAATGGCATCAAGGTCAGCTATCACACTGATGGTAAACTAACTTGAAAAGACTACAATCCAAGACAAAGACAAGGGAGAGTTGGGTGCGTGAATTTTTTTTGGTTGTAGATGATTGTGCACTCAGTGCAGCCTCTGAGACTGAGATGAAACAGGGTATGGATTTATTCTCTGCCACTTTTTCCTCTGCTGATTTTGGCCAATACCACACCAGTAAACATAGGTGCTCCACCAATCAGTACCATGCCATCCAAATGTGGAACTATTAGTTTCAGTAAGTGTAAAAATTTTGGATACTGTGGATAAGTTCACTTACCTTGGCAGAATACTTTCCAGGGATATACACATAGAAGATGAGGTTGATGCACACATTGCCAGAGCTAACTCAGTACTTGGAAGGCTCTGAAGAAAAGTGTGGGAGAGAAGAGGTATTAGGCTGATTTTCAAACCAAAGGTCTGTAGAGCCGCTGTGTTAATCTCATTGCTGTATGCCTGTGAAACGTATACAGTCTATCAGTGCCATGCCAGGAAACTGAATTGCTTCCATTTGAATTGTCTTAAGAATATTCTGAAGATTACCTGGCAAGAGAAAGTACTAAGCACTGAGATCTTTTCTTGAGCTAAACTGCCAAGCATTCAAACTCTACTACAGAGAGGGCAATTCCACCGGTCTGACCACATTGTTCAAATGCTGGAAATATGTTTGCCTAAAAGACTATTTTGCAGAGAACTCACTAAAGGTAGGCACTCACATGGTAGTCAGAAGTGATACAAAGACATTCACAAGGACTCTCTGAAGAACTTTGGAATTGAGTGTGAGACATAGGAGACCCAGCATGGTGTGCCCATTCCAAAGAAGGTGCTGTGCTCTATGAGCAGCGAAGAAATGCAGTAGCTCAAAACAACCACAAGATGCGTAAATTTAGAGACATCTCCACTGGAAAGGGACTATTTGTGCTTGACCTGTGATAGAGCCTTCCAAGTTCATATTGGTCTAATCAGCCACAGTTGGACACACTGTACCTTGGCTCCAATATAGTGATGTCATTTTGGTCCTTTTGGAGAATGACAATAACCAATCAACCATATCTAACTGGTTCATGAAGGCCGATTGTTAAATTTTCGGCATGAGCATTTACACTTCAAAAATCAGTCAATGCTACAAAGTTGGATTTGATGTCTTCTTTTTTTGAATTCTGGACTTAAGAAAGTGATGGAGAAAACATAAATAATGCAGATTAAGCTACAACTCTGTCACACATACACTCTCCCCTTCCCAGAGCCAATAGTTAAAAATTTGCCTGCACATAGCTGCCTCCATCCCTCCTCTGTTGGTGAGTTCCTATCCAAGACCACAATTTCAGGAAGTACCTGCACCTTCCACACTCACTCTTTCCTAGCTCCCCTCCTGACTCTCCAGACTTTTCCACCCTGTTCCTAAATATCTAAGTATCCTTCTTCCTCTTTATCTCAACTCTCCAGTTCCCTTTTGGGTGTTGTCTTCTCTGATTAGAAAGTAAGCTCCCAGAGGACAGAGACTGTATTTTTTATTTGTATTTGCATCATATAGTAAACACTTAAGAAATGAACTTTCTCTCACTGCCTTTCTGTTTTTCTCTCTCTCTTCCTCTCTCCATCTCTGTTTCCCTGTGTATCTCTCTCTTTCTGTCTTTCTATCTCTGTCTCTTTCTCTGTGTCTGTGTCTATGTCTGTCTCTCTCTCTATGTTAGGCCCACGGACTACATAGAAAGGTAGCAAAAAGAAATAAATATATGTAAGCGTTAGCTATATTCAGTATGTGATTTTCTTTTCTAAGTACACAAGTCTGATGCACCATTTCTTAGTCTATAGCCTTTAAAAATTCATCATCCATATGAAGACAAAAATAAAAGTCTCTTCTGTCAAGAAGGGGTAAGTGCTAGGATTAGAAAAATGAGAAGAAACCTTGTATTTAAGCCCTTCTGCTCCTTGACCCCTTATCCATTCCATTGTCTTCCTTTTTAATCATGCATATGAAGACCTTTTTTCATTTTGTATGCCTAGTTAATCATGAGAACACTCTCGGAATGTACTCACACATCTGTCACTCTTCCACTTATTTTTCAGAAGTGGAAATTGAAACCCAGAGCAGGTTAAGTGGTTTGCCCAGAGTCATTTGGAGAAAGGGCTTCCCATCAAAGCTATGTCTCCCATCTCCCATTGATTCAGTTACATTGTCTCTCTCTCTCTCTGCAAAACTCCTCCTCATGCAAGTCAGTGAGAATCAGGATGCCTTTACATTCACCAGTATTGCTGTGAAATGACGCACTGGACTGTCTCTGTCATGTTTCCATTTGCCGTAAATTTCCTTTAAAAAAAAAAAAACACAGCCACTTAAAATCATGTTCAATGGCCCTTGCATTAAAAATGAGAAAAATATGGAAACGTGCATTAAAATATTCTGAAATAAATGGCTTTTTTATTACATAAAAGCTCTCGTGTGTCTCAAAGGTACTGAGAATAGAATAATTTATGGTAAATGAGATTATTATTGCTGGGAAAAGGTCTATTTTAATGCCAGTTTTCTCAGGGATAAACCAAAGCCGAACAGTCCACTGGGGGTGTTCACAAATGTGGAAGACAAGTCCTTAAAAGCTTTAAGGGGATGATAAGTGGGAAAGATGTGCTGAAGCAGCACTGCTCTGATGTACTGAGGAGGGAGGCATTCTGTTTATTCATATCTCGGGAGGGTTAGCCATAGTGTCCAGAAAGAAATTAAAATAATTAGTTGTCTGCAACCAAAATGAAGAAGCTCTGTGTTCCAATTTCAGAGCTGCGAACTCAGACTCCCCATACTGGGTGTCCTGAGGCAGCCGCTTCCGTCAGTGTCCAGTGTCAGAGTCACACCAGGGCAAGCAGACAACAGATTTTATTGTGGGGACACAGTTCCCACCAAAATAAAAGGAGCTTCACCAGGAATCAGTCTGCAGGAGTTCAGGGAAGACTCTTCACCAGCTGGACCCCTCCAGCCTTTTTTCCTTTTTTCTTATACCTTACTTTTCTCCATAAGCACTAGAGGTCTATCTGTGCTCTTGCTGTTTCCTCACACATGGCACTTCATTTCTTATTTCATCCTTTCCTTTGTGCTTATTCATCATTATCATTGTCGGGAATTCCCTTTCCTCAACATTGCTCCTTAGAATCCTTGACTTCTTTAAGGAAGGAAGGAAGGAAACATTTATTAAATGCCTACTATGTGCCAGAACCCAGTGGAGAGTGTTTTATTGTTTAGACTTAAGAAAGGAATGGAGAAAATTTAATAATGTAGAGTATTAATAATATACGCTTCTGTGTTGCTTTGTGGATATTTAGACTTAGGAAAGTGATGGAAAAAAATGTAATAATATGGATTATTAATATTACATGTTTATGTGTTGTTTTGTTAATTGTAGACTTAAGAAATTGATGGAGCAGCTAGGTAGCACAGTGGATAGAATGTTGAGCCTGGAGTTAGGAGGACTCCTCTTCCTGACTTCAAATCTAGCCACAGATACCTACTAGCTGTATGACTCTGGGCAAGTCACTTAACCCTGTCTGCCTCAGTGTCAAATGAGCTGGAGAAGGAAATGGCAAACCACTCCAGTATCTGCGCCAAGAAAACTCCAAATGCAGTCACTAAGAATCAGACACCACTGAAATGACTGAACAATAACACATGTGCGAGGCATTGTGCCAAATGTTTTACAAATATCATCTTATTCAATTCTCACAACAACCTTGGGAAGCAGGAGTTATCATTATATCCAATTTTCAAAGTTGAGGAAACAAAGGCAGTCACAGTTTAAGTGACTTGCCCAAGGTCACACAGCTAGTAAACATCTGAGTTCAGATTTGAACTCAGATCAAATGCTACCTTTTGCAGGAGGTTTTTCCATTCTTTTCTGGTGCTTAGTGCCATCCTCTCAGAAATTACTTTCTAGCCATCCCAGTTCTCCAGTATTTAGCATAGTGCCTGGCACATAGAAGGACCTTAATAAAGGTTTATTGACTGATTGTCTACTCTGTATTTATCTTGTACAGTATATACATATTTAGATACATATTATATCCCTCATTAAAATATGAATGCCTTAAGGGTAGGCACTGGCTTTTGTTTTTCTTTATATTAACAAATTATTACAGAGGATGGCACGTAGTAAGCACTTAATATTTTTTGATTGATTAAATTCTGTTATGTAGCATGGTTGGGGAAGAAGGCATTTACCATTTACATGGGCCGTAGATGATCAACTTGCAAAGGGTACGAGCCCAAGAAAATCCCCTTCACATTAATACTCTACTGAGTCTTATTTTATTTTGCTTGGATGACTCAGGAGGCACTTTAGGCTCTCGCAGAGTCTCTTGGTCCTCACTATGACCTTCAACTATCATAGTACTTCTTATATCTGTGTGGAAATACTTAGAATGATGATTTCTGAGTAGGAGAATGCTGGAGAAATTGGTTTCCCTAGCCATAGTGACTAGTCTTAAAAATAAGAATCTGCCTGCTAACCCAGACCAGACAATAGCAGGTAATATTGGGAGGATGTGTGGGTATGTGTGACATATATATGTCCTCTGAAGTTGCCTAAATGCATTTCCAAAAATCTTGGACACCAGCCTCGCCCCCTTTTGAGGATACAGAATTGCCTCAACATCCTACTTGCCAATTATAGGCAATAATTTGAAAATGAAGAAGCAAAGCCTGGAACATAGTCGGTGCTTAATCAATTTTTGTTTCCTTCCCATTGTTGAGTCCATTCAGTCCTACCTGACTCTCCATGACCCCATTTGGACTTTTCTTGGTAAAGATACTAGAGTGGCTTTCCATTTCCTTCTCCAGATCATTTTACAGATGAGGAAGTTAAGGCAAAGAGGGTTGAGTGAGTCCAGGATCACACAGAGAGGATCTAAGGTCAGATTTGAACCTTGTAAAGATGACTCTTCCTAGTTCCAAGTTCAGTAGTCTATCCCCTGCACCACTAGCTGCCCTTAGTTAACTTGACTTGAAATTGTGCTGGTGATGTAACCTCTAGGAAGGGAAGCTGCATTTACAGATGATTTTTATTACATAATTTTTCTACCATTAAATTAACTCCTTCTCTTTTTCCATTCTCAGACACACCCTCTCTTCCCTTTTTCTGATCTACCCTTGAAGTCTGAGCCTTAGTCAAGATATCAGACAGAGGCAGGTCACTGTCATTACAAAGAAAAGATAGTAAAGCTGTTTTTCTATTAAAGACAAAAAACATTGCGGGGAAGAGGGAAGCAGGATTAATAAACTGCAGTATTAACATTTCATCCATCACTGTCTTAAGTCTAAACAATTAACAAAGTAGCATCCTTTCTGGGCACCAGGATCTTCATGTGTAAAAAATAAGGTTAATGATATTTATACTACCTACCTCCAAGGTTGCTGGAAAGCAACATGATGGAAATGTGTTTGTAAGATCAAGAACTAGAAGAGGCTTAGAAAATACAGAAAATACAAATATGAAACAGAGACCTGATGACCAGCATATTGTACAGCAGAAATGACAGCAGAAGACTGAGTTCAGAGTTTTTGTACATTACCCCCGTAAAGACAAAGTTAGTGGGGGGAGGGGGTTGCAAACAAATTGGGCAAATACATTAAATTTCCTGAGCCTCAGTTTTATCATCTGTGAAATGAAACCATTAGGCCAAGTAACTTAAAAATTTAATTAATATTTTTGTTACATTTTAAGTTCCAAACTGTCTCTCTCCCTCTCTCCCCACCCTACACTAGAGAAGGGCTGCATTAGGCACAGATATGTGTGTACGTATATGTATGTATGTATGTATATATATATATGTATATATGTGTATAGATTATGTGTGTGTGTATATATATATATATATATATGTAAAACTATACTTTGCATATTTCTATTCACCAGTTCTCTTTCTGGAGGTGGATAGCATGTTCTTTCAAAGGTCCTTTGTAATTGATTTGAGTGGTTGTAATACTCAGAATAACTTAGTCATTCGGTTATTCTTCCAACAATACTGATGTTACTGTATGCAATGTTCTCTTGGTTGTGCTCCTTCGCTCTTCACTATTTTGTGCAAGTCTTTCCATGTCTTCTTATAGCACAGCATTCCATCAAAACTACATACCACAATTTGTTTATCCATTCCCCGATGGATGGGCATCCTTTCAATTTCTAATTCTTTGCTGCCACAAAGAGAGCTGCTATAAATATTGTTGTACATGTGGATTCTTTTCCTTTTTCCCTGATCCTCTTTGGAAACATATCTAGTAGCGGTATTGTTGGATCAAAGGAGATATACAGCTTTACAACTCTTTGTGCATAATTCCTGATTGTTCTCCAACAAGGTAATTTTTAAGGTTCCTTCCAGTTTTAAACCCCATGGCTCACAGGGGTGTGCTGAAGTTAGCTCCATTCAGACTGTGAGAACTAAGTGTTAAATGTGCACTGTGAGCATTTACACCTTAGAAATCACCAACTACACATGAGAGATTGATTTATTATTTTGTTGATTGTTTAGACAAAACAATGGAGAAATGTAATAATGTAGATTATTAATACTACATGCTTATATGTTGTTTTGTTGATTATTTAGACTTAGGAAAGCGATGGGGTAAGCAAAGTGTCTGAGTGGATAGATCCCTGGATCTGGAGCCAGGAAGATTCATCTTACTAGCTGTGTGACACTGGGCAAGTCATTTAACCCTGTTTACCTCAATTTCCTCATCTGTAAAATGAGCTGGAAAAGAAAATGGCAACCATTCCAGTATCTTTGCCAAGAAAACTCCAAATGGGGTCATGAAGAGTCAGACACAACTAAAAATTGGCTGAACAAAAAGAAAGTGATGGAGAAATTTTAATAATGCAAATTATTAATACTATATGTTTAGGTGTCATTTTGTTGATTTTTAGACTTAAGATAGCAATGGAGAAAATGTTGATGATGCAGATTGTTATCTTTACTTTTAAAAATAGTTATGTTTCTGTATCTTATCTGACCTTTACATTCAGGAGCCCTTCACAGGTAAGAAATTATGATTTTCACAGAACATGTACCCACATCAAGTTTACAATAGTTTTTAGGCATTTCAGGTATAGCATAGGTGCATGCATGTGTGAATATCTGTGTGTACATATTTATTTATACATACACACATGCACACACACACACACATACACACATATATGGTATAGTGAAGGAACCAGGGCAGTGGGAGCCAGTACACCTATGTCCTATCTGCCACCGGACTAGTTATGCTAACTTGGAGAAGTTAGTTCACCTTTTATGCTCTTCATGACCCTTTTGAGGTTTTCCTGGCAAAAATACTAGAGTGGTTTGACATTTCTTTCTCCAGCTCATTTTACAGATGAGAAAAATGAAGATAACAAGGTTAAGTGACTTGCCCAGAGTCACATATTTAATAAGTATCTGTGACTAGATGTGAACTCAGGACTCCAGACGTGGTCTCTATCCACTATGCCACCTAACTGCACCTGCAGTGTGGTACAATCCTATAATTAAAAAAAAATTCCCAAATCCCTGAGAGAAAACAAAGCCCTTATTTGCATATCACTTGAATTTATTTGCATGGAACATTTTTAGTTGGTTTATCTTCATGTTTGAGAAACAAAATAAACTCTAAGGCTTCAATCCATTCTAAGGGCCACAACATGTTTGATACACAGGTTTTTCAATCAAGTGATCTGAGCATATTTCAGGTTAAGAATAAATAAGAGCACAGCTGAACACTGAAGTTCAGCTGCTTTGCCATAGGAATGGAGAAAGGTCCTCTTAGTCTCTATAACATTTAATATGGTAATTAATGCTTTCCTTCCTCATTCCTGACATTTTTGCTGGAAATTTCCAGATGTTTCAAATGAATAATTAAATTGACAGCCTTCTTGATAACTTACAAGCCTGTGACTAATCACAATGCATGACAAGCAAAACTAAACCTATTTCTTACATTGTTTTTTGTCTTTGTGGGATAAGAACTATGAAGCCTGAAGAGACATGGTGTGTTAAAAGCATTTTTGTGGATTCCTAAATTAGTGGGGAGGAGAGTATTGGCCAACTGAATTAGCTGGAAGCAAGAGATGAGTGTCCATTCCTTTTTTTTTCACTGCTCCCATTTAGGTCATGTGACACTCAATGTGGAGGAGCGTGAAACTCATGAAAATATCAATGTAATATTTTCATCTTCCATTTTTGCTTTGCCGATCTTCAGTAACACAATAAATATGTGTTTGTGTTGAAAGGTGAATGATATGTAGTGCCTGCTCTCAAAGAGTTTCTATTCTACTGGGAGAAAATAACCTATACAAATGAATAGGTATAGAGGCATTTCAAGGAAGGGCACTTAGCAGTGGAAGAATGAGGTTTGCTCTTAAGCAGAAAGTGGAACTTGAGCTGGGCCTTGAGGAAAACCAGAGTCTATGCCCCAAAAGTGATGAGGAAGAGCATTTTCAAGCATTTGGGAGACAGTGCAAAGATCTAGAAATGGGAGCTAGGGGAGTAACAAGTGATCACTTTGGCTAAAACAAATAACATGTAAAGGACAGTAATGTTCCATAAAGTGCTTTTCCTCAAAGCCCTATGAGAGGAGTAATACAGACATGATTATAAACATTTTTCCTCAAAGAAACTGAGTTTCAGCATGTGACAAAGTGACATGCTAAAGGCAAGGCCATAACTAGGGTAGGGCAAGCAGCACTTTGGCCTAGGGTACTGATTTTAGAGGATGTAACCATATTTGTAGTCCTTCAGTAGCATAGAAAAAGATAGAAATTAGCATGAGTTGGGAAGAATAATTACTAAAAATAGAAAGTTTTCAGACAGTGAGCTTTCTTACACATTCTACCTACTCCTCCCCAACAGCAGTGACCTTGCCCCAGGATCCCAGAGAGTGATTTCTATATCTCCCCTCCTTACCCACCCACACCTATACACACACTCATTCAACTGAAGGAAATGATTCATTTTGTCTGCCTGGGTGTGTTTTGTGGTATTTTCTTGGGTGCAAAAAGTTTTTGTTTGTTTCAATTCTGGCCCAAAGCCATGCAGCTACTGAGTAGTGAAAGGGGAACTCAAACCCAGGTCTTCTGACTCTTCTTCTCTTTGTTCTCCTGGAGAGCTTTCTTAAAAGCTTAAAATGATCCCCAATTGTTTCTTACCATTCTTCAGTCATGTCTGACTATTCACAATCCCATTTGGGGTTTTCTTGGCAGAGATACTGGAGTAGTTTGCCACTTCTCTCTCCAACTCACTTTATAGATGAGGAAACTGAGGCAAACAGAGTTAAGTGACTTGCCCAGGGACACATGGCTAGTAAGTGCCTGAGGCCAGATTTGAACTTAGAAAGATGAGTCTTACTGACTCTAGCCCTGTCATTCTCTCCACTGCACCATCTAGATGCCCCAAATGTCTCTTAAATCAATATAAAATGTCTTATAATAGGTTTATAGGATTTTCCCCCTTTAGATAGTTGCTCAGTAATGTTCCAGGGGCCTACATCAATAAGAAAGTGAGTTTTGAGATAGGAGAATTCACATAAATGGCACTTGTGATAGATTATTCTATTTTAATGGAAAACAACATCCATGGAAAATTCTGTCATTTTATTGGGGAAACAGTATGCTAAGAGCTTAATGGCATTAGCAGTCTCTAAGCTCCAAACCTACTTTCTCTCCCACCTGTTCCGTGGCTCCATCTCTGACCTTCCTCGTGCTCCAGGTCAGTACTTGTGTGGCCTTCTTTTTAAGTGGGGGCCTTCCCCTGGGAGAGATTCTGCCCCTTTCCACAGATGGGAATGCAGCAAGCACCCTGGCTGTGATTCAGTCAAACCATAGTCTCCAGATTGGAAAATGAAGACAAACCAGAAAAACAATTTCTTCACATTCTTGTGTGTGTCTCTCTCCCTCCCCCTCACACCCTCCTGGGAGTCCCTTCTTCAGTGACCTCGGCAAAAACCTCAAATGCCCTGGAAAACATAACAATTTAGCCCATAATGAGAGTTTACGATTTAAAAAGAAAATTCCTGTGAGAGAATCATCACCATCCTCCCACACCGAAGACTAACAAACCCTTCCTCTAAAATAGAACGCTGTCTTCTATTTCAAATGAAAGAATTACCAAGAATAAAGGTTACGAGATTGGGGGATAGCCCAATAAAGAAGAAAAATTCTACTCATTTTGCTGGCAACAGGCAGAGAGCTCTTTCAGTCACTTAACAGTAATTTTATTTTGCTTTGTTTTGTTTCCCTGAAAAATCTACATAGCAGAGTTAGAAAAAAAAATGAAAAGTTGTTTTCCGTTCTTTGGTTAACTCATACAGAGCACGTATCTTCTTCCAAACACCCCTGTGGCTTTGTATTTTTGCTAAGGAAGATGCCTCTAAGTCTCTGAGTTAGGGTGGAGGAATTTGAAGGAGGAATTCCACTTTGGATATGTTCAATTCAGTAAATGGCGTGTGGTGGGTTTGGATATTTATTTTTTTTTCTTTTTGGAACCATAATTAGCGATTTTGGCTCCTGGAAGTGAGCACAAGATATTCCTTCAACCCAACTCTAATATACGATGGAAAAATTGACAAAAGAAGAAATAGACAAATTCAGTTGAGCAAGAGAGGGAATTTGTTACTTCAGTGGCTCATGAATCAGTACATCTTGTTGCTTCCTATTTGTTATTCTAAGTAAGTGCAAAGCTCAGTTGTTTCTAACAACTGAAAGTTTTTTCAGTTTCTTCACTCTGACTTTTGGTGCTCTGAGGTAAAGTCCAAGATGTTGTCCTAGTTATTTAATGCCCCTGGGAAGATCTATGTTTCATCTGCAAGAACTGGAGGAAACCATGTGCATACCCACACACACTTCAAAATATGTACAAAGTAACTTGGACTAACAGCTGGGAGAATTAGACCAGAAAATATGTAGGTGGTAGTAACTGAACTCGGTCTTGAAGACAACTGGGGAATACAAGAGATGGAAGTCAGGAAGAAAAGTATTCCAGGTAAAGCAAAGATATAGAAACAGGAGATATAATGTAATGTATTGGGACTATCAGATCAGTTTGTCTGGAACAAAGAATGTGGGGATGGAGGAGGGGGAGGGACATGGGACCATCCTGGAAAGATAAGTAGAAACCCGAAGGAGAAGGCCATTAAATATCAGGCTGAAATCTTGTATTTTATCCTAGAGACGATATTGAGCTATTGAAACTTCTTGAGCGGGGAAAGAGACATGATCAGATCTGTGCATTAAGAGTATCCATTTGGTAAATTTATGGAGGATAGATTAGGGAAGAGTCAGGAGGTTAGAGTCCAGGCAAGAGGTGATGAAGGTCTGAATGAGTGTTATATGTGTGAGTGGAGAGAAGAGGGTGGATAGAAAAATTTGCAACAAAAAGACCCTACTTATTATCTGGCAAAGTATGAAGTGTGCTGGAACATAGCAGAAAGTCAGAAGACCTGGATTCAGAGTCTAGATCTGAGTCTCGCTACCTCTGAGATTAAGAAAGTTGCTCACGCCAACCTTTATTTTCCTGATTTTTCAAACCTCTCTGGGCTATTGTGAGAAAGGTCTTTATAAACCTTTCATCATTACAGAAAGTTGAAATTGGGAGGTAACTTAGTTAGATCTAATAATTCTTGTGAGACACCCTTGTTCTGCTAATAAGGAAACTAAAGCCCTAACTTTAATCTTAACAAAAGGTTAAACGAGTTGCTCCAGATCACAAATAGGAACAAAATAAATCTCTAAAGTCAGTGCCTGTATCTCCACACTTTCCCCTTCTCTTATTGCTGGCGAGAACTGTTAGCATTTACCAGCATATGTAAAAGTAACTTTTTCTATGGGAGAATTATAATGATAGGGTTCTGGGAAACCACTCCCTATGGAAAGAGGGCATTGGGGGATGTGTCATCAAAGTAAGGGATGGACAAAGCCAGTCACTTGAACAAGGGAAGACTTCATCAGTCATTAGGCTTAGAATGTATCAGTCTTCCCAGTCGTGCAAATGAACCTCAGGAAGGAGAAGCCATGAGGAACACAGACTCCAACAGATGATGGCATCTTCCATCGAGGGAGGCTTGTCCATGGCTTCTAAGGAAACTAGGACCATATGCTAATCTCGAACAGTTGGGGAGAGAGTTAAGCCTTACCGTGACGGTAAAAACCCATGTAAGCAACCAGGTTTCTATAGTGCTGATCTTACTTCTGGGATGACTTAAGGTTTTTAATGGCCTTTCTCACAGTAGCCCAGAGAGGTCTGAAAAATTAGGAAAATAAAAGTTGGAATGAGCAGCTTTCTTAATGTCGGAGGTAATGAGACTCAGATCTAGACTCTGAATCCAGGTCTTCTGACTTTCTTCTGTTGTTCCAGCACTCTTTGTACTTTGCCACAAAATAATTATAGTTAGCATTTATATAGCCCTTACTATATGGCAGGCTCTGTGCTAAGCACTTTATTGATATTATCTCATTTGATCCCCACAACAACTCTGGGAGGTAGGTGCTATTATTATTTCTGTTTTACAGATGAGGCAGACAGAAGTTAAAGTGACTTGCCCGGAGTCGCACAGCTAGTAAGTATCTGAAGCTGGATTGGAACTCAGGTTTATCCTGACTGCTCTATCCACTGCACCACCCAGGTGTTACTGAAAATGAACCAGCAACTTTCCTTCAGTTTATAACTGTTTCTCACAAATGAAATATTACTGGGAGAGGGGAAGGCAGAAGTGGGGGAGATTAACCAAGGGGAAAATTCCCCAGTTGTGTCTAATTTATGCTCAGGTCTCCGTTAGCATGACTTGAAAACATGAGTGGGTCAATAAGAAACTGGGTTGTTAAATGAGTTGATCCGTGTGAATTCAAACCCTTCAGAATATTTTGCTGAGCCCTACTCAGTTCATCCTGATAATGAGCTAATTTTCTCATATCTTCCTCTCTCTTTTGCCCTTTATTTCAGCAGTTTCTTTCTCTACTTCCCAACTCCCAACTCTTCTTGGACAGCCCTACCACCCTTCTCGGTGCTGAAGCCTTCTGACTGTGGCATTTTCTCTCTTCTGACTCTGCCATGGCCTTGTCCAGATCTTCATCACCTCATGCCTGGATTATTACAATGGCCTTTGAGTTCAAGTGTCCCAAGTCTCTCCCAACTCCAATCCATTCTTTACTCAAGTCTTCCTAAATTACAGATCTAACAATGTCATCCCCTTCTTCAATAAAGTCTCCTGGCTTCCTGACACCTCCAAGATCAAATAGAAAATCCTCTCTTTAGCAGTCAAAACCCTGTATAACCTGGCTCTTTCCTATATTTCCAGTATTCTTATATCTTACTTCTCTACCACATGGATCCAGTGAAACAGGCCTCTTTCTGTTCCTCACATACAATATTCCATCTCTAGACTCCAGGCATTTTTACTGGCTGTCCCCCATGCCTGGAATTCTCCCCCTCCTCATCTCTGCCTTCCTTGGCTAAAATCCTAACTTCTATAAGAAACCATTCCTGGTCTCAATCCTTGTGCTTTCTATATGCTGATTTCTCTCCAATTTACTTTTTCCCTATCTACCTATTTTATTTGTTCTTTGTTATTTCCATGCGATCTCCCCCATTAGAAGGTGAGCTCCTGGACAACAGGAACTAGTTCCTGCCTTTCTTTGTATCCCCAGCTCTTAGCACATTATCTGTCACATTGTAGGCATTTAATAAATGCTTGTTGACTGACTTTCCTGGTTCCCTGCCTCAGAGAGTCACAAGGCATGGAAGATATAAGTAGAACTGAGTCAGGTTTCAATACAAAAACATATGTATTATATACACGCACACATATAAAACTAAAAGCAATCATAGATACCAAGGAAGAAAAAAAGAGTGTAATGTAGTTATTTCATCCTGAAGACTCATTCATTTATTTTATTTATTGAACATCTGTTGATGGGAAGATGATGTGTACCTTGTGGGATATAAAAGGATAAATAAGAAAGTATATGACCTCAAAACACTTATGCTTTAGTCACAATAATACCATTGCACAAATAATTATACAAAATTATTGAATAAACATGCATGTCATAAGAAAGGTATGAAATATAAGAGGTGTTCTGAGGAAGGGGAAGTCATGTTCTTGGCAGGGTTTGGGAAGAACATTGTAATAAGTTTTATAAAGGAAGTTTGATTTGAGTTGGGCCTTTGAAGATGGATAAAATTTCAACAGGCAGAGTCAAGTCAAGTCAACAAAAGTTTATTAAGCATCTCCTGGATACCAGGCAATGTATTCAACTCAGGGTATTCAAAACAGCATAAAATTCAGCCCTCACTATTAAAGAGCTCATATTCTTATGGAGAGGCAACATGTAAACAACTACACGCAAAAAATATATGTACTATGAAAAATTGAAATAATCAATTGAGGAATGACATTAGCTTTAAGGGTAATTGGGCAAAAGAGTTTCTCACTGAGTGGCATTTTAGCTGAAACAAAGGAAGCCAGGGAACCCAGGAAGCAGAGAAAAGAAGAGGGAACATTCCAGGCATGAGGAGAGCCAATGAAAATACCCAGACTTAAGAGATCAAGGGTCTTGTTTGAAGAACAGCAAGGAAGTCAAGTGTCACTGGATGAAAAGTATGGAGGTAAAGGGTAGATTAAACTGTAAGAAGACTGGAATGGTAGGATGAGGTCAAGACATGCAGGACTTTAAATGTCAAACAGGGCATTTTCTATTGAATCATGGGGGTAATAGAGAACAGATTGAAAAGAAAGAGGGTGGAGATCTGTGCTTTGGTAAGATCACTTTGCCTTCTGAGTAGAGGATGGGCAATAGTGGGGAGAGATTTGAGGCAAGAAGACCAGTCATGAACTATTGCAATGGTCTAGGTATAAGATGATAAGGACCTGAACCAGGGTCATGGCAGTGTAAGAGGAGAAAAGGGAACAGTAGGAGATACTATCTTTTATACATAAAGGTAAAGTCAACAGGCTTGTCAAAAGACTGGCTGGGGGAGGAAGGGTGAAAGAATTAGGAAGCAAGGATGACTACTAAATTGTAAGCCTTGGTGATTGAGAGGATGGTGGTATCCTCAATAGCAATAAGAAAGTTGAAAAAAGAGGAAGGTTTGGAGGAAAAGATAATGAGTTCTGTTTGGAATATTTTGAGTTTAAGATAACTATAAGACCATGTGGTTTGAGATGTCCAATAGAAAATTAGAGATGCAAGTCTGGACATTAAGAGAGAAGTTAGGACTGGATAAAAGGACCTAATTATGATTAGACAGAGTCAAGTCAAGTGAACAAGCATTTATTATGAGAACAGACTGGGAGAAATGGGGATAAATGTAGGACTTCCAAAGGGTCAGAGCCATCAAGACCTCTAGGGAGGACAACGAAGGAATGGCAAGGTCAATTACATAATAGAACAGGGAAGGAATGATTGGGAAGTGCCTTCTTTAGGCAAAGGCCCCCCACACCCAGAGAGGGAGAAGGACTAAAACACAGGTTCTAGAAGAGCCAGAGATAGGCTCTTGAAAGCCTAATTCAGAAACCAAGTTCAAGAGGAGCTGATTCCAGGAAGCAACATCTAAGAGAAGGTATTAGGGAAGAAGGGGAGCCTTTTCAAGACCTGACTCCATTGAAACTTTCATTGAAGATCAAAGATATAAATATCCTCAAGCTATCAACCTGTTTCTCTTCTCCTTTTTAAAGTCAAATTCCTAGAAAGAGTAATGAGTTTGATGCCACTTTTCCTTCTGCTCATTTCTCAGCCTCTTTCTCTTCATTTATCAGAAGCTGCCTTCTCCAACTTTACCAAAACTTCCTTAACCAACAGACCTGAATTTCTTTTTTTTCCAGTCTTCATCTTTTTCTGACCTTTCTCATATCACTGACCAACCCCCTTTTTCCAGAACAGTCTCTTTTCTCTTTGCATCTGCATTCTGTCCTTGTTTTGCTGCTACCTACATGACCCCTGCTATTCAAAGTTTTTTGATGCATTATCATCGATGTTCCACCCCTAACCAAGGCTTCCTGGGATTCTCTGTCATCTTCTTCTAAGTATTGTGTCCTGGAGTCACCTCCTCTTAAATTTGAGTGTGTTTCAGATTCTATCCTGGACCTTCTCTTCTCTCTACTCCCTCTCATTTGATGATCTTATCATCTCCCATCAAATCATGACTAATCATCAACTCCATGCTGACGATTCCAGGCTCTATATATTGAACTGCAACTTCTCACCTAGGCTATGATGCAGATGTATGTTAGACATTTTCAACTGGATGTCCCATAGGCACCTCAAATGCTATCTCCCTGGGACTCACTTTTAACTACAAATTGAGAGTGAAACTACACAGATGCTAAGGTCCCTTTCAGTTCTATGTGGTCCCACAATCTATTTCTAAAATGATGTGGTCATTTTTACAATCTTGCTCTTTTCTTTGGGATTTTTATCTCCCCCTTCAATTTTCTTGTAACTGTTAGAGGAAATACCCTTAGAAAACCTTAAAAAGGGTTATGCATTTATTTCAGGGACTTTTAGAACAACAGACTAGGACAGAAGTTAGAATTCTTTCCTCCCACTTGATGTCTGAGCAAGTAGGACCCAAGATTAAAATACTAATGGTAGAAGGGTTCCCAAAGGGAGATGCTCAGCTGATAACTCAGCAAGGGACTTGCAGGTGGAAGGAAGTGGGATAGGCAGAGCTAGCCAGGACAGAGAAGCATCTCTATGGATTCACTTCTGGAAAGACACCAACCCAGCTGTAGGAGATACTCTAGAATGAACAGAGAATTGTTTGCTCACTTATTTTATTAGCTTGGCCAGACAATCAATGAGGCAGTCTAGTGCCTGGGTTGATGAGTGGATTGATGGCCTCAATGGAATTTAGGATGACCTCGATACAAGACTTACTTGTGAAAGCTACTAGCTGTGTAACCCTGGGCAAACTGTTTAACCTCTGAATACTCTCTAGGACAGAATAAATTCCAAGTGAGCTGCCTATCTGCATTGGTGAAGGGAGTTTCCACACTAGAAGTTCTGCTGAAAATAATAACTATGTCATTAGCATTTGCATAGTACTTTACATGGCATTTGCATAGATTTGCAAAATACTTTAAACATTTTATCTCAACTCCACTTACATTGTGTCTTTCGTATATAAGTCTCAGGAATGATCTTTATTTCAGTAATCTTTGAACATTCTTAAATGGAAATATTGTCTCCTGAGTTTTAGAGTTAAGCACAGAAACAATAAAGCTAATAAAATCTTAATTGTCTAAAATCTCATTGCTTCATGTTCTCATATTTGTTTTGGATTTTTCTTGTGAAGCCCAGATTTATTACTCTAGTACAACATTCTTTTTATTTCTTAAAGTTTTACACTAATCTAGGAGTAAGAGGTCTGTCTTAAATCCTTAAATATATCCTTAGATCCTTAAAAAAAAGAAGTCAAATACAAGCCAGTACATGTACATTCAAGTTGCATATTAGACCTGAAGTATGATACCAGATATTTATGTCTCAAGGTCAGAATGAGGATCTATGGAAAAAATACCAAGTACCAGCCATGACATCATTGACTACCTTTGACTTTTAATAATTTGCCACTGTAAAGCAGAGGAAGAAAGCGATTGGCAGTGAGTTCTGACATATCAAGAGAATGGAGAAATTGATTTTTCAACCCTAACTTCAAATAAAATTATTACTCAAGCAAAAGAATTTGATTCTAACAATGAAATATTCACTGCATCGATTCGGTCTGTTTGATTCAGTACCTGCATTTGGGAAACTGAAGATTTTCACCCTCATACCCCTCACCCCTGACAAAAATTGGCAATGTGATTATTTCTGCCCATCATTACGTTCAAATGGTACAAACCAGAGCATCCTAAACATCCTTTACCCTGAAGCACTCCTTATAATTAAGAATTTGCTATATATTCCATTTTCATTGGTAATATTATTACTAAGAATGTGACTATTCATTTTGCATAATAATTTAATATCTACAGTCTTATAAACATCAATATGAGACTATTTTTTATCTTATGCTTTTTAGCTAAATTCTGAGCTTTTCTTATTTGTCCAAAGCAAACCAAATCCTGTGTAATCTTGAAGGGGAACAGCATTTTTAAAGGAAAAATGGAATATATTAGAAAACTTTCTTAATTAACAGTATCTTCCATTTAGAGATCATGCATGAACTTGATTCATGAAAAGTATATTTATTTTTAAAATACATGAATTTGAACATCAAAGAATGTACTGGCAAACTGAATTTTCTGTATTACCCCAAAGTGAATGGGTTCTAGGTCATATTAGCACAGAACCTCAGCTCATCCAGCAACTTCATGTAGCAAACTTTAATTGAACTTCATAAAGTGGAAAAACTATATTCACCTCGAGGAAGGCATAGCTTTCATATTGGGGCAACCAGTCCATATGACCATAGAAACTGGAGGCAGTTCTGTATTTTCTCTACCCAAGCTGACCAGAATGGGGCAGGTACACGGGAATTGCTGAAGCATGGGTTCAGAATAGCTTGCTTAAGTATTGGGCTAGCATTGCTGCACAAAGCCCAAAGGACTTGGTAGTGTTTGACTTCTGACCCCTTCAGATTTTTGCTATCTCTTTTTCTGTTTTCTTGTATGTTGACTAGAAACTGATGTCCTTAGAACCATTCAGAGATAGCTCTGAGCATGTGTCACTGGACAATATAAAGGTCCATTGTCTTCCTGGGCATGTATCTGAGACATGACAGGCTACTTTTCAAAAACTGTAGCAGAGAACAGGAACTACTTCCTGCAACATTATGTATTATGTTGTCCAGTTAAAGAAACTTAATGTCACAGGTCTTTTTTTAAAAAAAAAGTCACTTCTGCTGATTAAAGGTGAGCATTTCAGTTGAGAGGCAGATTTGGGCAGCAAAGATCTGGTTAAGGAAATGACATCTGAGAATGAGATTCAGAATTTGGGGTCAAGGCTTCTTAGCAGATCTGCCGTTCCATGATCCTATAAATTTTTGTAAAGAGGAGAAATTCTCAGAAGGGATTTTTATTTGTGAAACATTCATAGATGTTCCAGAAGTGGGGATTTTTTTTTTCATTTTTTAATAACAACATCCTAATTATAATGACAGTTCTAAAGCTTATACTTGCTTTATAAATAAACAATAACAAGAAATAACAACTCCCTAATGATAATGGTTTTTCTAAAACTTATATTTTAAATAACAATCTTCTAATGATAATGATGTTTATAAAACTTATATCTGGCTATATCTTGTATTTTTAAATGTTATTCAAGTTGATCTTTAATGAAATTACACAATGGACTAAATTAATTACCATCCAACAAACTATTACCCAAAATATATTCTTATTTTCCTTCCAATAACCTGAATATATATAGAGAGAGATAGGTAAACAGAAATATAGCTAGATGGATGGATAGATAGATACATAAATAGATAGACAGAGAAGAGGCAGTTAAGTGACATAGGGTCTAGAACCAGTCCTAGAGTCAAGAAGACCTAAGTTCAAATCGATCCTCAAACATTTAAACATAGTAAGTAACCAATATGTATCAGAGACAGAATATGAGGACCAGTTTCCAAGACCAAAAAAGGGGAGGATTGAGCTGAGATAGACGTACTAGAAGGGGACACTTATGATGTCCTCTGTGCCTGGCTGCTTCAATTGAGATGAAACCACAAAACTTTCTAAAATGTGCTCCAGTTTCTCTGCCATCACCCAACTTTGTATTTGTCTACAGTCTGACCTTCCTAGCAGAGACATGGAAAGAAGTAGAAGGGAGGGGTGTGTTTCGAGGCAGTGATTTTTACTCTGGAAGTATTTTCCATCAATGTCCTTCTGGTATTTACTTTGCACATGTTCTCAAAACTGAGAAGAGCAGAACCTGTTAGCCTTAGTGAAAAATAAGTCATCCTTGGTAAAATCCTGGAACATATTATTAGGGATGACCAGTGAACCACAAAATAAATGTAAGCCAAGAACAGGGTGTGCCAGACTACCCATCTTTCTTTCCTTTGTTTTCTTTCTTTCTTTCTTTCTTTCTTTCTTTCTTTCTTTCTTTCTTTCTTTCTTCCTTCCTTCCTTCCTTCCTTCCTTCCTTTCTTTCTTTCTTTTCTTCTTTCTTTCTCTTCTTTGATTTCTTTTCCTTTCCTTCCTTCCTCCCTTTCTCTTTCTTCCTCTTTCTCTCTGTCTCTGACCCTCTCTCTATCTCTGTCTCTCTCAGTCTCTCTGTCTCTGTCTCTCTTTGTCTCTCTGCCTTTCTCTCTCTTTGTCTCTCTCTCTCTCTCTCTCTCTCTCTCTCTCTCTCTCTCTCTCTCTCTCTCTCTCTCTCTCTCCCTGTCTCTCTGACAGTGTTACTACAGCAAGACTGAATGAGCCTATAGAGGCTATCCCAAGGAGCATGCTCCCAATGCATCTCCTGGAAACTTCCAGGGACCCAAAGAACAAGGTGACTCATTATTGGGCCTTTGGGGAGGTTGGTCCTCCTGGCTGCTTTCACGGTGTCCCAGTACCGAAAAGACATTCTGGTGCTTTAGGATGATTGTGATAAACCCTGAGTGCTCCCTTGGGGGGAAACTTCTCACTCCTTAATGGAAAAAAAGGGACCAGTATGCTATAGTTCATAAAAAAAAAAAATCTTTCAGCTGGCAATCTCTTTGACTTGGGCTTCCCAAATGAAAAGATGGGACTTCAGAAAGGGATGGAGAAGGACCCAAAATAGTGGTGATTACATCAGTGAACTTGAATAACACTTTGATTCCCACCTGTGGCTCCAAAATCTATAGCATGAGCAGTGACCACACCCCAGTAAAACCATCTTGACGGATGGCCTAAACCATGTTGAGAGAAACCAAAAGGTCTTAAACCCATCGATGAGTTAGGGGATGCCTACCCCAAGCATGTGAAGGCTTCCTACCATGGAATGGGTGAATGACAACAATTTCTACCAAAGGCCATGAAGGCAGGTGAAGTAGGTGCCATGGAGTGCATAGAACTTAGTCAAACATTGAAGACATCAAGGTCATCATCCACTGCATTCTGGGCCATCAACAGTCATCTTGACTTTTGTCTTGGCCCGTTCTTTGATGACTCTGGAAGAGAAAGTGAGGCTGGTGACTTTGTACAGCTCTATCTCATTTAAATCCAATTAAGTCACAAATCAAGACCTCACTCTATGATGTCACTGGTCCACTGGTTGTCTTCAGAAATGAAGGACAAATAACCATGAGATCAAGTCTCTAAGATTATAAACTGTCAAGAAGGTTCCAACTTGCATTGATAAAGGAACTTTCCTCATCTAAGAGTTCCCTGTATGGGTGAAATCACAGGTCCTGTCCCTGTCCCACACATTGTTTTTTGTTTACATCTTACAAAGGATGTAGTGGGAACTAGGACCAGATATTTTGATTCCTAGTTCAATAGCTCTCTGTTCTAATGCCCTGACTCTCTAAACATTGCAATGAATACACTGGGGGTAGGGATCATGGCTGCTGAACTCACTGGCACCATGCTCAGGGTGTTCCCATCTATTACTTTTTAACTTCTGCTGATGCATTTTGCTCTTACATCACATTCATTTTCAAATATTCCCCTCTCTCTTTCCCTCCTCTTACAACAAAGATTAAAAAACCACAAAGCAGGTAAGCAAGATATATCAATGTGTCTGTGCTTTATAAGGTTCCTATACAGCACTGTTCCACAGTATGGCCAAGCATAGAGCACAGAGCTTCTTGCCCTTCTCTCCTGATCCCCTGTCTGTGTTCATCCTTCATTTTCAAAGAAGATCATGACATCAGAGAAATGATGACACGTCTTGCACTTGACTTTGTTTTGAATGAGGGAGGACTGTGCAAGGTCACTAGGCTCACTTTCTCCTCCTGAGCCATGTGGATCCAGTGACCAGATATTCAACAAGATGACTGGAGATGGCCCAGGATGCAATGGGAGACCTTGGCCTATTCTGGTACTAACATTTACAAGAATGCACACAGAGGAATCTGGTAACTGGGAAAAAAAATCATCTGCCTCATTATTTTTTTTTCAATTAAATTTTTATTGACATCTTTTGTTTCTACATCACCTACATTTCCCAATATGCCTCTTCCTCCTCTCCCTTCCAAAGAGTAGTCCCTTATAGCAAAGATAAGAAAGGATAAAAATAGTTGAGCAAAATTAATCAATATATCTAAAACTCTGACATTATATACAGTGTTCCACATCCATAGTCTCCAACTTCTTTGAAGAAATGGGCCCTTTCCCTGTCTTTGACATATCACTTATGATCCCCAAACACACACACACTCACACACACACACACACACACACACACACACACAGAGGCTGTTTCTTTTTATGTAACTGTTCAGGCCCAGAGTAACACAGCTGAGAAAACAAGAGATATGATTAACGCATGGCTGCCATAATATAATATTATATTGTGTGGAGGAGTTGCATGCCATTACTTTGCCAATAACTTCGGTCATGTGTTATCCTGACATATTCAGTATTAATAATCTTGGCCTTGGTCTATTGCTACCATGGTTATCCTGTGAATTCTGGCTTGACTAGAATTTTGTTTGCTGTCCTGGATTAGGCATCCCAAGAAGGGGTCTCTCCCTGGGGGACTATTGAACACCTCTAATCACAGAGAAGTTATCATTCCAATACTCCTAATGGTATATGGATCTGAAAGTAGGATGCATTAAAAAAAAACAACTTAGACCTCAAAAATGCATCAAGTAGGTCATTTGTTAAAAATATACATTTTACTGTGTAGGTAACTTAGGCCTAGAGATGTTATGGAACTTCCCAGGGTTACAAAAGTAAAATGTGGTAGAAGAGATCTGAACCAAGGTTCTTTAATGCCAAATCCAGTATTTTTCCCACCTGTACCACGCTGCTTCCTAGAAATACCAATTCCAGTTTGTTTATCATTTTACAGTTTGCCAACTGCTTTCCTTGCCCTGTGAGATAAGCAGTAAATGTTCTAATTACACCCATTTTACAGATGAGGAAGCTGGAGACTCTAAGAGATTAGATGACTTTCTCAAGATTACTTGAATAGTAGTTGAGCTGGGATTTGAACACTTGCCTTCTGAATTTTAAGTCCAATGCATTTTTCTACTACATTTGCTTACCTCTCCCTAAATTAGGCTTCATACAAAGGCACCAGCTCTGCACCCAGTTTGGGATAGCTTCAGTTTAAACTATGACTCACGGTGTCACCAAAAGCCATGTAAGACTTTAGAGTGCCCCATTTCCTATCCCCAGTCCAGTGATAGTATAACTTTACTGTCCCAGAGGTTAAGAGAGGAACACTGCTTTTTCTTCTCCTCTCCCACCACAAGTCTGTACGTTCCTGACCTCTCATCTCTCAAATGTCAATTCATGGAGGAGACAGATAATGTCACTTGTCTGATGGCTGACACAGAGAACTGTCTAACTCAATGTGTCTTCTCTACCATCGCCTTTCTTTCCTATCAGGAGCACATAGGATCAGAGGAGGTTAAATGTCTTGCTTAAGGCCACACAGCTATTACGTGAGGTTGGAGTTGAACTCATCCCTTCCTTACACCAGATCCAGGGCTCTATCCACTGCACCACTTAATTACTAAGTAGTGATAAATGTGCAAGAAAAAAAGGGGAAAACAGAGCATCATAAAAACATTAAAAATACAAGGAAGAAAGTTCAAAGGGGGACACAAACTGCAATATTTTTGTGATTCAATCGTTTCAGTCATGTCTAACTTTTGGTCATTCCATTGAGGGTTTTCTTGGCAAAGATATTGGAGGCATTTGCCATTTCCTTCTCCACTGATTTTACAGATGAGGAATTGAAGCAAACAGGGGCAAGTGACTTGCCCAGGGTCACACAGCTAGTAAGTATCTGAGGCCAGATTGGAACTCAGGAACATGAGTCTTCTTGGCTCCAGGCCCAGAACTCTATCCATTCTTTTTAAGACAAGCTTAAATTTAATACACAATAAAAAACCAAGATAAATGTACCCAAATTTCGGAGTTTCACATACACCCCTTTTTTTTGTGGTTGTTCTTTGCATGTCAGTGCACGGATAGAACTCTGAGTGTGAAGTCAGGAAGACTCATCTTCATGAGTTCAAATCCAGTCTCAAACACTTCCTAGCTGTGTGACCCTGGTTACCTCATTTCTTCACTAGTAAAAAGAGCTAGAAAAGGAAATAGCAAACAATTCTAGTATCTTTACAAGGAAACCCCAAATGGATCACAAAGAGTCAGACATGACTGAATGACAATGGATGCTTAATAGTTTCTTTAAGAGGCAGTTTATTAATAGAACATCAGGAAAACCTAAGTTCAAATCTGGCCTCGGACACTTCCTGGTTGTGTGACCCTGGGTAAGTCACTTAACCCTGCCTGCCTCAGTTTCCTCATCTATAAAATGAGCTGGAGAAGGAAATGTCAAACCAGTCCAGTGTCTTTACCAAGAAAACCCCAAATAGGATCACAAAGAGTCAGATATGACTGAAATGACTGAACAACAACAAAAAATACTGAAATGTTCCTATTTGTTGATGATTATTATATTGATGAGAAAGAAGCAATGACAAGGTACTAAAAGGTCAATACCAGCTACAACATTACAATCCACATACAGATTCATTCCACTTCTGGGCAACAAAATATTTTCAAATGCAAAAATTCTGTTCCCTGATCAGCATCTCTGACAAACATAAAACACTCTTCTCGGCATGTGAACTTACGTCTCTGCTAGCAAGATTAGCAAAGGGCTCATCTATGAAACTCCGGTGCCATGGAGATATGCTACAAAATGAAGCAACGAGTCCTTGGAGAGCCTTCTTCTGATCTAACTTTAGTCTCCTGCAACTCTCCTCTCCCTAAAGACTCTGGGCAGTGAGGACTCAGGTGCCATGGTGGCTTTGTTTGTTTGTTTCCATGGGAAGGGCTGATGATATACATCTACATGTGCTTCTCAGGGACTGTTTGGAGTTTAAAGTAACAGAGAACTAGTTAGTATACTTGAAGAGCACCTCTGTTATGTCTTCCTATGCTGAGGACCCCGAGTAGTTGCTCTTGGAAGAATCGTGATGACATGGTGACAGTAGAAGATAGTGTCTTCTACCATTGAAGACACCAAGGTCATCACTGCATCCTGGCCATTGCCAATTGGCTGACTTTGGTCTTGCCACTGGACTTCAATGACTCTGGAACACAGAGTCAGGATGATGACTCTGTGCCGTTCTACCTCACTTAGATCCATTTCATCCATCCTGTGATATTAATGGTCTTCTTCAAAAACAAAAGACAATAACAAGACATTTGGATATAAACTTGGTAGAATCAATTCTCTGTAGGAATTGAACCAAGATGGGCTAAGAAGGAGTGTTCTCTGAGGGATTGGGAGAAGGTTTTGTTCTTTTATTACTGCTATCAACAAACTAAATATCTCTTTGTTAAAGCTAGTTGATGTTAAGTTATTAAATGGAATTATGGTCTAGTTATTGATGATTAATAGTGGAGGAAATGTAAACTCAAGCCCACACCCTCAGAAGAGACACCGCCAAACCACTCGGAGTACCAACTGCACACCTATGGAGGAGATGTAGTGGTCTGGCTCTGACATAGTGGGCCCAGAGTACAATATGCTTTATAGGTAGCTTACAGGAAAGTGCCTTCTGAAATACTGTGATTTTGATCTCCACCCCATGCAGCACTTTTTCTTTCAATTCCATTCTTTAGGGCTTTGGGATAATATCTACGTTGCCTTTCATCCTCTTTCTTCTCTCCAGTAGCAGAGGGTCTGAATCTGGGCAGCTAGAATAAGCATATCCTTCCTATGTTAATTACAGAGGGGGAGAATTTTAACTTTGTACATTGTTGTTCCAGATGGTTTGAAGGGTTCAGAAACTGCAGGATGGCCCAGGGTCAAGTTAAACAAATAAATGGTCATTACATTCTAATTAATAGCATCTTTGGCCTACATCAGCCCCCCTCCCACCCATGCACCTGAATTTACAACCCTGCAATATACAGCAGTCTCAAATTATAAATGGGCTATATTCCAAAAGATAATTTGTTGAGTTGGTCTATGTCCATACCACCATAAGTGCATCTGATCTTATCTAAGTTTGGAGGTCAATTGTTTAGCACCTGGAAAACATTTTTCATAGAAACAACATGGAAGATAATTAGAAATGATAGGTTCCGGGGCTAGGCCACATAATGGAGCCAAAATACTGGTCATTTGCAATGAATAATATTAGCAACTGTTATTGTGGATCAGTAACGAAAACAAAAACACAATAATGAATAAGAAAAGTTTTCAAATTTTTATCTGGGATTTTGATTCTTCATTTTAAAAAAGAGGTTTATTTAAAGATCAAGGAGAATTTAATGGAGATTTTGAAGGCCATCTTGAAGGTCTTTTGAAGACAGTTTTCAAGCTTTAAGCCTTTGACTCTACTAAAACTAATTTTACTTCAAAACATGTATGGCTTTTCTTTTCTGATTTAAGTGGATTATCCTAATGCTTGTGAACCTGATATGTTTTGGTTCATAAATATAATGGAGAGCATTTCTTTATTACAAGAAAAGATTCAAGTGAATGGGAAAAGGGAGATAATGGAAAAGTTACCTTTTCTTAAAGAAAATGATTATGACATAAAGACAAGTCATCAATAAATTGTAGGGGTTTTTCCTTCAGCGTAGAGAAATGGAAAAAATAAATAGGAAAAACTGTACTAAGTGCAATTTTGCAAGAGCTAAAAAGGCCGGAAGAAGTTAATAAGAATTTGTGTTGGTGCAAAAATAGGTGAAATTAGCTATTCTATGAGCAGTAAAAGAAAGAGGAGTCAAAGAAGAGATAATGTGAAAGCACTTACCCATCTTTAACCTCTTGAAAGAGGTGGAAGACTATGGCGATGGAACATTGTATGTAATGTCAGACTTCTCTGAAATATTGCTTAGATTTGCTTAACTGTTCTTCGCCTTTTTTATTTTTCCACATAATTGTTTCCTTTTACTTGTTCTCATGAGGAACAGAAGGGAGAGGGATATATAGTGTTGTAAAAAAAAGTTATCATTAAAAATTTATCTTAAAAAAGAAAAAGAAGAGATATATAACTTACTGACTTTGGTTTCCTTACCTATAAAATAAAGACCATGATCTCTGAAGTTCTTACAAGTTCTACATCCTCTGATGGGAGATGTAACCCAAGCACAATGAGTAAATGCGAACAGTTTGTTCCAATGGCCATGAAGGCGACTAAAGCAGGTGCTGCAAAGTGCTTAGAGCTTGGTCAAACATCAAAGATGCCAAGGTCATCCGTGCATCCTGGGTCATTGCCAGTCTTCTTGACTTTGACTCTGACAATGACTCTGGAAGGGAGAGTGAGGCTGGTGACTTTGTGCAACTCTGCTTCAGCTGTATCCAATTCATGTACAAGTCAAGACATCACCCTGCAATGTCATTGATCCTCTTTGAAAATAAAGGGCAAAAACAACTATAACAACTCCTCTAATCCTGTGTGTTCCTGATAGGAAAGAAAGGAGATGGTCGAGAAGAGACATTGGGTTAGACCGTTCCCTGTGTCAGTCATCAGGCGAGTGACATTAACTGTCTCCTCAACTGAAACTTGAGAGATGAGAGGTCTAGAGTATATGGTCTTGTGGTGGGAGAGGAGAAGGAAAAACAGTGTTCCTCACTCAGCAAGTGCTCATAGAAGGGAAAGCAGCTCATTCAATATAAACTCTTCATCCAAATAGTTGAATGATGGCATTTATTAGGGATTTACTATCTATTCTGCAGTACACTGGGTACTATGATAGGATACAGAAGAATGAAAACATGTCATTACTTCCCTTAAGGATATTGCACTATAGTGGGGAAGGCAAGGTTCATGTGGGTTTAGCAACTGAGGGACATAGTTCAGAGAACACAAAACTTATAATTGAAGATATCGATTTTTGTCCTACCTCTGCCCCCTTTCTGATTTTGTACCCTTGGTTAAGTAAGTTCAGGATGATTAAAATTCTCTGATATTCCTCTATTATCTCATATACATTGTTGTTCAATCAGGTCTGACTCTTCATGATCCCATTTGAGGTTTTCATGGCAAAGATACCAGAATAGTTTGCCATTTCCTTCTCCAGCTTATTTTACAGCTGAGGAAACTGAGGCAAACAGGGGTAAGTGACTTGCCCTGCGTCAGACAAGGAGTAAGTGCCTGAGGTCAGATTTGAACTCATGAAGATGAATCTTCCTGCCTCCAGGTCCAGGACTCTATCCACTGTACCACCTAGCTGCCCCTATCTCCTATGTAAAACAGGGCTAACAATAATTGTCCCACCCTTTTCAAAGCCTTATTGTGAGGAGCAAATGAGATGATGTATAAGAAAGCATTCTATGACTCTCAGGCATGACACAGACATAAGTATTTGAGAACATCATAGTCATTGTTTGTATTAATGATAGTATAAGGTAAGATATGATCAAAGTGCTAAACTGTGTATTTCTCTATCAGAGTGTAATTGACTGTAGGGAAAGATCACTGTAGAGGAGGTTTAAGAAGGGAGAGCTTCATGGCAGAAGAAAGAGCTCCTAATGTTTCAAGGGACCTTGAGAGATCATCTGGCCCTGTCTCCCTCCTTTTGGACAGAAAACATATTAGAAAGTAGATCTTGGGGAAGGTGTGAAGGAATAGTGTGATTTGAATTTATGAAAAAGGAGACAAAGCACTTTAGTTGGGAGGAAAGCATGAACAAAGGTGTGTGGAGGCAGAAATATTTGTAGTCTTTTTGGACAGTTGGAAGTCTCATCCAATTTGGGGTTCACTGGGGAATAGCAATCGTTAAGTTTGAATAGGTTGGGGGAATTAAGAAAGCCTTAAAGACTTGTCAGGTGCTCCTGACTCCAGGGCCAGTGCTCTATCCACTGTACCACCTAGCTTCCCCAAGATCTTAGAAATTCTTAAGGTTAAGTGACATGCTGATATTAGCGATTTAGGAAAATTATTTGGTAGTGGAAAAGGATATATAGGAGAAAGGCAAAAGAAGGAACTAGTCAAGGAAACTAACAGGGAAACTAGTGATTCAGGCATGAGAAAAGGACAAGGGTAGTAGCCATAAGAAAGAGGAAGAAGAAATAAATCCAAAAGGCATTATAAAGAAAAATTCATAGCTTTGGTAAGTGATTAGACAAGGAGAGAAAAGAAATCAAAGGTGATACCTGTTGTTGGTGATAGTGACACCATCAAAAACAAATCGAGAGGTTAGAACAACAGTCAGTTTTAGCTTTTTTGTTTTAAGTGAAAATAAAATATTCAAGAAGAGATAAACTATGGCTTGGGAACCCTTTGTTTAACAATTCCCTCCCTCTCATTACCTCCCAGACTCCTACTTATTGCCCCTCTCAAGGCCTACAGGTGTGTATGACTTGCTTAGGATAAAGTAATTAATCAATATACGATAAGCCTTACAACTTTTTATGTCATCAAAAAACTTTTAGTGTGCAGTGTCCTCCTTTACTTCAATCACTTGTTTTGCAAGACATAACAAAGAGCTCATAAAATTTTGACCAGACCTTTCATCGTCAAATTCATTTTTATCACATTAGATACTAAGCATACTTTTGATATACAACCCATTTGTCCAAATATAGCCTAGATGACAGCTTAAATGTTTTCAAATGAGATTTAACTCAAGAATTCTCAGACCACTGAAATAATGTTTATCATCATATCTTAGAAAATATTTTTTAACTTTTTACCACATATAACATGGAACAAGATTATGTTGCCATATTCCATTCCTATTTGCCAATTTCTGTCATTCTAGAATGGTCTATTTGCTTCTCAATATATTTTGCAGAGTCCATCATGCACTCAAAATTTTTAGGGCCACTGGAAATTCTCAAACGTTTTGAGCATTGGATGTTTTGCAGTATGATGAAGGGCAAATCTTACAGGTTCACTTGGACTTCTCATGATGGTTTTGGGATAGCATTAAATGAAAAAGTGAGTTCTGTCAATAAAAAATTATCCTTTCCAATCTTTAGTTCTCCATTCTTTGTATTGTTTTGTGCCTGACAAACTTTTTTTTTTCCGCTTCAAGACAACTGTTAGCAGCTATTTTCCCCCTTTTCTTGTTATTCTTAGGAATTAACAATAACCCCTCCAGTATCTAGGTGTCTCTGAAAGTCTTTGCTTGCTTTCTGAGAATTAGACTATTTTACATCTATAAATTGTCAGTTCTTGTCAATGGTTTTGGTTTTGGTTTTTTTGTAATTCAATAAGATTGTTGATCCTGTTTTATTGCGGTCTTAAATGATTTTTGAAATGCTTCATTTCCCCACAGCTGCTACCTCTCTAATATTCATTGAAATGCTCTCCTTAAGAGCTACTGTAACTTCTGCTCATTTCCTTGGAGTGGAACCAACTTTTAGAAACAATAGAATTAAAACCATGACAATTAAACACATATGTATGGCACTAAATCCAACTCTTAAATGACAAAGAATTACTTAAAAGTGGGGAAACCAGCTCAATCCAGTTTCATCTGGTCAAGACCAGATGTTCTGGGTCACCCTCATGCAAAGTTCTTAACTTTTTTTTGTGACATGAGTCTTTTTGGCAGTCTAATGGAACTGATGAACCCCTTCTAAGAATAACGCTTTTAAATACGTAAAACAAAATCATAGCCCTACAACGCAAACCAATTATATTATATAGTTACTAAATATTTTTACAAGTTGAGACTCAAGATTAAGGACCCCTACCCTTGTGTCAGTAAAAGCACATATGTATGACCACTGCTGTCACAAAATAAAACCACATCAAAACTATTGCTTGGCTCTAGTAATTTGCACACCTTTCCATGGTTGTTCAGTCGTGTCTGACTCTCCATGACCCCATTTGGGGTTTTCTTGGCAAAGATATTGGAGTGGGTTGCCATTTCCTTCTCTAGCTCATTTTACACATGAAGAGTAACTTGCCCAGAATCACACAGGCCCTATTTGAAGTCAAGAAGATGACTCCAAGCCTAGCACTATAACCACTGCCCCACTTATGTGCTTGTATATTTCCCTAGCTCATATTCATCTCCTTCATGAAGCCTTCTTTGGTTACCCCAGCTAAAAGTGACCTGGCCCTCTACATATTTCTCATAGCACTCTGTATAAACCACCCCTTGTCCTCATCCCACTCTACCATGTCAAACTTAATTTGTGTTCTGTCTTCCTCCATTAGATTATAAACTCCGTACACAAAAGATCACTTTTTAAAAATCTGTATCTACAATATTTGAACACAGGAGGGTGTGTGTGTGTATGTGTGTGTATACATACTCATGTAGGTGTGCACATACGCACACACACACACACATACACATAAGACTGAAAAGAAGTGAATTAGTTCTTTTAATCTAATCCCCACCCCCTTTCCATGCCTCTCTACTGTCTACCACAGAGCATTAAATATGACAAATATTCAAATATTTATTAAATAAATCAATGAAGGACTTGAAGGAATTTCAGACAGGGAATGAGTTGTGACTGAAGGTTGATGGAACTCTTTCCCAAAACCCCTCTTGGGTCTGTCCCTTAGTCTAGAAGCTTTCTTAATGGTATATACTTATCCCACATCTATCCTGTATATCAAGGTTTGCTGAGATCCAAAATTTTGGGAAATCCTCACTCTCACCCCTCAGGAAAGTTTGGCAATCCTTGCTTTTTTTCCAAATATCACCCCACATGGTTTCCTGGTGGCCAGGAAATAAGTGCCCCTCACTCCCAGAGAACGAATCTAAAACACTTGGAAAGGGTTGGCTCAATTAGTGGGATTTACACATCCACAGCTGTTGGCCTGCACTGAATTTGGGGGAATGTTGCTGGGGATTAATGAGGGATATGTTGAATCAACGCCCACTCCCTCATCTTGAGCAAGGCTCAGATTTGGCCGCCTTTTTCCCTTGTCTTCCTTGTGTGAGAAAGCTTGGGCTAAGTTCTATAATGCTGCTGGCTTAATTTCCTATGAAGAGATAAAATGTTGTCTGGAATTTCCATTAACATTCAGTTTTATTTGCCTCGTTCCTCAGAACCTTCTCTCCCTCCTCCTACCACACACATACACACACACGCACACACGCACACATACACACACATTTCTTACCCTTTCTTGTGCTTTACTGGGTAGGAGAACTTTTCCATAGAAAACAACTTGACAAAAGAAATTTGTGTGGTGCCCAGCCCGAAACAGGCATGATAAACCTTTGTTTGCATGATTGTGCAGCAGAAACTAGCAAAAGGTTTAGAGGTTCCTGCGCTTTAGAGCTGAAAGATACCTTAGAAGACATCTAACCCAATTCTTTCATTTTACAACTGAGGAAACTGAGACTCAAGACAAAAAAAAGTAACTCCTTATATGGACCTTTTTATTTTGAGAACTTCTGTGAGATAATAAGCTGGTCTTAGACAACATTGTGCTAAGAAATGGAAATTGAGGGCATGCCCATCAATTGGAGAAAGGCTGAACAAGTTGTGGTATATGAATGTAATGGAATACTATTGTGCTATAAGAAATGATGAGCAGGTAGACTTCAGAAAAAACTGGAAAAACTTACATGAACTGATGCTGAGTGAAATGAGTAGAACCAGGAGAACTATACATAGTAAGAGCCACATTGTGCAGTGACTGACTTTGATAGACTTACCTCTTCTCATCAATGCAAGGATCTAAGACAACTCCAAAAGACTCACCATGGAAAATGGAAAATGCCATCCACATCCAGAGAAATAAATATGGAGTGTGAATCGAAGCATGCTATTTGCGCTCTCTCTCTATCTCTCTCTTTCTCTCTCTCTCTCTCGTTTTCTTCATATGGTTCTTCCCATTAGCTCTAATTCTCCTTTACTACATGACTAACATGCAAATAGGTTTAATATGAAAGTGCATGTAGAACCTATATCAGATGGCACTCTATCTTGGGGTGGGGGAGGAAAATGAGGGGGAAGAAAATTTGGAACTCAAAATCTTATGGAAGTGAATGCTGAAAACTAAAAATAAATAAACAAAAACATTGTATTTCAAGGCTTTCTAATAATTATTCCTTTATGTGATATGATTCGTTACCAAAAATAATAATTGAATCTGGACACTAAAATCTGAATACTATTTGATAAATATCTTTTCTAACTGAACTGACATGCCAATGTATCCACTTAGCTCCATATACAACTAAAGGATATGACGATTTCAAGTGGCACTGAATGTAATCTTATCCAGACGATATCACCCCCTTTCACGGACACACTCTCTGTTGCAGTAAAATGACCCTGACAGCTGTTTCCCCACTCAGGACAACTCTCCCATCTTGATTCCTCAGTGCACATTCTCCCTCCTGTTCTGGGAATATCCTCCCACTCACATCTGCTCAGAGAATTACTTACTTACTTCAAAGCCTAACTCAGGTGCTACTTCCTATGTAGAACCTTTTTCTGATTCTCTCATTAAATTACTTTGTATAGCCCTTGTGATTATTTGCTTGTGCACAGGTCGAATCCCTCCAGTAGAATGTAAACTTTTTGAAGGCAGAGACTTTTATTTTGTTCCCTGAGTTGATTTGAATTTGACAAATCTGATGATATCAATCAGTATGAGTGTTCCAAAATGGGGGGACACTAGGGAACAGAAAACTAGAATATTTAACTCTACGAAAGAGAATGCATATTTGAAAATCCTGTTAAGAATCCAGGTGCCACTACAGTCAGGCTGGTAGAAAATGTTTTTCTCTTCCTTCCAAGTCATGGTAGAATTAGGCTAAGGGATCCACTGCCAGCATAACCAGCTGTCCCAGTTCCTTTCCCTTTGGCAACAATCACCCTTGTTTCCCAACCCCTCTCCCTCCCCTTTCCATGCAAATACCACAGAATCAATTGTCTATAGTCATTTTTTTCTTTCCTCAACTCAGAACTTCCTCCAGCTCCACTTTGGCTAAGATTTCGACCATCCCATTGGCTGAAGAGTGACATAGCCCCTTCCCTCATTCATCAGCCATGTGGAACCCATGCCAGGAGGATGGCAAGGGACAGAAGAACAGAAAACTTTTCCACGGAGACACCAGCTGCTATGGCAACCCATCAGATTTTCCCTTCAACAAACTGGGCCCAAAGCTTGAGAACTCCAGTGCTTTGAATTATTCATCAGTCTTGCTAAGAGTCAGCTCTTTGACAACAGTGTTTTTAAAAGTTCTTAAAATTCTGGAGTAAAGTTCCTGCTGTTCTCTGGAGGGCTATAGCTAGAGGTTATCAAATTGCATTTTGCATAAAACAGAAAAGTATCCTGCTCTACTTCCCCTTCGGGGCCAAAGTTGCTGAGTTCTCTCCTTAATCCCAGAGCAGGCCAGAGTGCATGGGCCTTCCCAGATGCTCCCAGATGGTCTGGATGCAGCTGTGCTCTTGGTATTCGACTCTGCATTCAGAGTGACTTGCAAACTACTTGGGTCATAGCTAGCAATTTCCCCTGGTCAGAATGAGGAAAAATGGGATGTGTTGTTTATGAATTTTAGTGGGGAAATAGGTTCCCAGGTGATAGACCCCACTGTCCTTCAGCACCCTTCTGACCCCTCTCACCTTTAAACACAGAGAGGAAAGATAGCTCACCACTTAGTGATAAAGGATGTGAGTCCAGTGGTCAAAAGGTAACCAGAAATCGAGACTTTTTATCTAGCCAACCATGAGTTTGCAAACTGAGTCCAGGCAAGACAAATTCTAAATCACCTGCAGGGTATTCTGGAACAATATCCTGGTCTTCTGAGGTAGGTCCACCAGCAGAGAGGTTCTGGACCTAGAAAATTAATTACAGAGGCTGAGCTAGGCCTGAGAATACCTAAACAATTCTTCTACCCCTTAGCCCAAATCAGGTAGTGTTCTTTTATTTCCCACTTTCCTTTTTTGGCAACACTATTCATTTAAAAATTTAATTAAATTTGATTTTATTTTCAGTTTCAGATTCTCTCCCCACCCCCATCCTCACCCATTAAGAAGACAAGAAACACAAAATCCATTACAAGTATGAAATCATGCAAAACAAATTCCCTATTAGGCATATTCTGAAGGAAAAAAGAGAAAAATATACTTCAATCTGCACTCTGAGTCCATCAGTTCTCTATCTGAGGTTGGAGAGAATTTTTCATTATGGATGATGTCTCATGGAATCATTAGCTTCTATTTGTCTATTCTACTTTAAAAAATTTTTATTTATTTTATTCTGAACTTAATGAAACAAGAATTTCGATAACATAGTAGGATAGAAAAAAAGATTACAGGTGAAACTGCAAATATGTACAATTGTGGAAAAATTGGGACACTAGTTCACTGTTGATGGAACTGTGAACTGATGCAACCATTTTGGAGATGGATCTAGAATTATGTCCAAAGAGTTTTTAAACTACTTATGCCCTTTGACCCAGCAATACCACAATTAGGTCAGTTTCAAAAGATGATCAGGGAAAAAGGAAAAGAGGGTCGATGTTAAAAAATATTTATAGCAACTCTCTTTGTGGTAGCAAGGAACTGGAAATTGCAGAGATGCCTGTCAACGGGGGAGTGACTGAGCAAGTCATGGTATACAATCATGATTGATTACTACTGTGCATAAGAGATGATGAACTCGATGATTTTAGAAAAACATGGATAGACTAGCACAAAGTAACGAAGAATGAAATGAGAAGAACCAAGAGAACATTGTACACAGTGAATAGGAACATCGTTTCAAGAGCAACTTTGCGCAACTAAGACATTTTGACTGTTTTGTTATATATATTAACTACAAAGCGCCTCTGAAAGAAGATGCAATCTGTATTGAATTATACTTTATGAGGAATTATTTTCTTCAATGTTGTTTTGTACCTCTTTTACCACTTGCTCATTGTTGTTTTTTAAGGAGGTAGTTTCCACAGTATTGTTTTGTGTCTCTTTTATCATTTGGCCACTTCTTATTTTTGAGGAATTATTTTTCTTTAATATTTTTGTACTTCTTTTACCAAGCTGTCAAGTATTCTCTTTTCATAATTTTCTTGCCTATCTCTCATTTCTTTTCCCAATTAGTCTTCTACTTCTCTACTTGATTTTTAATTTTTTTTGTTCTTTTAATTATGTCTTTCTTCAACTTTTCAAGAATTCTTATTGATCTGGTATCCAACTTGTATTTTTACTTGTCTTCACTTATAGATGTTTTCAAGTCATTGTCTTCTTCTGTGTTTGTATCTTGAACTCTCTTGACAGCAGTTTGATTTTTTTATTGTTAGGTTTTTTAAAAAAAATTATTATTGCTTGGTCATTTTCTAGTCTATTTCCTAACTTTGAGCTTTCTGTTGTATTGGGCCCTGCTCATCTCTGGAGGAAATGACTAACTTGAGCTTCATGTCCTTCTGCTGTTTTCTTCTCCTATTGTCTTTCTGCTCATTTCCAGGGACCTATAAGTTTTCAGTGCTTCTGAAGTGTTGTAATCTAGAAGAGGCTTATTCATTGCCCTTTTGGTTGCTCTTCAAATTCCTGACCCAGTTTGGATCTGTTGACTTGAGTGTGGGCAAGTTTCCATAGACTGCTGCTGGACTCAGTCACAGTTAACTTGTTGGGAGTTTCTAAGGCTCAGTGACTGAACTCCTGGCTCCTCTTGATTTTGGTTTCTACCCTGGTTTATTCTACCACAGACTTATCTGTGGGACGAAAGGTTAGAAATGAGTCCCCACTCTGTCCTTGGGCTCAGAGACACATAGCTATATTTCTGAAATTTGTTCCTTGCTCCTTACATAGGTAGGCCTGAGGCCCCTACACCCCAGCGAGGACTGCTCCTCTGCCCTGGGACTGTGACTCATCACATAATGGGTGATGGAGCTGCAGCTCTGAGAATTTGTACTGAGATCCTCCAGGACCACTTTTTGCCCAGGTATTCAGTCCCATTATTGTTTCTGGGTGCTCTGGGCTGCTGTTGTTACTGCCACTGAGGCCTGCTACTTCTGCCAATCCCTTCATGCTGCTGCCATCTTGCTGTTGGACTCAGATGATCCTAGAGGAGAGAGTGGGGCTAATGACTTTGCGCAGCCCTGACTCACAAATCCAATTCACTTGCAAGTCAAGACATCACCCTCTTGATATCATTGGTCCTCTGCAAGAATAAAGCTCAAACAACAACAAGGCTGTGTTCCTGACCGCCTCCCATCCTAGTGTCTACAGTCCTCTTTTTCTATCTTCTTCAGATGCCCTGGGCTGGAAAAAGAACTCATTGTGACTTTTTTTCTTGACCTTTCCACTCAGAACTTGGATTTCGTGCATTTTCTAGGTAGTTGTAGAGGGATTGTCATGTGAAAACTCTAGCTCTCATGCCATCATCTCAATTCTTCCCCCACAACCCTATTCTTAATATTTCTCTCCTTGAAGGTAGGGACTGTTTCTTGCCTCTTTTTATATGTCCAGAACTTAGCCTGGCACATGCTAGGTACTTAATAAATGTTTTCATTATTGATTATTTATGGAGTCGACAAACACTTATTTAATGTCTATTATGAACCACACACTCTGCTCTGTACTGAGAACAGAGACCAAAAACTGATACGATCTTTGCCCCACCAAATTATCTGTATGGTATTTTCTTCTCTTGTGAATAAAACCTAGAAAAAAAATACAGAGGTGATCTGGCAACAAGAGGAGAACGAAAAAAAGTGCAAGAATGTTAAACTGAGAGCCAAGATACTGTGATAGAAACAAAAGAGTAGTGAAAAAAGATCAGAAATTGGGTATGGGAGATCTCTGAAGCATAACCAAGGAAGAAGGGAAAGAAAGAAATAAGTATTGATTAAACACCTACTATGTGATAGGCACTGCACTACACTAAGGAATATACAACTAATCTGATCCTCTGTCTTGTGAGGCATTATCCCCATTTTATAGATGAGGACACTGAAGTAGACAGAGGCTAAATGACTTGCCCCCAAGGTCATGTAACTAGTGAGTTTCTGAGTCCACATTCAAACTCAGATTTTCCTGCCACCAGACCCAGTGCTTTATTGACTTCCTCGCCTTGATTCTTCCTTAGAAGGAGAAAAGAAGTGCCCCTTCACATACTTCTCCCACTCGCCAAGTCTTCACTCTTCCTGGTCCCCAAATTCAGGCATTTTTTAGTAGGTCTCTGGCAGCAATCTCATACTGTCTGAAGAATATGCCTCAAGAAATACAACCAGTCTTGCTAGACCGTATCTCGGGTACTCTCTCTGTGGCTGCACCATTTCCGAATACTAGGTTTGGATTCAGGAGACTTGGATTTATATTTTGGCTATAATAATCATTATATGACCCTAAACAAATTATTAATTCTCTGAACCTGAGTTTCTTCATATGGATGTAGAGAAGACCCGGGGTTCTCTCTTCCAACCTTTACTTGCCTTGGTAGGCTGAGGTCCAGAGTGCATTCTTAGGTTGATCCTGAAGGGTTTGGGAAGCTGGCAAATAGTTAACCATTGGCTCTCTGAAAAAATATATACATGCCACATTTTAAAGTTTAATCCATATTGACATTTTTCTTATCACTTTCGTAAGTCTAGACTATAAACAAAATGATAACTCAAAAATGTTCACCCTGAAACAATCTACCCTCAGTCAGGTTCCTTTTTCTAGTTGCTGTAGCTCACAGGTTTCAGATGGACTCCTCCACTGATTATCAATTACCATTAATGCTCCAGCCAGAATTAATTAGCTCTTAGAAATGGATATTTGTTAAGGCGGTATAGTAAGAACAGTTGGGTCAAAATATCGCATCAGCCCAAAGGCGTAATATACTACCCGTACATATAGAGTCCTGCAGAGAGGGGACTTAGTGCTAGAGAGTACATACAACAAGAAGTAATTCACAGCTCCTAAATAAATGGAAATCTCCTTCCTCCTTTGTGGAATTCACAAAAAGTTCCATTGAGATATGTATTACTTTCTGTTGGGTTTCTTATAGGGTCAATTTTTCCTCAACGTTTAAGCGATAAGATGCTGCCATCAGCCACTGCTGTTGAGGGACATGGATGTCCATGGCAAGCACCAAATCTTCCAGACTTTCAAAATTTGGCATATCTTCCTGTGGTTAATATAGAAGAAGGTGGAGGAGGTCAAGGTTCTCGACCTTCCCCCCACCTCCCAGGCCCTCCTCCAGACTCCATTATTCCTTCCCTACGGGCTTGGAATTCTAGATTCTGAAATGGCTGGCTATTTTATTCAAATCCCCACAGGCATGACTGAGTCTTCTCATGCAATCCCAAGAAAGTCATTTCCTCAATGACTTTTACTTCTTTTAAGTTAATTAAGGACTTGGAGGCATTGGTTCCATAGAAGAGTCTAACCAGATAAAAGCATTGGGACTATTAGAAGTCCACCACCCTTACATGGAAGTTGGGAGATAATCATAGAACAACTTCTCTCACAGGCTGTGGTGAGAAAGCGCTGGATTAAGGTAGTATAGAAATGTGAGATATTGTGATAGAAGAGGACTGAGGAAGTCTCTACTTGCCTCCCCACTCTTCACCCTAACAAATATCTTTCCCAATGCCAACCATTCAGCAGAGCCTAAAATTCCTATTATTAAAGATTGATTCTTTGAGTTCAAGCAATGCTCTCTAAGATGGATAATGCAAAAACCTTTTTGTTCTTGAATTTCATTGTGAGTGAATTTATCAACTCCTTCCAGTGACAGCTAGCTGGGAGTCGATCCCAAGAAGAGGCACACAGTTCTGATTAGAAAGATGAGAGGAGAGAGGGATTTTCAGAGCCAAGAAAGGCACAACCATCGTGAGGTTCCCTGGCAGTCAATGGGTACACAACTGAAGATAGTACTTGGCATTGGCAGCTAATCACACCTCTTCTCATTGGATAGGCATAGATTTCCCTAGGTCTGTAGCCCCAAGCTGTTGGGTGGGCTGGTAAGGTAGGAAGTTCCTATCATACAGGTTTGAAATAGGATTTATCTAGGGCAGAAGGGATCTGTGAGTAGGTTCTACTACCAATGGCCATGGTAACTCTTGTTCCTTCATGGGTCTAGGAGCAGGGATGTATTCATACACACAAGGCTAAGTATGGGGTTGGTTGGGCACATACATAATAGGGGCTCAACACACACTGTTTCATTGAACAGCCCCTGAATCTATCCTGCCCACCCTACTACTGGAACAGAAAATCAAGAAAGAATTCATATGACTAATGTCAGCCCCATCCTCAGGGCCAAGTCTTATAATGTGCTGGGCCATTTTAAAGGAACAGGAAGTCATGGAAATTAAATACTGATCTTTGTAAAACCATACTTGAATTATTCAGTGGTTGATTACCTAATACTTCCATGATCCAGGCTCTTCTAGACTTTTCTCCTCCCTCCTGTGGACTGCTTCCAGGTTTGGGTCCTGTCCTTGTCTATTTAGGAACCTTTCTGGATCACCTGCCCTTGGGGCTAGGCTCTGCAACACATGAAGAGAGGAGGGTGAGGAGGCTACAGACCAGCTCAGAATATGCTGGAGGAAGAAAAAGCCAGGGAGTTGAGCCTAGTGTATTTAAGAGTAAATGGCTCGAGGCCTTTCCCCTCAGCTGCATCTTGCTGGTGCCAATTTAGGGGGAGGCATTTCCCTCCAGCAAAGTCTGACTCAAAGATAGCCAGAAACCCTGTCTCGTGGATCAGAAAAGAAACAAATAAGACTCAGCTATGTTCCAGAGGTCCCTTGCTGAGACTCAATATCATCCAGAAATTGAATTTATGATATCCCTGGGATGAATGAGTCTTTAACATGCCTTTACTATTGCCTAGATTACAGAAACACAGAATTTTGGAGTTGGGAAGGAGCTCACTGGCCATTCAGTTCAACCCATTCCAAAAGAAGAAGATGTACTATGACATATCAGATAAATGGACCACTAGAAAACCTTCCAAGGAGAGGGCATAGGTACCCCAGGAGGTAGCCCATCTCACTTTGAGGTGATTCTGATTGCTGGAGGGTGTTGTTGGGTTTTGTTTTTATTGACATCAAATCTACATTTGTAGTTTTCATTTCTTGGCAGAAAAGCCAGAGAGATGGATGGATTCATCAGCTCTTTAGTCTTGTTCTCTTTTATGCTAAGATGGTAAATCAACCCATTAAAGGGACATCTTCCATCATTAGAGTTATGGGAGAGGATAGGGAATGTTTGCTCATCAATGGTACCCTGCTCTTATTTACCTTACACTCTCTAAGCTCTCAATTGATACGTTCCAAAATTCTTGGATCCACCTGATAGCTGCCATTTATAAGGTGCTTTACATAAACTCTCTCATCAAAAAAAATTTTTAAGTTAAAAATTGTTTTTACATGTAAGTGAATAAAAAAATTACATATACTAGTTCATTTGATCCTTAGCAGAGGTACTCTCATCATGCCCATTTTACACATTGATGCCCACTCCCAGATAAGGAAACTGAGAAATGTGAAATAGTTTGCCCAGGGTCTGCATCTGAATCAAGATTGGAACTTACATCTTTCTGGCTCCAGGCCTAGTGCTCCATCTACCTTTGTCCACTAGCTGCTTCATATAGCCAAATAACTGCTTCAGATTTTGTTCCTGTGGGCAGACCAAAGAGACTATGCACAGAAACTGTGCCATAAATTTTTGCCCCGTGATGGTGCCTCTTTTCACCTTCTAGGCAGAACCACAGAAAAGCCAGTGCCCAGGCTATCCATACAGTCTTCTCCAGATTCTTCTTTTACTTTGGTATAAATGAAGCATCTAGGCAGGCCCTAAATCACCTCTGCCATTTGCTTTCTCTCTGCCAGCTCAGCCCCTAGTGTAAACCATCTCACACACAGACTGGCCTTGTTGGGCCCAGGCACAACATATAAATTCTCTGGTGGAGCAAGGAGGTAACTGACCTCTGCTGAGACAAGGCTTTTTCTTAAACCCATAGCATCCATCCCTCCAGGAGGGGCAGGCTTTGCTGCTACTCAGGTTTCTGAGTTTATGCTGCCACAAGAAAAGGCAAAAGGAGGAGAGGAGAAGGATGGAAGAGGATGTATATACGCTGATAGGTAAGGATGAGATCATGGAAATGGATGATGTATGACCATGAGAGTCACTCACCACCAAAAGAGTGATTTAGAGACTGATAGATAACTAGGGGGGGTGGGGAAGGGAGGGGGAAGGTTAACACAACGACCATCATAAGTTCTATAATCATTTGATTTCCAAGTGATCTGAGACAATGAATGATCACATAATAATCTATATATTGTACATAATCCTTAATGTGCCTTTTAATGTGCCATCTTTTACTTTAAATTACACCTTATCCAGATTTTAAGATCTAAGGGAGGCTAATTAGCTACCCCATTGCTGCATTCTGGTCCCACCACTATTTCTTTTGCGATGATGGGACCCCTCACCAACCAGATTTCAAGGGATGCACAGTCCTGACCTTTAGCCTCAGAATCTGAGGGCATCTTAGCCAATATAGTCATCAAGCCCTGGTGCCTAATTGTCCTGATTGGGTTACATCTTAAAGGTATGCCAAGAATGGGAAAAGGAACATGAAGAGCATGTTCATTGGTATAGAAGCACGACTACTACAAGGGCTTTAGGTATAACTCCTGAGAAGGTAATGTTAACATCCTTAGGTGCCACTATTTCAATTGAAGACTCTTTTCCCCTGATCTGCAAATGTCCCCCTGTTCCTCTTCTTTCCCCACCCAGTCCCAAGAATCTTTTTTGGGTAAGAAAGCACTTCAGGCAACTGAAACTATTGGCTAAAACTAAGCTTGAATTAGGCCACACTTGAGGACCTAGAGGGCCACATATGTCCTCTAGGTCACAGGCTTCCCTCCCTTGTCCTAGACTGTCTCCTTCATTTAAAAAAAAAAGGGGATCATCAGGGAAATCATCCATTAAGGGATGGACCTAAGTCTATTTATTGATTGAGATTTGTAGACTTTTCTGACTTAGCCCCTCAAAGGCCCAAATCTACTTTGTTTATTAGACCTTAAAGCAGCCATAGGGAGATTTCAGGGGCAAATGAGGAAAGCCTCTCTGCCTGTCCCACCCCTAATATCTCCTCACCTGCTTATTAATTTCTCAAATGCCCTTTGGAGGACAAAGCTTTTCATTCTGCAATTAGAGATAAAGTATTTAAAATGCAAATAGCTGGCAGAGGTGAATAGTGATTCTGTTCCAGTGTCAATCAGCAAGAGCAGATGACATTCACCTTGCCAACTGTGGGGTGGGGAGGAGGCAGGAGGAGGAGGAGGTTAGGAATGGACTGGTTCTGAGACAGAGGAGTTACCACCAAGGGAGAGATGGGGAAAGTCAGGTAGAATTACAGAAAGGGGAGGCTGAGGACCCAAAATAAACTTTGACAGCTTCATTATTTTTCATAGGGCTTAAGCTGTTTACCTTCTACTGCCTTCACACTACAATTTAGCAGGAGCTCTGCCAAGCCTGATTAGCCAAGACCTCTTTTGGGGTCACACTTGCTTTGCTCCAGAGGCAGTATATTCCACCACCATATATGTGATCTATTCTATCCCTGCAACACATTGATGTAATGTAGGCACATCTTGGAGTAGCCATTATATTTAATTATTCCATTAGCCATTTATCTAAGTAATGTTAAATGCCATTGTAGAAAACTCAATTTGCAAATTATTAATCTGTCCCTGAATTGGTGCTAAAAATCAAAAGCCTTTAACTGTTTTCTGCCTGCTCTAATGACGAACTATGAGTAACTGGGTCTTCTCCCCTCCCTAGATCCATTATTTCATTGGTATTAGGCACTAACTACCAGTAGTATATAATGGTGATGATGATGATGCGAAATTTTACATAGCACGTTAAGATTTGCAAAACACTTTGCACAGACTATCTATCTCATATAATCTTCACAACAGCTCTGTGAAGGAGGGGCTATTTTTGTCCACATTTTACAGATAAGGAAACTGAGCATGAGAGAACTAGATTTACTTACCCAGGGTCACACCATTGCCAACTGTGAGGGAGGATTCGGTCTCAGATCAACCTTACTTCAGATCCATCCTGCCATTTGTCAGGAGTTCGAGGTCTTAGAGAGTTGCCTGGGAGAAGTAAGGGGTGACATCATCATTACCTCAAGAGTTTATAGAATGCCTACCATATGCTAGACACCGTGCAAAGTGCTTTACAAATACTATCTTATTTGATACTCACTGGTGTCCCTGTTTTACAGCTAAAGAAATTGAGGCTAACAGCCGTTAAGTGACTTGACCAACGTCATAGAGCCAGTCTATGTCAGATGTGGAACTTGAACTCACAGGTCTTCCTGATTCTGACCATACTGCCTCTCAAATTTCAAGTAAGTACTTAATGGACTGGTTCGTGATACAGTGGAAGAATATGTACAGAATAGAAATTAATATATGATTCTAGTCCTGAGTCCTCTGTTAACATATTGTATGACTGTGGGCAAATCACTTAACTCCTCTCTGTCTTGGTTTCTGCACGTATAAAATGAAAGAGTTGGACTCAATATCCTCTCCAAAGTTATTTCCAGGTCTAAATTATTTGGATTCTATCTTCCACAATACACCTTTGTGACTTTTAAACACAGTCCCTCAAACTACCCCTAACATCATTCTACTTTGAAGAAATCCTAAGGAAGGAACACATGTTAATGAAAAGATAAGAATACATTTAGTGTATTACTTATTTATGTGTAAATGGCACCTCTCCTACTACTTGAAAAGTTGGTTTCCTTAAGTGGTTTAAATGTTTCCCCTGAAATCCTGTTTCTCATCATTAATTGCCCATACCAAACCATTCTTCTTAAAGTACACAGAGAAGCTTTAGCCAGATCTTTGTTCAAATTGTCACAAATTCCTAATTCCTAGAATCTGGATCAACAGCTTTCACTAGGTTTTTATTGCATCATAAAAAGAAATGTTGTTTCATTTATGATTCAGAATGGTCATTAGTCACTAAGTTCCCATCAGTGACCTCCAGGGTGCCTGGATGTGAACCAATCCTGTAACCTATGCAAATGAGCATCTTCTAATTGCTTCTGCATCAATTACTCATTTTCCAGAAAAGCAATAATTTCTCTCACCTCCTTGAGTATCTAACTATGTATTTGCCTCCCATATTCTCAAGTTATCCACCCTTTTGTAACTAGAGATCATTTAGGGTTAGCTGTTAAACACTACTGAAAACAATCACATTTCCTTAGGGAAAAGTGCTGGATTTGGGGTCAGTTTTGTTGTTCAGGTGCATCCCACCCTATTTGGGGTTTTCTTTTCTTTTTTTTTAGGTTAACTACTTATTTAATGTGTTTATTGGAGCAAATGCAAATGACATACACTTTAAAATAAGAATGAATATATATTGTGGCTGTTAAAGAACCTATTTGGCTACCTAGGGACAGAGCTATATTTTCTTTATTTATTTATTTTAAGTTTTTAACATTCATTTCCACAAAATTTTGAGTTCCAGATTTTCTCCCCATCTCTCCCCTCCCCCCACCCCAGAACGCCTTGCATTCTGATTGCCCCTATCATCAATCTGCCCTCTCTTCTAACACCCCTCTTTTCCCTTATCTTCATCTTCTCTCTTGTCCTGTAGGACAAGATAAATTTCTATACTCCATTACCCATATTTCTTATTTCCTAATTGTACACAAAAACAATTCTCAACATTTGTTCCTAAAACTTTGAGTTCCAACTTCTCTTCCTTCCTTCCTCCCCACCCATCCCCACTGAGAAGGCAAGCAATTCAATATAGGCTATATATGTGTAGTTTTGCAAATGACTTCCATAATAGTCATGTTGTATAAGACTAACTACATTTCCCTCCATCCTATCCTGGCCCCCCATTTCTTCTATTCTCTGTTTTGACCTTGTCCCTCACCAAGAGTGTTGACTTCTAATTGCTCCCTCCTCCCATTTGCCTTCCCTTCCATCATCCCCACTACCTTGCTTAGCCCCTCCTCCCCTACTTTCCTGTAGTGTAAGGTAGATTTTCATATTCAGTTGAGTGTGTATATTATTCCTTCCTTAAGTCAAATGTGATAAGAGTAAGCTTCACTTTTTCCCTCTCACCTCCTTTTCCCCTCCATTGGAAAAGCTTTTTCTTTCCTCTTCTATTATCTATCAGATAATTTGTCTGATTCCATTTCTCCCTTCCTTTTCCCAATATATTCCTCTCTCACCCCTTAATTTTATTTTTTTAGATGTTATCGCTTCCTATTCGACTCATCCTGTGCTCTCTGTCTCTGTCTTCTCTGTCTTTGTCTCTGTCTCTGTCTCTCTCTCTCTCTCTCTCTCTATATATATATATATATATGTATATGTACGCATGTATACATAGATACATACGTACATATATGTGTGTGTATATAATCCCTCCAACTACCCGGATACTGAGAAAAGTTTCAAGAGTTACAAATATTATCTTTCCATGTAGGAATGTAAACAGTTCAACTTTAGTAAGTCTAGTTGAGGTTTTCTTGACAAAAATACTGGCCTGGTGTGCCATTTCCTTCTCCAGCTTAATTTTACAGATAAGGAAACTGAGACAGACAGGGTTGCCCACACAGCTAATAAGTATCTGAGATTGGGACTCATGAAAATGAGAGGTCCTGACTCCAGACCCAGAAGTCTATGCACTGTGCCACCTTGATGCCTTTTGAGTCAGAGGACCTAGGTTTAAATCCTTGCCGCTGCTAACACAATACGTATTTATTTTGGACAAATTTCTGGGTCTCAGTCTCTTGGCCTGAAAAAGGAGGAGATTGCTAAAATCCTTTCACTTTATAAAATATGTTCC
>CM053769.1:661464132-661482756 GCA_028658325.1 Potorous gilbertii
GGCCCAGATCTCTATATACTTTGGAAGATACTAAAGGCAATGACTTCTCGGTAGTCCAAGTCTGTGGTCCTGCTAGGAACAAAAGACACTGAAGCATTTTGAGAAAAGTTTCAAAAAGCCTACAAATACCAGTGCTTCTTAATTCTCAATTTTTGGTTTTGTACTCATCCCCATAGCTCTTCATCATCAAAACTAGGGGAGAATTCTGGATTGTTGTTATTCAGTGATTTCTAATTCTCTGAGACTTTATTTTCGGTTTTCTTGGCAGAGATACTGAAATGCTTTGCCATTTCCTTCTCCAGTGTATTTTACAGATGGAGAACTGAAGCCACCAAGGTTAAGTGACTTGCCCAGGGTCACATAGCTGGTAAGTATCTGAGACTGGATTTGAATTCAGGAGGGTGAGTCTTCCTGACTCCATACCTGGTACTCTCTCCACTGCACCACCTAGACGCTCTAAGTGGGAAAGAGGAAGAGATCTTCCTATCTAGTTTCTTTCTTGATGAATAAAAAGAAACAAAATTCAGACATCAGTGCCCCAGGTAGCAATGTTAAGGCACAACATCATAAAATTATAAAAACGATGTGAGCATTTCTACACCTCAGGCTGGGCTGAAATCCCAGATCAGCCACTTAACTACCTGTGACAGTTAAGATAGGTCCCTTACCCTCTCTGAACCTTAGCCGCTCATCAGTAAAATAAGTGGATTACACTAATGCTTTTAAGATCCCTTCCAGCTCTAAATCTTTATTTGAAGGTGTCATGGCTACATTTCCCCAAAAACTTTGTACAGTTATACTATTCATGGAACTATACAGAAAGACCTTTTTCCAGATCTTATTTGTAAAAGCAGGATGCTTGCCCAGATCTCTGGGTTGATTTAAAAACTGTCTCTCTTGCAGAAAGAACTAGATGAACTCAAAAGGCCCTTTCTAGATTAAGATTTATGAGCCTATGACCTCACACGTCTTTTCACCATCTTTTGTAAAATATGATGCCCACATAATTTCCCAATGCACTTCTCTAGCTAAACCTAGCCCTTGCTCAAAAATATCTAGTGGGTCCCCATTCCTCCACAGATGGACATTTTAAGTTCTCCACAATCTGGATACATCATGTTGCATTCTAGTGGGACACCTTATACCCTATACTCCAGCCAAATTGGAGACCTCACCTTTCCTCAATCCCTTCCTATCCTCTTTGTCTCTATAGTTTTCATCATGTTGTATTTTTTTTATCCCTGTCTATTGTGTAGCTAGGTGGTAAAGTGGATAAAATGCTGGGCCTGGAGAAGGAAGACTCATCCTCCTAAGTTCAAATCTGGCCTCAGCCTTATTAACTGTGTTACTCTGGGCAAGTCACTTAAACCTGTAAAAGGAGCTGAAATAGGAAATGGCGAACCACTCCAGTATCTTTGCCAAGAAAACCCTCAGCGGGGTCACACAAAGAGTTAGACACAACCAAACCACAAGAGCAACATTGAAATCTCCCTTCCTACCAGTCAGCTCAGGTATCACCCTCTCTACTCATCTACATCTTGCCTTGATCTCCTAGCCTTACCCAATGAAGAAAGGGCCTTTTCCTTTAGTGAATCTTCATATAACCTTAGACTTCTCCTTTGCACTTATCTTATTCCATTTGTATCACATGTATGTGCATATCTCCTTCCCCTTTGTTAGCTTAAAACCCCTTGAGGGCAGATGAGGTATTTCATTTCATCTTTGGAATTTCTGACACCTCATACTGTACACAGAAAGTACTTCAAAATGATGGCTAAACTGCACTGAATTTGCCAGGTTACGGTAGTAGGATCCTAGATAACGTTACTCTTAGATTTAGAACTGGTAGGAACCTCAGAAACCATCAAAGTCAAGCCCCAAAGGTGAATTGACTTACCCAAGGTCAGAAAAACAGTAAGTGGCAGATCAGAGACTGGAAGAAGTCTAACTCTCTGTTGACACCAAGCTTCCTCCTTCCTCATAGTTTTAAATTGCATGTAAATTAGAAGAGACATCTTCTTTTCTCTTAGGTAAATGAGAAGTGCTGATCCTACAAAAAATAAACTAGGGCACAGGAATTCAATTCTTGGAACACTTAGTTCCGCCAAAATGCAAGTCAATTATTACAATTATTTATTGCAATAAATAAATTACAATGATATGGTCAGGATGTTAGCTCCCAGGGGCTACATCATATATTCCTCTGTATTCCTCAAAGGTGCCTAACACAGTTTTGGGCACAAAGATGACACTAAGTAAATATCAAAAATAGAAATTAAATCCCAGAATTTAAACAAAAAAACTTTCTAGGGGCAACTAGGTGGTCCAGTGGATAGAGCACTGGCCCTGGAATCAGGAGGACCTGAGTTCAAATCCAATTTCTTACTGTGTGTCCCTAGGCAAATCACTTACCAGGATTGCCTCAAAGACTTTCTATGTCCCTTCCTAAATACCCCAGTATATCAATTTTCAATCCTTGGCTATACCTTCAGAGTCAAAGGGTCAAAAACTGGAATAAAAATCCATTTCAACAGGCTCCTACATTTTTGTAGTCTTCTAATTTTTTTTCCCTTAAAAAGTCTGCATGAGTCACTGCGGTCATAAAACTCTATTACTGAACACTGATAATGACATGATTTTTAATGGAAGCAGAACAGTGTCATCCATTCCCAGACCCAATATTTCTCATTCAGTCACAGATTGGCCATCTGAGGCCAATGATTTCAGCAAGTGCCAAACCCAGCCCTGTCCAGCAATATGCCCAAGAGGCCTTCGTAAATCTGCCTCTCCTTTCTGCCCTTGGCAAATTTCAGGCAAGGTGAGCTCCGGAACACACAGCAGACAAAACTCCTCCTCCTCCTTCTCTCCTCCTGGACTCTGTGTTCAAATTGCTTTGTTCTGAGTTGTGAAGGATCTGAATTTTTCTTGAAGCTGTGCAATCTTTCCTGGCAGACCTTGGCATTGACTTCCATGTGCTTGGTTTGATGACCACTCCCCTTTCCAGTGTTACCTGCCTGACTTTACACATGAGCATGGGAACATGTTATAGCAGGAATGTATGTGGTCTTGTGGCTGGTTGGGGCACTCTCCTGGTCCTACCTCCTTCTGGCCACAGAGGAACACATGGAGGAAGTCTCACAGTAGAGGAAGTGGGCACAAAAAATAAGATTGTATATTTGATAAAAAAGACTTTTATGTAACCTCCTAAATTAAAAAATAATTCCATACTTTTACAGTTTTCTCTTCCACATCATGATTTTTCCCATCATGGTTTTGATATATTGGGGGTTGGCATAAGAAATTAAACAGGACTTTTTAGGACTTTTGTGGAAGCCACAGATGACATATCAAGGTTAGCAGACAATACAAAAAAGTTGGGAAATTCAGAAATGCATAAAATGTATGTATTGTATAATATAACCTATGACCATATTTAACTCAAATTTTACAATAAGGTATGTAAACATCCCATATAAGAAAAAGAAATCATTCATACTTCTTCTCAATGAAGAGAGGGCCAAAAAATTTTAAATGGATTTTCCAGATCATGGGGCCACTCTGTCCCTAGCCCCTCAGATGTGGAAAGGATAACTGTACTTTTAGCTTAGGGGTTCTTAATCTGGGGTCCATAAACCTATTTTCTGTTTTAAAATATGTGAATAACTATTCCAGTATGAATTGTTTATTTCATAATTCTGTATATTTTATTTGATGTATTTGAAAACTTTTTTTTCTGAAAAGGGATCCGGCATACTGTCAAATGAGTTTATGACACAAAAAAGGTTAAAATCCTTTGCCTTAGGTAATCATACTTTACATTTTTTACCTTAAGATTATATTAGTGATACTTTGCACATCGATGATGTTTTATCCTCTAAAAAATGTGTTCACATACATCATCCTCTTTGAGCTAACACTAGGAGGTGAGTAATCCTTATAGTATTTCCTCCACTTTGGAGATAAGGAATCTGAGGTGCTAACAATTAAGTAACTTGCCCAGAATTGTATATTTAATGTTGCAGCCAGAATAGGATCCAAGTCTCCTGACTCCCCTACTCAGTCTTTTTTCTATTCCACTTTCTTCATTCTTACTTAAATATAAGAATACTACATAGTATTTTCTTTGAATTTTACCTTTAGAAAATATTTTATAATGGACAAGCTTGCTCACAAGACAGTTTGCATACTTTTAGTGAGAGTAAGGAGACCATTGACTTCCATGGAATAAATTGTCTTAAAAAAAAAAAAATTCTCTCTGCCTCAGTTTCTCCATTTGTAAAATGTAGGGAGGATTTCTATCTGACATAAACTTCAGAAGAATGCTTCTAGATCTGATGATATAACACTGGTTGTGGCAGACAGGGAGAAAAAAAACTGTCATCTCCAGTTCCAATGACTTCACTAATTCAATTTAGGGTCCCCCCTTTACTGAAACAGACCATGAGGAACTGGATTTTGCACAAAATGTGCTTCAAAGTAGAGGATGGTTTGGCCAAAGATATATAATCCACAGCCCACTAGAGTCACTCTGGGCCAGGGAATGGGTGAAGCTGACAAAGCATTAGGGAAAATGATGGTTCATCTTTCTTCGTCTCTGAAGTTAAATATCCCTGAAGCCACATCTATGTGACAGCTAGCCAGTGCTCTGGACACTTTCCCAATTAAAACAGAAACCATCTCTCCCATATAGAATCTGACTTTGAAGTTGCTTTCCTCTATGTTCTATTGCCATGTATATAAACAGTCTAAAATGTGGAAGTACTACAACCAATTTGTGGAGTGCACTGGGATCTCAGCTGGAATCCATTGGGATCCTTGAATAAAGAGAATGGCCAAAGAGTCTTAATTACCACCCAAGAAGAACCTGAAAAAGAAGAAGATGAACCTGGGGCTCATGACCACAGCTCAGGAAGTCCAGTGGTATTCCTTCTCTGGGTGTAGCAGCAAAATGGTATCCAAAAGGGGGCACTTTAGCAGTCAAGAATGTTGCTAAGCTACACAAACACAGGCTACCTCCTCAGATCCCTGATAAGGAAGGCTTTCTCAAAAGCCTGACCTGGTGCCTACTGACTCCTGTTCTTGCCCCCCATCCCTACCCATCTGCTTCTGGGCTGAATTTTGAATTCCCAACACTAATTATTTCAGTTAATTAACCATGCTCCAGGACCATCCCTAAGGTGATTTCAAAGTCCATGATGGCTCATCCTAGGTAACCTCCTCCTCATCCTTCCCTGAATTTTTAGTCGGGTGAAATCTTTAGGGATCATTAGGAGGTGGTATGGGATGGTGAAATGAGACTTAGATATGAGATCAAAATAGTTACATATGGGTTCAAATCTCCACTCTAACACCTACGTAAGTCATTTCACTGGAACTCAGTTCTCTCACTTATTAAATAGAGACAGATGTGAAAAATTTCCCCACCTACCTCTCAAGGGTATAAAGAGCAAAAGCTTTGTGAACTTTATGGAGGTATACAATGTGAGCTGATTGTTAATTTTGCCCTTCCCTTAGTAGAACATTAGTGTAGGAAAGAATCAAAAGGAAATGATCAAGATAATTAACAGACTTTTAAAAAGAGAAATAAATGGGAGGAGAATAATTTCTAATTCAATTAGGATTTGTTATGTTTCTGGCACAGTGCTAGGAACTGAGATACTACAGAAAAATGAAACCATCCCTGCCCTCAGGGAGCTCACCTTCTAGTGGTGACAATGTTGATTCATAGTCAGCTAAATCCAAGGCAGTTTGAAGAGAGAAAACCAACAAGGGAGAGGTAGGACATAGCATATGGTCTGAGCCATGAAGGAAGCTTGGGAATTTTAATGGGCAGAGATAAGAGAGTGTATTGAGGGCACAAAGTACTGCTTTATGATGCAGCTAGGTGATGTAGAGGATAGAGCGCTGAACCTTGATTCAGGAAGATAGGACACTTACTAGCTGTGTGATCCTGATTAAGTCACTAAACCTCTATCTGTCTTAATTTGCTCAGCTATAAAATGGAGAAAATATTAGCACCTACTTCCCAGAGTTGTGAGGCTGTTAAAGCACTTACCACACAGTGCCTGACACATAATAGACTCTTTAATAAATGCTTGTTTTCTTTCTCCTTTTATTCTTTTCTTCTGTTTTTCATTCCTTTCTGCTTTCTTTCCTTCTTTCTGTCTTTCTTATTTCTTTCCTTTATCCTTCCTTCCTTCTTTTCTTCCTTCCTCCCTTTCTTCCTTTGCAAAAGCACAGAGAAAGAATGCTAAGTTCCTAAAAATGAGAAAAGGACCTACATGTACAGATATATTTATAACAGTTCTTTTTGCGGCAGCCAAGAATTGGCATCAATCGGGGAATGGCTGAACAAGTTGTGACATAAGAATGCAATGGAATACTGTTGTGCTGTAAGAAATGATGAACAGGAAGACTTATATGAACTGATGCTGAGTGAAGGGAGCAGAACCAGGAGAACATTATACACAGTGACAGCCACAATGTACAATGGCTAACTTCCATAGATTTGGTTCTTCTCAGCAATGCAAGGATCTAAGACAACTCCAAAAGACTCACCATGGAAAATGCTATCCACATCCAGAGAAAGAACTATGGCGTCCAAATGCAGATTAAAGCAGACCATTTGCCCACTTTTTGTTTTCTTTTGTTTCTTCTTTCTTGTGATTCATCCCATTGGATCTAATTCTTCTTTACAACATGACTAATCTAAAAATACGTTTAATGTGAATATATATGTAGAGCCTATACTAAATTGAATCCCATCTTGGGGTGCAGGGAGGGGAAGAAGGGGGAGAAAATTTAAAATTCAAAAGCTTATAGAAATGAATGCTGAAAACTAAAAATTAAGTAATTTTTTAAAAAGAGTGCCAAGTTCAAAGAACATTAAGAAGGACAATTTGACAGGAATATAGAGTGGATGAAAGTAAATAATATGAAATAAACCTTGAGATGCCACAAAAGATACACTTGCAGCTAGAAGGGTGTGTACAGAGAAAAGGAGGGTAGCCAGTCAGTCAGCTCCTAGTTTAGTAACTATGTGCAAAATGTAGTGATAAGATAATGATGATGATGATTTCCGTGAATTACAACAAGTAACCAACTTCCTAGTCATACCCATGTAGCAGCCTCAACTTATTTTTAGCACTTTCTTTACCCCTGGGGGTCTCACCTGTCATTCCATTTGCAGTAATATAGCGCTTCAAAGCCAATAGTTCTGAGTGATTTCTCAATTTGAGCTGTCCCTTGATGATGTCTGTACAAAAATCCACTCAGATGGAGAATATAGCCAGGGTTGGTAGAAGTAGAGCTAGGAATATTTTTACAGAAGAAAAAAAGATTTTCTATAGTATCCACTCTTTTCTTGGGAAAGGTAGGGGTCTACAGGTCGCATACCCTCTTAGACATGTTTGGGGGCTAGCTAATTGGTTTTGCTTACCTGTTATTTTTTTTTTTCTTTTTAACAAGGCAAGGTTCACAGAGAAAGTGGAGGGGGAAGGGAAGGATTTATGGGAAATGACTGTGATGTAAAAACCAAAGCCATCAATAAAACTTTTAAAATATCATTTCTAGGTATTTAAATGTGAGATTCAGCTCCAAGGTGGATTCCAGAGGTCAGGCACCAGTCTGTTCTAGTCAGCCCATCATCAATAGCACTGTGCTTACCAGGAGGCTTGATCAAGAAATATGGGATCGTGGCAGCAGTTTTGAAAAGAGACAAACATCTGAAAGTTCCAATTTCCTACCATAAGGCTGTGTTAATGTAGGTATTAATAAGCTTTGTTTCTTAGGGTTTGAGAGAGAGAGAGAGAGAGGAAAGAGAGAAAGATTGAGAGAGAGAAGGAGAGAGGAGAAAGAGAAAGAAATTGAGAGAGGAGAGAGGGAGAGGGGGGAAGGGAGAGAGATTGAGAGAAAGAGAGGAAAAGGGAAAGATTGAGAGAGGGAGAGAGAAAGAAGGGAGAGAGTGGGAATGGTGAGGAGAGAAAGGTTTAAAGAGAGAGAAAAGATGAGGAGGGGGGAAGAGAGAGAGAGAGAGAGAGAGAGAGAGAGAGAGAGAGAGAGAGAGAGAAAGAAACAAGTCAGGAGTTTCAATTCTTCACAAATTCATAAAAAAATGCCTTTGGGGTGTAACACAATCCTCCATCAGGTCTGTATTACATATCAAATTCCCACCACTGCCAAGCTTTGGGCCTTAAGTGCTTATAAAGCCTTTCACAGAAAGGACTCCAATCTATCTTCCAAGTCTCACTATACAGTACTCCCCTTCACAGATCTAGTACCAACCAGATTGTCTCTCTTGCTATTTCTCACACATAACACTCCATTTAAGGACTCCACGATGGGTCCTTCTGCTTATGCACAGACCTGGAATATACATTTTTCTCATCTCTGCATCTTAGAATCCCTGGTTTCTATCAAAATACAAGTCAAGCCCCCAGTTACTAGAGCTTATGGTGCCTTTGCTGAGTTGGATTTGACCCTTGCCAATAGAATCCCAGGATTTCAGCACTGGGAATGATCTGACTTTGGAGCCAGATGACCTAGCTTATCAACGGATTAGTTAGTTGATCATTGTATCACTGTTTGCAGGCTGCTTGCACAGGAGAACTAGTTGTACAATATTTCCAGAGCCAGACTTTGCCATTTTGGGACTTCTCTAATTGTCTACTACATAAAATGTAAATCTGCCTCTATGAAATTTCTACTCATTGCTTACAACTCTGCCTTGCAAGGTCTCCTTCATCTCTATTACGTAACATTCGACTCCTTCAAATTCTCTTCCCACTCTAAATATTAGACTATTATGGGGAAAAAACATTATTATCACTGTTTTATACTTGAGGAAATCGAATCTTTTTCTTCTGTTCATTTTAGAAGACCTTCAGGTGAAAGGGACCTTAGTGACCATCAAGTAAGTAGAGCTGTCTCATTTTAAAGATGAGCAAACTGAAGCCTGTGGAGGTTAAGCAACTTGCCAAGGACATACAGGTGGTTGTTGTTGGTGAGAAGTTTTCTAGTCATATTTGTCTCTTTGTGACCCCATTTGGGCAAATGACCCCTTTCAGTCATGTTTGACCCTTTATGACCCTTTTCTTGGCAAAGATATTGGAACGGTATTCCATTCCCTTCTCTAGCCCATTTTATAGATGAGGAAACTGAGGCAATCAGGGTTAAGGAGTTTGCTGTACTGCTAATATATTTTAGCATAATAGAAAGATCTTTCCCATCCATTAATAGGCCCATGTGACCTGCTTGAGTCACATGGAAGCCTGAGTCACATGAGTCTGGGTAGAAGGAGCTTGCTGAACCCATGGAGCAGGACAGGTGGAGCAGAGCTGAGAGGAAGTTGGTCACAACAGTTAGAGCTGAGGGAAAGAGAGGAAGCAGGCAATGAGCTGTGAGTGTTTGTTTGTAGGAAGGCCCTAGTGCCTCCTGCATTGCTATCGTGTATAGATTTCTTTATTGCTATGATGGATTTGGCTTTCGGGTGTTTAAATAAATGTTTTGGTTCTGTCTTCCATGGGAAGAATCTGTCATATTTTGCGATTCAGAATTATGCCAGCATATTCATAGCTTCCGTAGGCATTGTGAATATCATGTTGGTGCTACACTTGCCCAGAATCACACAGCTAGTAAGTGTCTGAGGTCAGATTTGAACTCAGGAAGATGAATCTTCCTGACTCTAGGCCAGGCACTCTATGCACTTTGGTGCCACCTAGCTGCCATAAAGGTAATAAACATAAGAAGTGGAATTTGAACCCGGTCTTTCGACTTTAAAATCAGTCCTCTTTCTCTGTACTTCAGAGGTACTATGACTTAGAATGTGATTTAATGTGGAAAGGATCATAGGATCATAGGCTAGGAACTGGAAGAGATCTTAGAAGTCATCTAATACCTCCTTTTATAAATGAGAAACTGAGAGACTCATAGTTACCCATAAAATAATTTAAGTACTGTGAGAGATCATCTAGATATCACAACGCATTAATCAATCAATCAGCAAGTATTTATTAAGTACTTTAAATGTGCCAAACACTCAGGTTACAAATCCAGGGAACAAAACAATCCCTACTTGTAAAGTCATGGGGGAGATGAGTACCCATATAGCATGAATATAAAGTGAATAAAAGACAAATACATACAAAGTAGTTAAACACAAGGTAGTTTTGGAGGGAGGGCACTGGCAGTTGAGGGAATCAGAAAAAACTTCATGCAAAAGTGCTTAGAAGTCTGAGGATCTACCTTTCGGACTCACATGGCTGTGAAAGAAAAAGTGACAAATGTTGGCAGGGCTGTGGGAAAATAGAAATGTTGATGCACAGTTAGTGGAATTGTGAAGTGGTCCAATCATTCTGGAAATCTGTTTGGAACTATACCCCTCCCCCAAAAGTTACTACAATGTGCATATCCTTTGCCCCAGTGCTAGCACTAATAGGTCTATACCCCAAAAAGATCAAAGAAAGAGAAAAAGATCCTTTGTGTATAAAAAATATTTGTGGAAATTCATTTTGTAGTGGCAAAAAATCTGAAAACTGATGGGTTGCCCATCAACTAGGGAGTAAGTGAACAAATTATGGTATGTGAATGTAATAAAATGCTACTGTACCTTGTTGTTTGTCCATCATTCTCAAAGAGAACCAATGATGTCAGGAAGGTGATATCTTGACTTAGGGGTGATCTAAGTGAGACAGAGCTGTGCCAAGTCACTGGCTTCACTCTCTTCTCCAGAGTCCATGGTACCTTAAGAATTACAAAAGAGATGGTTTTGGAGAAACTTTAGAAGACTTGTGTGAACTGATGCAAAGGGAAGTAAACAACCAGGAGAACTATCTCCACTATATTAACAGTATTGTAAAAGGGATAACTTTGAGAAATTTAAGAACTCTGATCAATGCAATGATCAGTCATGATTTCAGAGGGCTCATGATAAAGAACTGTACCCACCTCCCGATAGAAATGTTGAAGGAGACACATCATTTTTGGCCAATACGAGAATTGGTTTTATTTCACTATGCAATTTCTTAAAAGTGTTTTGATTTTATCTGTTCCGATTCCTTCATTTTAGTTTATTGAGAAAGCTAATTAGTCACCTAGCAAAATTTTGATCAGTAGATGGAAGAGTTCAAAGAATTTGAGAAGTGAGGATGGGGAAGAGTAAGGAGAAAAACTGGTTTAGGTAGGGCATCACACAGGAGACTTTAGACAATTGAAATACTGGATGGCAAGGACAGAGTTTGGATAAATATCTATAATGCAGATGGAAGATCAAAAAAGGACATGGAAAGGACCTACCAACAATCTTTATCCATAAACTGGTAGGGTTAAACCTGTCTATGAATATCATACTGTAATAGCAGCACCCCGGCACACATGGAAGGTCCTGCTGCACACATTCTTAGATCTGCTTTTCTGAAAAGAGTAACTTTTGGGGGGTCAGCAATCTTCTTTAATCACATATACGAACATATACCAACAATCACATGTGCCAACATATACAACAGAGAAAATAAAAACAGAGGTAATAAAGACCAACAGTCAGGACTTCCAACTGTCTGACCATTAGCAATACGTACATCGCAGATCAACAGATGGATCCAGCTGTCTAACTATCTAGTTACCAGAGAGAAGCACCAACATCTGGGTTTTCAAAGGTGGGGGGTACAGGTGGGGGAGCTTCTTAAAGGGTACCCAGAGTCTCATCTGGTCATATCACACATTCTTCCAAAGAGTAAGCCCCTCAAAGCAAAACCTCACCTCAGAGTAGATATACACGTTTCAGAACCCTTATGACTCAGTGCCTCATTAATTAACAAAAGTTGTGAGTCTTCCTACAAAACAAGCCTCCCCTACTCAAGCTTCCCTTAATGGGCTCCAGCTGAGGCCTATTAATGGGAGGGGGAAGATCTTTAACTAGCATTAATATTACACATATCCCCAAAGACAATTCCCCAAGTCTGCTCCCATCAATACCATGAGTTTCCTGAGCTAGCTGCCTTAGTTTGGGGAACTGTTGCCTAGCTGATCCCATCATTTATTAGACTGTTCATTTGCCAGCTCCCAGGCTGTCACCACAGTATAATGGGGGAAACACTGGGCTGGAAGTTAGAAACCTGGATTCAAGCCCCTCTTTTGCCACTTAATAGCTTTGTACCTTTGAGCAAGAAAATTTACCTCTTTGGACTTCAGTTTCCTCATTTATAAAATGAAAGGATCTCATCTCTTCCAGACCTAAAACCCTTCCATTCCAGCACCTTAGAAGAGAGACTGTAATGAAAACTGACAGGGTCTGCAGCAGGCAGCATTGGTCTCTCCCTCTGCCCGGAATCCCAGGCTCTAACCAGAAACAGAATGCTGACAAATGAAAAAAAGATGTATTTGCTGGCAGGCAGTCTGTGCAGCCCAAAGACAAGCCAAGCCTGGGCTCCCACAGGAAGTTTTGAACCCACTTTCTAATTCTTAGTTTAGCTATCATCAACTCTGCCCCGATCCAATTTTGTGTTTTTACTTTGCTAAGTTTAAATCTGGCTTCTCCTTTTATGCTCTTTGAGTCTGTCCGGAGACTCTCACTGTTCGCTTGGAATTTCATATTTCCCTCGGGGTTCCCAAGCCTTAATTGCTTTCTCTCTGGGAGAGCTCTTTTCAAAGCTGTCAAGCAGTTGACTAGCAGCCTTATGTGATTAGTCTTATCAGTTTTACATTAAATATTTATTATTCTCACTGGAGATCTGAACATAAAGATAGTTGGCAGCCATAGGAGACACACCTTAGGGGAAGCCCAGGACCAGGATTAGGAGGAGAACTGCAGATGAAGATCAAAGCAGAGGAGGTGTGTCATTAATGGGAGGGGAGGGGAGAGAGGAATGCAGAGCCTGAAGGATGGGGGGGAGGGGAGAAAAGCAGGTGAGGGAAGGAGGGAGGGAAAGAGGAGAGAGGTAGGGAGGGGGAAAGAAGAAGGGAGGGGGAGAGAGAGAAAAAAAAGAGCAAAAGAGAGAGAGACAGACAGAGACAAAGAGAGGAGAGAGAGAGAAAGAGGACAAGAGGAGAGGGGAGAGGGAGAGGTCAGAGCAAATACATGGGAATAAGGAAGCAAGAGAAGCAGCTACTCCTACTCCCAGTTTAGCAGCTGCTGTCTACATAACAAAACGAAGTGGGTTTGACTCCAATTGTCTGGTTTGCTTGTCTAAAATAATGAAAACTGCATAGCAGGCACACATCCACTTTCATTTGTGCTATATTATAGCACACATTGGCCAGTCAGTGTGTTTGACATCATCCAACTGTTCTTTTTTGAAATACCAGTTAGCCTAATCATCTGAGAAAATGTGTGGAAACAGCACTAGAATCCATGGAGCTATCCAAATCACTTTACCTCTCTTGGTCTCAGGTTCATCCTCTGGTAAATGAAGGTTAGAATAGAGGCTCTCCAACTTCCCTTCCAGCTTAAGCCTATGATTCTATGGTTCTTCCTCTCTTGGAGGGATGCGTAAGTGTTCATCAACTAAATAAATTCGTTTATATATACTTACCTCTATGAAATTAGCAGAGTCTAAGTATTCAAAAGATTCATTCCTCATAAGCCAAGCTCACGACATTTGCCTGAAACACCTAAATTACAGTTAATTTCGTTGGGGCAGGGAAGTTGTTGGATTGATTGATTGTAATGCAAAGGTTACCTGGTCAGGAATCCATCTGTGTTGTTATCCTGGCTGCCTTAAAGAGTGAATTGGATTACACAGTGATCCAGACAACTTTCTGGCAATTGGCCTGCCAAGGGTTAGGCTGATGAGCCATATAGCTCTGGCCTCATTTTAACCACTAGGACAAGATATAAATTTAAACTTCTTGCACTCAATGGTTTTTTTGTTCTTTGCAAGCTGGTATGCTTCAAGTGCCACATCTTGGATCATCCTTATCGACTAAATATTTAAAGTAGTTTATGATGCTATAAACTTTGATTCCCTCAAGCTTAAATATTAAACACTGTGCAGACTTTTCATTCTTCAAAAGACATTCCTCCAATGATTGTTCTTTATCGTTAACAATTAGAACCACTCTTGTTCTAAAGTTCCAAAGTGAAAGTTTTTTACCCAACTCTGTTTGCAGGAGGCAGAGACACATTTGCTTGCGTGATACTGATATACAACATTTTATGGTAAGAAGTGGGAATAATGTCCCTAGTTCCTAGGAGTCCCTAGTCTCTAGGGATGTGTCCCTAGACTGGAATGCAATTCCCACCCCAGTGGTCTTCCAGACTTTCTATCTTTCATCATCCCAGGCAGTTAATTGTTACTACAATTAATGGTTAATGGTAGCTAGCATTTATACAGCATTTTAAGTCTTGTGCTTCATAAATATTTCATTCCATCCTTGCAAAAATCCCAGGAGCTAGATTCCATAATTATCCCATATTGCAGGTGAGGAATCTGGGTCAAACAGAGATTAAGTGACTTGCCCAGGGTCACACAGTTAAGAAGCATCTAAGGAAGTATTTGAACTCAGGTCTCCCGGATGCCAAGTTCAGCAGTCTCTCCACTGTACCACCTTGTTCTTTTAGAGTTTGACAAGCTAGTTTTTTGGAGGCAAGATAATGGGTCTGTAGGCATTTGATTATCCTGGGGGATGCCTATGGCTGATGAAGAGTATGTGCCATCTGTCAGAGTGAATGACATCATTGTAAGAAAATTCCATCCTAGTGAAGATACTGTTATCTTGGTTGACTTTAGGACTTGAGTCCTAAAGTTCTGCCCTGATATTCCCTTAGCCCCCTAAGGTTCCTTCAAGCTAGGGGTAAGGTAGGGAGGATGTGGAGTTTTTCCTTTTCCTTTTCCTGATACTACAGAGGGAAGAGAAAGGATTTTAGTAGTAGGAGATAAAGAGGGTTCTTTCTTTCCAGATGATCTAGCCAGACAGACTGGGGAGACAGATATCTCCATCATTTGTGTAAGCAGTCTTCACCTGAGTTTATTAATCCTATCACTAAGCCCAGATGAACATCATGAGAGACATATGAATCTGTATCATGATGAAACTTTTATTATACAGATGAGGAAACTTGAGTCCTGAATTAAATGATCAACCTTCCTACAGGTAGAGTTTTGAAGCTGTGGTCAAATCAATGCACTTAGGCCCGATGGGGAATGGATGTAGAGGCAGATCTCTTTGAATAAAAATATTAGATGGACTTTGAGGTGAACAGGGCAAAGTCTCAAACAGCACCAGGGTCTGCAAGTTGTGGCAGCAGAATATTTGTACATAGAGGTACAGCAAGGCAGTGCAGAGGACAGTGTACTGGGCCTGGAGTCAGAAGGACTTGAATTTTCAAATTCAGCCTCAGATATTTCCTAGCTCTGTGATCTTGGGCAAGTCATTTAACATCTGTTTGCCTCAGTTTCCTCAGCTATAAAAAATGAGCATGATAATAGCACCTGTCTCTCAGGGATTTTGTGGGTCTCCAATGAGATAATATTTGTAAAGCACTTAGCACGGTGCCTGGTACAGAGTAGGCACCATATAAATAATGGCCACCATCATATAGTATATGAGAGTCTACTGGCCATGGGACAACCAGTGATGCCATCTTGAGAAGTATTGATGTGTGCCAATTCACATACCTGGAATTGGGAGTCCCTTTCTTCTGCAGACAGCAATCATCTCATTTATCTAAATCTCCCTTAGAGTCATAAAGGGAAAGGAATTACCTTTTATAGAAGGTAGAATTTTTTAGAGTTAAATGACTTTCCCAAAATCCTATAGCAGATCTGTAGCAGAAGTAAACACATCTTAAACATCATATTTTAGCTCTATTTTCCATTTTGAAATCCTTTGTGTCTACCAGAGCTGTAGCTAGGAATCATTGTGACTGAGACACATTTGACCATGGGATGGGGGTGGTGGCTGTGGTGCAGAGGGCAGTCCAACCACAAGGACAGACCCAATGAAAGAAGAGGCAGCTCATCCTCTTAGAAATAGGGCCCCATCTCTGAGTGAGTTGGGCAGAAGGGGGGCATCATGATGGAATAGGGGGAGGGGCAGGATTGCTTATCCATAGGCAGTGCCATGAGGGACCATGAGGTAGTGCCAGGGAGGGCAGTTATTATACAGTGAAAGCATTCCCATCCAATCTCCCAGTGCCCTGGAACAAAATTTCCTTCAAACAGCACTAATTGTGCCTCTGGCATCATTTGTATCCTTTGGTCCTTATAACTACACAGTGAAATGGCCACACGTTGTTCTTTATAGATAAAGAAAGCAAGACTCAAGGTGTCAGTGACTGACTTGACTAAGTGCGGTTACTTGACCAAGTCTAGTTCAGTCCAAACCCATACCTAGAACCCGAGTCCTTTGCCCAACGTCCTTCCCACTGCTCTAAGTCATAGCAGCTGATTGAGGTTGAGATTAGGGAGATGGTGGCTACCGATGGTTTCCCAGGTGGCACATCCCAAGGACCGAACTTTCACTGTAGCTGAGTCTCAGAGAACAATGAAGAAAAATCACAGACATAAACTTCTGAGGTAGAATGGGGGAAATCTACTTTTAAGGGAGTCATGGACGGCCTGCTCCTCTTTGTCACAGTCCTCTGAAATCAAGGGTGCTTGACAGCTTCTTGGAGAGTCAAGACACAATAGCTTGAGGATATAGTACTGAGCTTTATATCCAGCCTTGACTCCAGCCCCCTGCCACTGAGATGACAGTAAATCCCTGTGACAAAGCACTCACTATGCCAAAGACTCAGGGAGACTGGGGGTCAGAGTGAATCACAGAGATTTATAGCCCCTAGATAAAGTACGTAAGAGCTTTGCAAATCGGAAAGCACTACATAAGTGATTATTATGGACAATACTGGCACCAAATTCATCATTATCGCTATAGTAGATAGAGAGAGGACAGTAGAGAGTTCAAGTTATAACTCCCACGTGCTAACTGGGTTCCTTTGGCCAAGTTACTTAACTTCTCAGTGCTCCAGGCAACTCTCTGAGACTGTAAGGTGGACATCAATTAATCCAGAATGTATACCATGTGGTAGACACTGGCTTAGGTGCTGGAGAAGCCAAGACAAGAATGAAACAGTCCTTGTCCTCAAGAAGATTATATTCTATAGGGGGAGACAACACATACACATTAAAATATATTAATATGTGTCTTTAAACTGATGGGGGGAAATAGGGAGTGTCCCTATACCAATAAATTATAGGTATGGATCTTTCCTCCCTCCCTCACCTTTTCTTAGCATAGAAAGTTCAGTTGTTCCTTTATCTTCCAACCACCCACCCACACACCCCACCCTTCCCTACATCATGACAGAATTATCCCAATGATTTCTACTATACCTGAGCTCCCCAAATTTTTCTTTTTTTAACATTGAGATTTTATAGCTTGGTCTTCCCCAGCTAGAGGAAGAAGGTAGAAAAAAATATTGATTAAATGCTCCAGAGCCAAGGAGGAAGCAAAAGAGTCTTGGTGACTAAAAGTTATGGCTGTCCAAACAGTAAATCTCTCCAGCAATTTTTCACTATTTCCCCCCTACTACTACCAAGGACCAAAGTTTAGGCATCTTTACTATGTCATTAATTTTAGTTATGGTCTTAACACAGAGTGACTACTGTCTAAAGGGCCATCGGTGACAATGTTTAGGCAAGTCCAATTAAGTTTTTCCTGTTTGGAGAAGCTTAGGAAGATAAATAAATCATCCACATTTTCATTATGAAAACCATTATTTAGTGATGGAGCTATCTGCCTAGAAGGCAGCAATGATTCATGTCAAGGGGATGGAAATATGCTCATATTCTGCCTGGGGGAGCATTCCTGTTGAGGTGGGTATGGAAAAGAGGGTCTTATCCGAGTGATAGTTGGTAGTTCACCCAGCATGACTATTCTTGCCCTTCATTTAAGATCATTTAGTTGAGTCTGTGAATAGAAAAGATTTCCTCTTTCATTTTTATAGTATTTTTTTCACAGCCTGCACTGTTAAAGACTGAAAGAACGATGATCTAGAGGATGGAGATGATTCCCTAGAACACTAGATCTGGAGTCAGGAAGATTTAGCATTCAAATCCAACCTCAGACACTCACTAGCTGTGTGCTCTTGGACAAGTCACTTAACTTCTGACTTGACTCAGTTTACTTAACTGTAAAATGGGGATAAAAATAGAACCTGACTCCCTGGATGGCTGGGAGGATCTAAGGAGATAACAGTTGTAAAGCACTTAGCACAGCACTTGACATAGGTAGGCACTTAATAGCCCTTAATAATCCAGATTCCTTCCTTCCTCCCTAAATTCATTCTTTCATTTCTCCCTCCCTTCTCTTCTTCTCTCCCTCCTTCTTTCCTTCCTTCCCTCCTTTTCTCCCTCCTTCCTTCCCCCTTCCTCTCCCTCCTTCCTTCTCTTCTTCTCTTTTCTTCCTTCTTTCCTTTCTTTCCTCCTTCCTTCTTTCCTTTCCTCCCTCTTTCCTATTTCCTTCCCTCCCTCCTTCCTTCCTTCTCTGCTAAGGGTGGGGTAGGTAGGGCTGTGGCCAATGACTCAGGAGTCTGGCATTCTGGGCCCAGAGCCTTCCTTCCCTCCCTCTCTTCCCCTCCATGATTTCAGAGAAAGCATTCTGCTTCTTTCCAGGTCTTGCCTTTCCACC
>CM053769.1:661483256-661513716 GCA_028658325.1 Potorous gilbertii
TTAGTTGTTTCAGTCATGTCCAACTCTTTCTGACCCCATTTGGGGTTTTCTTGGCAAAGATGCCGGAGTGGTTTTCAATGTCCATTTTCAGATCATTTTACAGATGAGGAAACTGAGGCAAAGAGAGTTAAGTGACTTACCCAGGGTCACATAGCTTGTAAGCATCTGAGGTCAGATTTGAACTCAGGAAGAAAAATCTTCCTGAATCCAAGTTTGGCACTTTTTTCACTCTATCACCTATATGACAGGTAAGGTGAAGAAAACAAAATAAATGTTTAAAAAATATTTTTTAAAAAATTTATTTTAGAAATAAAAATAAATATTTGCGCAAGGAAAAAAAAAAGCCTTATAGTACATAAAAGGAGACCTGAAATCGAGTCCTGGTTACACTCCTAATTTGCTCTGTGCGCTTGTACAAATAAATCACTACCATTCTGGATCTTGCTTTCCTTCTCTAAAAGATGAAAAATAAACTGCTGACATCTCTTCCAGCTTCAATGGTCCGTTGACATTTTTTTAATTGGTCAAAACCTTGTGGTCTTTCACTTACAAATTAGCGTAATTATTCCTCAGTGAAAAAAAGAGATACGTTAAGACCACAGAATTTCTTTTCCTCAACTTCTTCCCAATCACCTGGTTCAGAGAGGAAGAGAAATAAAGGCAGAGCTCAATTTTTCATGTGAATGGAGGCCTTAAGACAAAGGCAGAAGAAATCCCCAGTGTGGTCTCAGCAGCCTCCTAGTCTACTCTGCTTTTTCTCACTTGGAAGCTGCTAGACATTAATTAACAACAATAGTTACCTGAGCTTTGATTATAAGAAAGAAAAAAGAAGGAAGGAAGGAAGGAAGGAAGGAAGGAAGGAAGGAAGGAAGGAAGGAAGGAAAAGAAAGAGCATTCTTGGGCTTTCCTTAGTTCTGGACAGGAGTCTTCATCTGAGTCGGTCAATTCCTCCCATCTGCTTAGTGTAAAGAGAGATTCCCTAACATCCCTTGTAGCACTTTCTCCTGACCTGACCAGCTGACTGCTTGGAAAATGATTGTCCATATTCTCCAGAAAATTCTCCATCTACTTTGGCTACGAATTCTCCAACTTCCCTGCTGATTTGCATTCAGTCAAAGCTATAATCCCTGCTATGAGCTATACAATTCTAATGCCTCTTTTACTGGAACAAATTCTAAGCCAGAGACAATAGAGAAACATGAAAGAGCAGATCCACGTGTGATGTAGAAGCTTTCATCAGACTCTTCTTCATCCAAAATTCTCAACAGCTGTTTACGATGAGCAAAATTCACTGAATTCTTCATTTATTGTTTCACAATATCTCTGGGCTACTGATTCACCTAGTTACCAGAGGCAAAAACAATTTTTTAAGGACTTCTGTTAATCCAACTGGGGATAGGGAAGGAGGAGAGAGGGACCTACTTCTATGAAGCAGGACTTGTTTACAATGTGATCCAGTAGAAAGTACACTGAAAAAACATCCAGGAAACCAGGGACTGACTTCCAGTTCCAGTTTAGTAGTTTTAAAATAGGATAATTTCCTATAAATATGTCTCAGTTTGGGAAGTAGTGTGAGTTCAAGTCCTGACACATATTGACTGTGTGGCATTGGGCAACTCACCTGACGTCTCAGTGCTCTAGGCAACCAGAACTCTAAGCTGCAGATAGAAGGTGCCAGTCTAAGCTGTAGAGGGAGTTTCCTCACCAGGAGTTTCTTCTTTCTGTGTGGGTCAGAGACCACCGACTCAAATGAAAATCAGAAACTGTTCAAGGTAGAAGCAAAGCAGCAAGACTTTATTACAATCTCTCGAGAAAAGGTATCGCCTCTCTGATAAGTAATCAGGGCAGTAAGGCACTTGCAGAAAGCAAGAACAAAGATGATATAGTCCTAACATGGAAATCCCCCACCCTTCCTGCTGGCCATTACTCTCATTGGCTGGGAGACAGGCTCACAATCTAAACATGGCAACTTACCTTAGAAATAAGAAGCAAAGAAGTAGTAGAACAACCAATATAAAGCTAACACAACACTCATAACTGCATTTGGCATGTAGGATGCTGAGGTGGAACTCCAAGGGGGGCAGGGTTTAAGTTTCAAGTTTCTTCACATAATTTCTGGGAGATAGAAACTTGGGCCAAACTACCTACTAGAAGCCTATTGTCAAGTACTGAGAAGTCTTCACTGACTCTTTTTCACCCACTTCCTAGGAATAAACTCAGAGGTCCAGTCATTACCTCAGTTTATCAGTGTATGTACATAGATAGAAGATAGGTAGGTAGATAGATATGTTCCTTTAAAGACATTGCATTTGGATCAGTTGGCAATAAACATTTATCATGCACCTACTATGTGCCAGGGGCTATGCTAAACCCTGGATATACAAATAAGGAAAGGAAAGACAGCCTTGAGTTCAAATTTGGCCGCAGACACGCACTAGGTGGTAACCTTGGTTGCCTCAGTTTCCTCATCTGTAAAACAAGCTGGAAAAGGAAATGACAAACCACTCCAATATCTTTGCCAAGAAAACCCCAAATAGGTTCAGGAAAAGTCAAAAACAAGCAAAACATTAGGTTAAGTATTGGGGATGTAAATATAAAAGCAAAATTGTACATAATAGATTTGCCATTTCATATGTAATCATCTTTTTTTGATTCTACTTTGTTATAGAAATTCTTATTTTATTTATGAAGTGCAGAATCAAATAAAAATTTTAAAATAATAATAAAACTAATACAAATTTAGCCTTAAAGAATTTAAATTCCCTGAATTCTGCCTTTCGTACTAGTTTTAAACAAGTCACTTGGGTTTGCATCACCTTGGGGTAGACTTCCTTGAAAACCCTACCTCTTATAGTCTATGGGGTTGTCTGGGTTTGTTTTTAAGGATGAGAGAAAGCTGGGAACATTATTATGTAATGAGTTAGGAGCTAGCAAACAAGAGAAATTGAAGACAAGAGAGGAGGAAGGAGTGAAAGGTCAAACTCCAGAACAGGTGGAGAGGTGGTTGGCATTGGGAAAGAGAAAGTTGACTTTTTGACAGGAAGGAGGAAAGGAAGCAAAGAAAGAAAGAATAAGGGTGAATACAGATAATTTTTTGAAGTATGGAGTAAGATCGAAGAGAGGGGAGGAAAGGAAGTGAATTGTTTTCCCCCTCACGTTGAAGGTTGGAGATAGGGAAGTACATTGTAGAGTGCAATGTATTTTGAGTTGGAAGAGCTATTTTTTTTTTCTCTTCAGCAAATGAAAACAGGAGCTGGTTGGGAATCTTGGTCTTGTAGCTTTCTGCCTGTGTGACCTTGAGCAAATGGCTTGAACTCTCAGGATCTCTGTTTCCTCTTCTGTAAAATAAGGAAGTTGGATGAGATCAGAAAAGTTCTTGACCTGGGTTCCGTAAACTCATTAAGCTTGCTTTTTCAATATATATTGACTTCTTTTGTAATACTACGTATTTTGTTTTTAGCATTTAGAAACTTGATTCTTAGAAGTGGTTCAAAAGCTTCACTGGAGGCATCCATGACACAAAAAAGGTTGAGAACATCTGCGCCAGATGATCCTGATAGCTTCTTCCAGCTCTAAATTCTATAGTGATTACATCTTTACAGACTACTCAAAAGCCTTGGCGACTCTGTGGAGAGACCCCATAGCTAGGACCTTTGAAGTACTGTAAGTGTTCATTAGTACATTTTTTGTCCTTTCTCAAAGAGAACCATGACATCAGAAAGATAATGTCATGATGTGCAAGAGAATTGGATTTAAGTGAGGCAGGATGGTGCAAAGTCACCAACCTCACTCTCTCTTCCAGAGTCATCTGGATCCAGTGGCAAGATGTAGACCGAGACAACTGGAGATGGCCCCAGATGCAGTGGGAGATCTTGACCTTTTTAAGTTAAGGTCTTTCCGTGGTCTCAGTTTGACTGAAACAGAGCCCCTTCAGTGATTAAGGCTAAACAAGAAATGAAGCAAAGAATGGTCCCTTTTACCTAGTCAAAAAAACAAAACCCAAAAAAGCAAAAAACTCAAACTCAATCTGGGGATGAAGACTGGTAGGTTTTCTGGCCAAAACAGAAACAATTGCTATTTGTACTCACTCTGAATCAACAGAGTCCAAACAATGTTCAAGGGAGACTTGGGCTGGGATCTATTGTTGACCAATCCATGAGAGCCAGAGTGAATTGCGTTTAAGGCATGATCCTTAAAAAAGAAATCTAGCTCATAAACCCCAAGATACCTTGTGAGGTTTCAGTGATCAAAGATCAAAATTTATATTCCTTTGGGCAGAGCATAACCTGATGTCATGGTCCTCTGATAAAGGAAAAATATGATCTGTGAGTAGTAGTACCTGCACAACTCGGGGCAGTTCCAGTTAGGAGATGCAACTCCCTCCCTACCACCCTTCTTCCCTTCCTTCCTTCCTTCCTTCCTTCCTTCCTTGCCTCCCTCCATCCCTTCCCTGCTTCCCTCTTCTCCCTCTATCCATATAGGGAATCATATGATAAGCATAGCCCCAGCATGAATGCTGATGAAGGGCTCTTGGGCCAAACCAATCTCCCTGGTTTAAAAGGAAATGAGGCCACTTATCAGATCTCCAACTCAGGAGGTTTGCCCAGCGATGCAGCAGAGAAACATTCATCCAAAATTCCAATAAAGAAGATTCTTCCTCCATTTAGAAATTCCAGCCAACCTGTTGCTTTCCAAGGCTCACCTTTATACGAGGTCAACAGAATGATTTGGGTTGCCCATTGGACCCTTCCCCTTGTATCTTCTGCTTTATGGAAAAGCAGCCCAACTATCTGACACATGGTCTTCGGTCCAATCCTACAACTTACCAAATTTTCCAGCTGGCTTGACAAGAGCTCCCAGAAGTTAAGAGATTTACCCCAGGTTAGGAGTGAGTCAGCTGCTCAGCTATGTTGTAAAAAGTCGGGTTTATTCTGGTTTCCAGGCTTTTTCTCTCACCATCCAACCACATGGTCTCTTTTCTGCTATAGGATAGGCCTGTCTGCAGAGAAATGGGATTAAGTCATTAAAGAGTGGTTTCTGAAGTCTGCAGAAGCAACAGCAACAATGGCCATTTCTACATTACATTTTGAGAATGCTATTTGTTTTGGCAGCCCAGCCCTTTATTACACATTCCTGCCACTTAATTGTCCTTGCAAAGATAAACATGAAACCTTCCTTAGGAAGGCTGGAAGCTGCAGAAGCCTCCAGCTTCTCTCTCAGTGTGGGAGTAAACTCCATACATCCAGCAGCAGGCTGGAAGGCAGCCCCTTCTCCACCGGGTCATTTGTTTCCTGCACTTCAGCACACATCCCCATGAAGCTCCAAAAGGAAAAAGAATCCCACAAATATAAGAAGTTGCTACCTTGCTCTCCTCCATTTCCTCTGACCTTCAGGAAGATTTGGTTCATGAAGGCTACAGGACCAATAATTTTTCTTCATCAAAAGTAACACAAAGCTTTCCTTTGTATATTACTATTGGAGTGCTGAACAAGATCATGAGTGTAGATTTGGAGCTGCAGGTCAACCAGTCTAGGGCTCTTAACACCTACAACAGTCTGCTACAGCCTAAGGAATTGTGTTTAGTTGGTACAGCTAGATAAAGTGCTGGGTCTGGAGTTTGGAAGACTCATCTTGGTGAGTTCAAATCTAGCCTCAGACACTTACTAGTTGTGAGATCCTGGGCAAGTCACTTAACCCTGTTTGCTTCAGGTTCCTCATCTGTAAAATGAGCTGAAGAAGGAAACAGCAAACCACTCCAGTATCTTTGCCAAGAAAACCTCAAATGGAGTCAGGCATGACTGAAAAACCACTAAATAACAATAACAAAGACATAGAACTACAAAGGAAACCAATTCTACTGAAAATAGGGAAGTACTTATTTTTATGGACCCCTGAAATCTATCCATGGACTCCTCCTTTCTGCTCCTCAGAGGAACATCTCATTCAACACTCTCATTCTACACATGAGGGAACCAGGGACCATGATGGTAAAGTCACCTGCCCAAGACGGCAGAATGCAGGATTCAAACCCAGGCCATTGGACTTGCAAGTCAAGATTCTTCCCATTGCCACGTACTTCTGCACTTGACTCAATTTCATTGGTTGACTCAGGTTCACAAACACTTACTAGTCACGGGGATCTGGGGAAGTTCTATCACCTCGCTGACCTTCACCTTCCTTCCAGGAAAATGAGGATATTTATAAGGGCCCCTCGAGCAAATCACCTGGAAACTGGGAACAAAATGTTTTGCAAGCCTCAAAGCCCTTATCACTGAAGGGGTTGGATTAAATGGTCTCTAAGATCGCTTCCAGTTCTAAATCTGTATAACTATTGTAACAGGGAGCCGGCGTCACAATTAATAATGACCTTTAACACTGATGTAGCATTTACTGTGTGTCAGACACTTTACTAAGCACTTTATAATTTTTCACTTGATCCTCACCACAGCCTTGAGAGGAGGTGATATCATCATCCCCAATTTGCAGATGAGAAAACTGAGGCCTATAGAAGTTAAGTGACTTGCCCAGAGTCACACAGCTAATAAGTATCTGAGGTCAGATTTGAACTTACGGCTTCCTCACTCCATACACTGTATTCTATTTACTACACCCCCTAGCTGCTCCTAAGTTATCAGAGACACTAAGCCCCACACTTTGTTAGCTAAACCCCATGTAAAATATAAATTCAACATTATACCACCCCCACATCCTCATGATATAAGGACCAGGGAGATGCAAAAACACAAGAAGCATTTACTTAGATCTGCAGGTCACTGTCCCAGGTGTTGTGAAGTAGAAAACAAGCCATAGTTGAGTCAAATAAATTGTAGTCATAGAAAAATGGCACAGCCAGAGGCTCACACTCACAGAATGATAGAACCTCAGAGTTGGCAGGGACCTTAGAGGTCATTTAAGACAATTTCCCCTGAACTAGAAACCCCTCTACAACATACCCTGAAAATCTCCAGCCTCAGCTTGGAGATGTCCGGTGAGGAGGAGGCCTCTGCCTCCTAAGGCTCTCCATGCTATTTTTGTTAGGAGGTGGCTCCCTGAATCAGCCTGTCTGCCCTTCGTAGTTCTATCCTCTGAGGCCAAGCTAAACAAATCTAATCTCTATTTCTCTTGGTAGAATATCAAATAATTGAAGGCAGCAAATATCTCACCTCTACCCCTTCCACCTCAGTCACTCATTCAGGGCAGTTCAGCTCAATTCTATTCATTTATTGAATGTTTTCTATGTGCAAAACACTGAGCTAGGCGCCATGAGAGATGTGGAGATAAATAAACCAAGGTCTCTGACCTCCTGGACATTTCAGTGCCTATTGACAGTATCTAAGAAGCTTTGAGGGACTAGGAGGGACATCATAATGCCTTATTAGTTTATAGCCTGTTTTGTGCTTTTCAAGGCACTTTCATACCTGTCATCTTTTGCAGTTCTCACAAGGATCCTCTGAGAAGAGCCAGTAATAGTGTCGCATATTACACATAGGGAAACTGAGGCGCAAGACAGTTTACTGACTCTTCTGAGGCTGAAGCTAGAATCCAAACAGACCTGACTTCTTCTTAAATGCCCTTTCCACTGTGCTCCACTTCACTCAGAAAACAAGAATCTATATGGAGGAAAAATGGACAGGACTTAGTGAGTTTTGTGGAAAGATGGAGAGCCAAAGGTAACCCAGATTTCATTACTATTACTAAGCTTATCTATAACCCCAGTGGAAAGATGGGGAGTCATTTTTCAGTCAATACCAGCAAGTTGAAAACCATTACCCAAATGCAAAAGTAATTTAAAGGTTGTTTTCTTTTAAAGAACCATACAGTATTCACTAGACTGTTATACTAGAAACGGAGATAGTTTAAGGTAACAGACAGGAGCTTAAAATTCATTAGAATACCATTTTTACGTGGATTGGATTTGGATTCGTGTACCATTATGTTCACCTTCTCCCTCCACAGAACAAGATCATAGGACTTTGAGCTAGATGGGATCTTGGAGATCAGTTGATTAACAAGCATTTTTTAAAACTTCTACAATGTGCCAGGCGTTGTGGTAGGGGCTTGGGATACAAAGAAAAAAATGAAACAGTTATACCTTCAGAAAACGTACTCCATTATAGGAAAACAAACAAATAAATGCTCATATAAGTAGATGCAAAATGTATACAAAGTATAAATGAAGCCTGCCTTTAAGAAAGAGAGGTTTGGGAAGAGAGGTTGACCTTGACTGCCAATCTTGCCCCTCAAACCTTTTTTTTTTTTTTAAGTTATGGGAAAAGGAGATTCAAGAGGTGAACAAACAGAAGATACTGGAGAGCTGGGAAATACAATGAGAAAGAGACTATCAGAAAAAACTGGACTGCTCCTGCACAGTCCAGTGGATGTGGAATCGATAATGCCTAAGATCTTTTGCTCTGGGGGCACCGAGAGCTGGTCTAAGAGACAGAACAATGCTGGGACCTCTTCTCAACGATGCAGTTTTTCAGTCTCACATTTGTTTGGATGTGCTAGATTGTCTGTTCTTGATCTGTTGTTTTCATTTAGGATTTACTTGCTATAAAACCATTGGCCAACAGAAATACTAAGCTGTATGTGTATTTTATTTAAGACTTACAAATAGAGAATAGGAAGAGGGCATTCATTATTTTGATGCAGGGATTCTTAACTCGAGATGCATGAACTTTTTTGTAAAATAACTTTGAGAGTTCCATTTCAATTAATTGGTTTCTTTTGCCATATGTACTTTATTTTATTTTAAAAGCATGATTCTGAGAAGGGGTCCATAGGCTTTAAATTACTGTCAAAGGGGTTCATGACACACGCACAAAAATAGATGCTAAGGACTCCTGTTATTAGGAGATAAAACTTTGATCAGTTGGGGTTGATCTGGGGCTTGAAGCTATTTGGACAAAGTGAGAGAGTGGTTTTAGACTAAACATGCATGGCATATTAATTTAGTAATCAAATACACCTAGAAATAAATTATAAGTTGATAAAAGTAGAGGGCTCCAAGGCAAGGAAACATAGGGTAAGGCTGTTTTCATTTTCAGATCGGTAGCTACCATTTTTGACAGACTGAATTTGAAAGGAAAAACACACCTCTGAGACAGGAAAGAACTTTAAAAAAAACTATATTGACAGTAAAGAGGGAATTTTCTGTTTCCCAAATCACTGTCCGTTCAGCCTGACCTGCTAGCTAGCACCATCTGCTTTCTACAAAGTTATTTTTCAAAGGAGAGGGTTGTGAGAAGATCCAATCGGTCATGGGGATTAAGGAAGGCTGATAAGATGTAAGGAAGGGTGTTTGAAGGAAGCTAGGGATTCTAAGAGATGAAAGTGAGAAAGGATTATATCCCAGACATGAGGAGACAGCCTCATGGAAAGCAGAGATAGAATCTCATGTATAAGGGATGGCAAGTAGGCCAGGTTGGCTCCACCACGGTGAGTATAAAGTGGTGTAACAGGACTTTGAGGATTGTCCAAATCACCTGAGATGGAGGAATCTACATGGGAGATGCCCAGGATCTGTTTCTGAGTCAAAAGGTTCAGAGTCAAAATTCTGACCCAATTTTTCCAATTACGAATCCAGTGATATTTAAAGCATAATATTAGCTGGTTAATCCATGCAGTATAGCAATTGAGTTGATCCTATTCAAGGGCTTTTATTAGAGATAAAACAGGATAACATTTGTAAAGTGTTTTGTAAACCTTCAAGCATAATATAAATGCCAGCTCTTATTTTTGTTTTGATTTGACGCAAATTTTCAAAGAGCTATAATTTCCAAGGCAGTTAGACGACTCATTGGATAGACTGCTGGGCTTGAAGTCAAGAAGACCTGAGTTCAAATGTGACCTCAGATACTCAGTATATGTATGACCCAGGGTAATTCATTTAACCTCTGTTTGCTTTAATCCACTGGAGAAGGAAATAACAAACACCCTAACATCTTTGCCAAGAGAACCCTACATGTGGTCATGAAGTCAGAGATGACTGAAGAGTCAGACTTGACTAAACCACAACAATTTCCACATATCTTCAAAAGAAGAGAGAATATATCTATAAAGTAAATGAGACAAGTCTTTTTTTCTTATGGAAAACATATTCAAGAATGTTATTTGTTATTCACTTAATTAGCATAAATAGAGACCATAGACATATGTATATATTTTAGCATCCACTATAGTACCCAGTCTACTCAAGTAGCCCTGAAAGAGAGCAATTATCATATTGAATTTATATCTGTCTATTAGAGTCCCCTGATTTCTAACAAACCTTTTCTTATGGTCATAATATCTTTTTGTTGATAAAATTTAAAAATTAACTCCCACAGTCTCCCTGTGAGGAATTTAGCCAAGCTAATTATTTGAATAACAAATAACATTGGGAAATGAAGATATTGGACTAGATGACCTCTGAAGGTCCTTATAGCTCTAAATAAACTTTTGATGCCATGACTAATATTTCTTATAGATGGAAAAATGGAGGCCCTAGATAGCTAAGTGACTTATTCAAAGCCAATGGAAAAGCCAATATTGTATCCTAAGACTCCAGACTAAAAATTCCATTCTCTTCTCAAAAGTGAATAATTTTTCCAGATTGGATTTGCGTATACACCTTCAGAAGGGAGTACTGTATGGGAATTAAGATGGCTAGAACTCACAATTTGGCTGTGTCTATGACTGTCAAGCACAATGCATAGTTCATGGAATTTCTTCCCACCTACTTAGCTCTACCCTGTGGCAAAATAATTTTTGAAATCAAACAGAAATATCTGAAGTTATAGAGAAGGGGAATTAAATTTGACCAAATGGTTTCAGCCTGTATTTCATATGCCTAGTGTTCAAACTCTGGGACTTCGAGTTCAAATCTACTCATTAAATAAGACAAAGAAAGCTGCCCACCAACATACCAGGAGGAGCCAAGCATAGATCACAAGCTGATCGACAGAGCCATGTGCCACCTCGTACATCCTGACATTATTATTTTGCATTTCTACATTGGCTGTACCACAAGCAAGGAAGTAAGTTCTCCACCCAGGTTTATAATAATAAATAAAAAGCATCCAAAAGAAGGAACTGAGCTCTTTTCCCTCTGGAGCTTCCGGTGGAAAGACTCATTGAAACAATATAAGCCTGAGATGAAGGTTGGGATGAGTCAGGAAGTTTTCAACATACCCTCTCATTGAATTACTGGGTTTTCAAGGGGGTTTTTGAAAGGGAAATATGGAAGGGCCATCTAAAAGGTGACTGGCAAGCCAAAGAGGGGGTGGGGTCCAAGGACAAAGTGTCCCATTTCTTCCAAGTAGCCTTTGTTCCACAGGAATTTAGTTCTGGAATAATCAGCTCATAAAGTCAACGAGGGGGGAAACCCCAGCCACTTGTCCAGATCTGCTTTTATTTTAATGACCTATGCTTTTAGACATTAATCGTCTTCCAGCTTTCCACTTGCTGATTAATTTTCTGTTGACTCTCAAGCACCCGAAGATGTTTTGGAACAAGCAGGAGCAGCTCTGATGCAAGTGAATCTGAATAATAGGACAGATTCAGTTGGAAACAGGTTACAGTGGCTAGAGCTACACAGCTTACTAGATGTCTAAGTGTCTTTCTGAGCCTCCATTTTCTCACCTATAAAATGGGTATAATAACTCTTGTGCTACCATCTCATGGAGTTGCTATGAGGAGACTTTTGTAAACCTTAAAATACCCCACAAGTAGAAACTAACATTATTATCTCTGAGAGATAGTTTGGCATTTCAGAAAAACAAAATTGGAGAAAGAGTTAAGAAACATGGATTCAAGTCTTGGATGTGCTTCTAATTAGCTCCATGATTTTAGGCAAATCATTTAAATACGCTGAACCTCAGTTTTCTGAAAAGAATGCCAGTCTCTTTGATCTCTAAGGAACAATCTAATTCTAAAATCCCCTGACTCCAGTTGTGGAATGCAAAGCTTTGTCACCATTAAACCAGTTTCAGGCATCAGCAGAAACAAGTTAAGGGATAGGGGAGTGGGGTAGTGTAGAAGGATGCTTTGAATGGGGGGGGGGCAGTGGAAGAGGGTACTTCTAGGCTCCTGAAAACCTATCAAGGCAGCTTCTAAAAGGGTACCTAGGTGTCCCAGTGGATAGAGCGCTGGGCCTGAAATCAGAATGACTCACCTTCCTGAGCTCAAATCTGGCCTCAGACACTTACTAGCTATGTGACCCTGGACAAGTCACTTAACTCTTTTTGCCTCAGTTTCCTCTTCTACAAAATGAGCTGGAGAAGGAAATGGCAAACTACTCCAGTATCTTTGCCAAGAAAACCCCAAATGTGGTCACAGAGTCAATACGACTGAAATAACTAAACAACAACAAATGTATGGTTGATTCATAGTACCATACATTGTCTGGTCTTAGATTAATTTTGGAGGTCTTTTGGGAATGACATACTGTTTTGCATGCCTAATTTAAGACTTATCAAAATACCAAAGCTCTCCTAATTCTAGCTTCCAAAGAACCAAGTTTTCCTGTATGCCCACCCAAGCAGTTTCTAGGATAATGTGAACACTCTACAAATATTAAACAACTAAGAAATTTAAACACAAACCAACAATATCCTGAACCATAGCTATGGCTCATTTCAACAGGTTTGTACTGTTTGTCCACGCAGGCCTTGAGGCATGGCTAACTTTAGAACATGTGTAGGAGTCCAGAAACATCATTGGGAAGTTGCAGGGATTTGTACTCTTCTAATTCTGTGTAGATAGATACACTGCTTCTTTACTTAGATTTCTTAAGTCTTTTCTCCAGTGGATTTACCCTTATTGTACTATGGGGTTCTTTTTCTCCAATCAGGATCTCAATTTTCTTCTAGCCAGTCTAACACACCAACCTTAGAAAGAACAATGAGCCAGAAGCATTGCCCATCTCTTCCCCACTGATCAGTCAATGAAAAGGCATTGTTTGAGGATTTACCGTGTAAACTACCTTATTTGTAGAGACTTGAGGGGATAAAAAATAAAGTGTCACACATTACTTAGAGGGACTTTACAGTCTAACTATACTCAAAATTATTTTTGTTGTGGTCCAATCATTTTTCAATTATGCCCAACTCTTATTAGATCTAATTCTTCAACTCATTTTACAGATGAGGAAGTTGAGGCAAACAGGGTTAAGTGACTTGCCCAGGATCACATGGCTAATAAGTGTCTTAAGGCCAGATTTGAACTCACAAAGATGAGTCTTCCTGACTCCAGACCCAGTCCACTCAGCTGCCTCACTATTGACAAATTCTAAAATGCCAAACTGTGGAGCACTCACTAAGGGGTCCTCAGTCAACATTGTTTATGCTCTAGTCTATCTTCCTTATATTCTTTCCAACATACTCTTGGAATTATTTTATGGAAAAGCCCATTTATTTAGATGGCATTCATCCATTTATTCACTTCAATTCAACAAATATTGATTAAGCCCTAGGAACAGAGAATTGCCTAGCTATCATCCAGAGAAGTAATCTCTATAAAGATGAGACTTGGCAAATGCTTCTGAGATGCTACAGAACCTCTGCAGTCATAGTGACCAAAAACCCAGAAAAGAAAGTTCTCTTCATCAAAGTCCTTGGCACTATCAAAGAGTTCAACACTAGAAACAGACATGGTTTTATCAGGGGAAATGACATCAAAGATGTGCTTTGCTGGTACTTTTTCTTCTGACTTGGCAACATGAATTTCTTACATGTATGATCTCCCCTTATAAAATGGGAACTCCTTGAGAGTATGGATGGTCTCCAATTTTCTGTTTGTATCTCCAATGTTTTGCACATAGTAAGTGCTTAATAAGTACTTTTTTATTCATTCTACTACTTACAAAACTCTAGGTGAGTATTGAGAGTCATAAAAGATTTAAATGAACACAACACCTTTCTCCAGTTCCGCGGTATATGACACACACTAAGAATAAGAACAAAAATTGACATTCATGTGGTGCTTTAAGGCTCGCAAAGGAAACTGGACATAGGAGCCTTGTCCTTAGAACATGCTCCTTGGGTTCTGCCTGCTGCAATCAAGTATATCCAGGTGTTTTGGGAATGTTTCCTGTCTATATATTTTGTGATAGGGAAAAAGAACCTTCTGTTTAGCTTCTGGCCCTGAACTGAGAGGGCTTACAGAAGGCATTAACATGATTATTTAGTCTTCTTGTTGTCTGGGTGCCAAGGAGGAAGATGAAGATGCTCTAAGCCTCTGGGTAGGGAGAGAAGCCTCTAGCCCTATCTTCCTCCTCAGGCCACCAAGTGATCATAAGAACAGCACTGCTATTTTTCTGCACCTATGGTTTCTGTTCTTTTAAAACTTCAAAGGCCATTTCCTTTGCATACTGCATCAAAGGTACAATGGTTCAGGTCCATCTAAGCCCAGTACTGTTGTATGAAGTGCCTCCTGTGGGACCCAGCCTAGCACTGATCAGCCTGGCAGCTGAGATGCCCCACTGGGTCCTATAAGCAAGGATCTTTCTATCCATCAACTATATCTCATTTGGAAGTGAATTTGGTGGGATATGTGTTTTCTAGCAACTGCTTTAAGTTTGAACCCACTCTCCCCAGAGACCATGGTAATATAAGGGAGAATTTGTCCCTGGGTATTCGGGAAAATGCTACTTCTATTTTTGCTGTATCTTCTCAATAAAAATCCCTTTGTAGAATTTAATTGATGTTATTTTGCTTACTGAACCTGTATACTAATCATTGAAGGGTATTTATGATATAAATGATATAATTGGAGATTGATATTGGGAGAAAACATGTTACAAGGAGAGCTCAAATTGAAATAGTTCTGTTGGAAGACTATCAGAGGAGATGCCACAGCACCTTAGGGGCAGGTACCATTAGAATCCTGAGGGTAAAAGGTACCTAACTTTGCTTTGGGGAATTTGGATCATTGATATGAGTGGGAGTTTTGATAAGGATGTCTCAGAGTTTATGAAGAATACACATACATTCTTGGTGACAGAGTAAAAACAAAAACAAACAAACCTCAGTCTAGGTTTTGCCTCTGACACTTGCTATATGCGTTTGGGGGATTAGAAAAACCATTCATATGGCCAAATTCTTGGCATTGATGAGTGGTTCAGCATCACAAATGGGTATGATTTCACCAGTAGAAACAACACAAAAGAAGAAACATTGCTATCTGCTTTACTGCTATACCCTAAGGCCCATGGGACCTTTTCATCTGACTTGAACTTGAAACACTCTGTATGTTTTTTTGTCTTCCCCTTTAGAATGTGAACTCCTTGAGACTAGAGGCCATCCTATTTTTCTATTTCTATCCCTAATGCTTATCAGAGAGCTTTGAATATCAAGCACTTAGCAAATTCTTTACTCATTTATTGAAGTCATTAGACTTTCCTAGGACTAAGTTTCCTCATCTATAGAGTTGGCTCCTGAGGTCCCTTCCTGCCCTCTCTTTAGGATCTTATGATTTCACTTGGTCTTCACACCAACTCTGTGAGGTAAGTACTAGTGATGTCATTTCCCTAATGTTAAGGCTGAGAGCAGTGAAATGATTTGCCTTATTGTGAGAAGTTCAAAGAGGAAAAGGTAGACAGAGTCTGGAGGGAAAAGAAGCAGTTTCTTCCAGGAAATGACATTTTTCCATTAGCATGTTCTTCCTGGAGTCTCCATTCCAGAAAAGAGCCCAGAACAGCCATCTTTATAATCTGTATTTTGCCATGAGGGTACCCTCCCTTCTCCCACTCCACCCCCAACACTTTTCACCTCCCCTTTTTAGTTTGTTTTCCATTAGACTATAAACTCCTTGAGGGCCCAAACTGTCTTTCTCTTTGTTTGTATTTGTATCCCCAGAGCTTAGCACCATGCCAGGCACATAATCAGCACAATAAATAGTTGTTGAGGACCTTTGAGTTGAGCTGAGGGAGGGCACTACAAACTATAGTGAACAGCAAGGGATGGGGAATTTTTTTTGGCCAAAACTTTGAATATGCAGAGGGAAACATTTTGAGATAAGGCTGGAAACATGCACAGATCTGGGCTACGTGCTTTATGCTGACTGCATCTTGCCTTTCCTGTTAACTGGCCAGCTACTTGAGGTCAAGGATAGTGGCTGCTCTGTGGTGGCTAATTCAGAGTGCTGAGCTGTGTCCCTGGGATCACTCAGCAAACACTGCAAAATTCTGTTTTTATGGAATCCATCAGAAACAGTCATTCCAAATGCACACAAAAAAAGAATTCTTCCCAAAAGACAAAAGCTGGTCATTTTCTGTAAGAATTTTGTTTTTGAAATTCTATCTTATTTAGAAGAGATAAATAATGGGGCATGGTATCTCCTTTTTATCTCCTGAAATATATCCTAAACCCCACAAAAACAGCAAAAAGGAGAAGAATCTTCAGTCTAAAAGGGACTTTAAAGACCATATAATCTAACATTTTATTTTACAGATTAAGACACTGTGTCCCAGAGATAGGAAATGATTTACCTAAGGTCATAGAACATGATCAGAGCCAGGACTAGAACCTAGAGGGCTTTTTTGTTTGTAAGGAGGTGAGGGGAGTGTGTTAAGTGACTTGCCCAGGGCCACACAGCTGATAAATGCCTGAGGCTAGATTTGAACTCAGGTACTCCTGGCTCCAAGGCTACTGCTTTATCTATTGTGCCATCTGACTGCCCCTAGAACCTGGTTTTCTTGACTCTCAACCAAGTGATCTGTCATCTATTCTGCATTTCTGACACATAAAAACCTAACTCAAGATTTCTTGGCTCAATGTTTCCATTTTGTAATTTGTCACTTGCATAAAACCACAAGAATCACCATACACGTATGACATTGTCTATCCTGGCCCCACTGCCTAAAGGCCAAGGATGCTGTCCTTCAGCCACCCCCCAGATTCTCCAGGACCCTTAATGGGGCGTGGGAGATGCCCAGGCTCTCTATCAATGACTTCAGCCCCGACTGATAGTGTTCCCCCAAGTATAAGGGGCAGTCCCTTGCACCTAAGATCTGTTTAAGCACCAATAGTCAGGTTAGCTTTTACCAGAGAACATTTTCTTCAAAGATATAACAATGATATACGAATATGTTCCACAACACATGGGAGAGGCATAATCCTCCCCCCAATGTTACCTTATACTTTAGGGAGGAAAAGGGAATTTGACAATGTTGCTACTGCTACTGCTACTGACAGCTAACATTTATATAGCACTTACTATGTGCTAGGCACTTTACAATTATTTTCACATTTGACCTGCCCAACAACCCTGGGAGATAGGTACTACTATTATTCCTATTTTACAGTTGAGGAAACTGAGGCAGGGATTGGTTAAGTGACTTGCCAATGGTCACACAGATAGTAATTAGTGCCCTTAGCTCAGCCCAGTTTATAGCACAGTCCCAACTTTCAAGTCCAAAGACCCGCTTGGGCCCAAGTCCCAGGCCCTCTGACTTCTCAGAGCTTCTCTGCAGGATTGACAATGGAGCATTCAGTATGGAATCCTGGCTCCAGGATCACCATGGCTTGAGCTCCCTAGTCTGGTAAGGATGAGTGAATGCCCCTGGAAACCAGAAGTACCAACAATACAGAAGAGAAACAAATATCACGTCAATTTCTCTGAGCCATAGAGTAAAAATAAAGAAGGCAAAGGAGGGCTGTCCACCTGTCCAGGTTTAGTCATAGCATTTGTGCTGTGGGTGAACTGTGTGTAATCTTTACCCTCAAAACAATCCATAAAAAGTACACAGGCAAAAAGAGAGACTGTCCCCATTTGGCAGTTTAAAAGGCACAGCCTGTTCTGGTTGTTGCTGTTTAGTTATTTTAATCATGTCCAACTTTTCATGACCATATTTGGGGTCTTTTTGGTAAAGATACTGGTTTGTTGCTTCCTTCTCCAGATTATTTTATTGATGAGGAAACTGAGGCAAACAGGGTTAAGTGATTTGCCCAGGGTTACACAGTTAAAAAGTGTTTGAGGTCAGATTTGACTCAAGACTTTCTGACTCCAAGCCCAGGGCTCTCTCTATTGAGCCATCTGGCTGGCCTTTTCTGCCCATTTCTAGTTATAAAACTGATCAAAGAAAGCTACTCCCACCTGTGTAGCAGGAGAGTACAAGGAAGCAGGGTGCCTCCACATCAGGTGATCTGGGTCTGCTCCAAAGTCCCCGTTACACACAAACGGCATTTCATAATACTTGCTGGTTGTCTGAATGACTCCATGTAGACTAGCACAGGAGTCCTCCTTAGAGAGAGGACCTTAACACATAAATAATATGTAGAACTCTTCTCAGAGAAGCACAGAAACCTAGAGTTGGCAGAGCCTTGAGAAGTCAGCTGGTTCAATCCAGACTGGAGCAAGAATCCCCACTATGATATACTTGAGAAGTGATCATGCAAACTCCACTTGAAGACCTCCAGCAACAGAAAACTTATGAGTCCCCAAGAGAGCACTCACTTTTCCCTTTTATCCAGGAGGATGATAGCCAAATAGCCTTCCAGGTACAAAGAGGTGAGATTTTCCTATCTTTCTGGATTCTCTGTCTAAAACAATTATAGATGCCTCTAAAAATATCTCAATATAGTGGTTTCCAAGTCTTTGGGGTCTGCACTATGTTAATTTTTAAATACAGTTTGGTGATTCCTCCTTTTGCTCCTAAAAGTCCATAAGTTCATAATTTAAAAGAAATAAAATTAACTTTATTTTGAGTATTTCACATCTCTTTGATATAACAGGAGGACAACACAGACTGGGAAACAGTGTTTCATATGGCTGATTTCAGCCATTGGAGCAGAGTTGACAACCTAAGACATATGTGCTAGAAATGGCATTCATTCATTCATTTAACAAATATTTATTGCATGCCTACCATGTACTATCACTGAGCTATGTGCTAAAGGGATACAAAGATGGATAAGACATAGTCATTCCCTCAAGGGGCTTACTGTCTGAAAGAAAATACTCATTTTTCTTGTGTCTTATGTACCAATGTCATAACGTGTTGCCCCGGCCTACTATTGCCCACCACCATGAATTATGATAACTGGCATGGTCACAATCTCCACTTCTTGACCTCAATCTAAAGACCAATCAAATATTTGTTACTGCTTCTCCTTCATTCCCTCTACACAGAAAGAAAGAAATCAGAACCATGGACACACTCACTGCCTTTTAGAAGATTGCCAACACATACAATAAGAGGGACTGTTAAACCATAATGAGTTTCTTTGACAGAGAGCACAGGCCAGAAAATTCTGAGCAGACATAGTGATTGATTCCTGCCCCAATCCTAGGCCTTAGGTGTGTGAATACAAGGTCCTGAGTTTATACATAAGGACAATGCTATTTCCTATCATACCCTGCTGTGTAAATCTTATTCACTCCCCTATCTCAGGATGACCAAAAGCTAGCGAATGCAAGTTAGTCATTAATGTGTTTTGCCAATTGTGATCAATTCAATTATTTTTAAAAGTTGAGTGGCAACATGATAAGGGAAACCTAGCAGAAAGAGTGCTGGGACTATATGGTTAAAGGATCTGAGTTCAAGCCGTCATGACTGGGTAACTTTGGAAATCAGTTAGCCTCTCTGGGACTCAGATTCCTCAGCCATAAAATTAGAGCACCAGACTAGATGATCCCGAAGGTCCCTTTCAATGTTAATGCTTTGAAAGGCAATTTAAAACTATAGATCAAACTCACTCGTGAATCTTGATGCCAAGCAATTACAAATAAAATCTATGCAAGGAAACTATAGAAATATATCCCCAAAATAATTCACTATGAAAAGTTGCATGAATGCAAGAATGGTTTAGTAACAAAAAAATAACATAAATAATCATATAAACAACAAAGAAAAATTTTGCATAGTTATTTCAATAGATGAGGGAGAAAATTCCTTTGACAAAATTGAGGAGCCATTTATGTTAACTCTAAAAAGCATTGTAGGTGCTGCTTTAATGTGATCAAAAGCATATATTTTAAACCAAGAGCTGGCATTGTTCACAACAGAGAAACATCATGAGGTTTCCCACTACAAACATGGAGGCTACATGCAGTGGCTTCAGGGCTGGACTTGGAGTCAGTTTCCTCCAATTGAGAAGATTAAATTTACACAACATGTGTAAAACACTGCAAACTTTAAAATGCTATATAAATGTTAATTGTTGTTATAGTGTAAGTGAAAAAGTCATTAGAAGTTGAACTCTGAGTAACTGAAAGATCAGTAATGGTCCTTGAGAAGAAGTCATGAAACATATGGTCAAGCAGGTGGGGTACTGGTAGGATATAATAGTGCATGCATTATCAGGTCTCTGTGTCTGAATATTTTTGCTCAATTGTTCTTTGTGACACACTAGAAGTCCTTCTAGAGGGGATAGGAAAGGACTGACTTGAGAGTATGGACTTTCATTCTTTGTCTTTGCCTGCTCAGTGCCTAGAACAGTGCCTGGCATATGATAGATGCTTAAAAAATGTCCATTTATTGATTGGCAAAAAGAAAAAAGGCATCAATAAATCTATTTTTAAACAGAAAAGGGATTTGATTATACTTTTAACCAGTGGGAAACTGTAATGGCAAATTTAAAGCATTCTCAAGGACATTTTTAATGCAGCTACAGTGATCTCCCACCCTTCCCCATACCCTATCCCTCCCTATCTTCTCACATCCTCCCATTCCCCATCTGAGTCAATCAGAATCTGGGCAAACCACAAAGTGAACCTGGAGGTCTGGTTCATTGCTCCCTGTGGGATATCATCTTCAGGCTGTTGGCTCACAGATTGTTACTACATTTCTTGACCAATCACTTTATTGTTTCAGGCTATCATGCTATTATTTGTTCTCCACCCTTTCTTCCTGTCTCCTTCCCTGTCTTTTCCTGTAAATGGGGACCCTATCTTGGGAACATTAATTAGCTGTCCTGCTGTTTTATCAGAATTCTAGGGATAAGAATGAATCACAGTGAGACAATTCAAGCACAGTGTTTACTATATCTGACTGGGCAGATAGGGTCTCTTTACATGTTTTTTATTTTGTCTGTCCTGGAGTGTGGATTTGATTCCATCTGCAACCATTCTGAAAAAAATAAACATCTGTTCCATTTGTTCCTAAGACTTTATTATACCAATGAAACTCATTGAAGGAAGACATGTGTATGTGTGCATGCATGCATGTGTGTGGGGCGGTGCGTGCGTGCGTGCGTGTGTGTGTGTGTGTGTGTGTGTGTGTATGCATCAGGGGTGGAGAATTTGAACCTTGGCTTTCATTTGTGTGGGGTAATTCCTAGTGTGGAAACTCCCTCCATGAATGCAAATTGGCAGTTGGTCAATAATTTATGACCTTAGAGTTGCCTGAGGACACTGGTCATCTATCCATTGTGCCACATATGAAGTGAAATATATAGAAAGTTGTTCTCTTTAAATTAATTTTCAAGGATGCAATAAGAAAGTCTTTATAGAACTAACTTAATACTAAGGTTGTGTTCTCTCTGACTTTTGCTTTGTGTTTTTGCTAAGTTTAGGAGTCAGAGGGAGGAGGAAGGGAAGAATTTCTTCTTCAGCAAGGTGCTGTGGTGGCTAGAAAGTTGGACCTGGAATTAGGAAGACATGAGTTCAAATCCAGTCTCAAATACTAATTGTGTGACACTGGGCAATTTAGGAAGACATGAGTTCAAATCCAGTCTCAAATACTAATTGTGTGACACTGGGCAAGTCACTAAACCTCTGCTTCATAAAAATAATGGCATTTATCTCACAGGGTTGTTGTGAGGTTTATTTATTACAGTGCCTAGCACTCAATACGTGGGTAATAAATGCTTATTCCCCTTCCCCAAATACAGGCAATAATGAGTTATGCTAGACTCATTCTCTCCCTGTATAAATCAGCCATGTAAATTTCAAACCAGAGTCTGAAATGAATTCAAGACCAAATAAATCAAACTCTAGATAGGTCATAATTTAATTAAAAATTGAAAATATGACTCATGGCACTTAAGTTTACTAATGTTTACTGCCAAAAGATGCATCATCTCAATGACAGTGGTAAATTCCTCTAGGGGCATCTACAATATTGGAATAGGTATAGAAATTAACATGTGCATTCAAGAAGTTTCCCGTAATTGCTAAGATTAATACCTTCAGGATAGTGATGGGGAAGCAGTCTCTGGATAAATCAGCAGAAAAACAGGCAGGCAAAATCTTTGGTCATATCTGCCTTCACTTTTCATCTAATGAAAGGGTAACATTTCCGTTAGCCTTTCATTCCTGATTCATTCTATTGGTTAAAATGCCCTCTTTTGCTCCTTCTCCTTCATTTTTTAGCTTTTCAGCTCTCATTCTGACAAGCTATTTGTTTATCCTCATGCATTTTTGGGAAATCTGTTCAGGCTTCCCAAGCCTATGAGATCTTCACCTAACATTTAGAGGTCCTTTACTTAACCCACTGGACGCCATTCTCTGTCCCCTACCTAAAATACGGTCATGGTTTGTGTTATACCTTAAAATGGCTAAAGTTATGCACCTCTGTTAAATTATTATTAGTTAATTAATAATAAAAAATAACAAATAACAATAATCCATAACTATAATCAAAGCCATCATTTCTATAAGGCGTTAAAGTTTACAGAGTATTGTCCATAAACTATCTCATTTGATTGATAAAAACAACTCCGAACTTTCACCTTACCCAACAAATTGGCAAAGAAGACAAGATAAAAATATTCAGCAGAAAGCCAGGTATACAAATACACTGTTGGTGGAACTGCAAATTGGTCAAACTATCTTAGAAGTCAAATTGGAATTACACTAAAAATGTAATGAAAATGTCCATACCACAGAGATCCCCACTGCAAAGCTTATATCTCAAATAGGTCAAAGAGAAAAAGAAAAACTCCTCATTACACCAAATATTCATAACAATTGTTTTTGTGAAAATGAAGTATGGAGATGGGGGTAGGTATCCATCTATTAGGGAATAACTAAATAAATTGTGGAACATGAATATAATGTAGTATTTCTGTGTGCGGCACCTGGCACATATTAATGCTTAAGAAATGTTTATTTCCTTCTTCTTTCCTATAAGAAACAACCAATATTGAGAATTCAGAGTAACATGGTAGACTTTCATGAGCTGATGCAGGGTAAGGTGAGAAGAATCAAGAAAACACTATGTACAATGATTACAATAACGTCAGTGAAAAGGGGTGCTTTTGAAAAATGTAACTGAATACTATGTAATTATATAATAACGAAGCTTGGCATTGGTGAAGAATGGGAGGTGGGAAGGAGTAAATGAATCCTGCTTACCTCTTTGTAGAGGTGAGGGAATATGGGGGGGGGGGAAATAACCTGTCCCATATGGCTGACATTTTTGTTTGGTTTTGCTAATTTTTTTCTCTTTCCTTTTTAAACTTTTTATAATAGATGGCTTATTGGGGGCAGGGGTGAGGGGTAGAATGTATTTAAAAACTGAGGGAATATGAACACAAAATATATGAATAGATGAGCAAAAACACATTTATTTAAACCTCACAACCTTGTGGTTCTTTGGCCTCACCCATACTGAGTCCAGCCCTGGGGACCGACCCAAAAATTCACTCTCTCTTTGTCTGCTATTGAGTAATAACCTCCATCCAGAGTTTACTCCAGAAAATCTCAGACTATAGCTTGTGTCTAAGTAACAAGGTCCCCAGCTCTTTAAATGATCATACAAGTACTCCCAGTAACAAATGCATTTATTAGGAATAGGACAGCCTTTTCTTCATCCTACAAATAACACAGAAAAAATAAAGGACTAAAGGCACTTATAAAAGGCAACTAGATGGCTCAGCGGATAGAACGCTGGACCAAGAGTCAGGAGGACCTGAGTCCAAATGTGGCCTCAGAATCCGGTCAGTTACATGACCTTATGCATCACTTGATCTGTTTGCCTTAATCCAGGGGAAAAGAAATGGCAAACTATTCCAGTATCTTTGCCAAGAAAACTCCATGGACAGTATGGTCCATGGGGTCACAAAAAGACATGACTGTACAACAACATAAAATAATGAAGAAAGACATAAAAGACTTGTAATAGCTTATAAGCAATCAACATAATTCTCTTCCCTTCTCAGTGCATCCAGGGACATGCTAGTATAAGGGCACGCAGCCTTCTAGGTCCTTGGATGCAGCCTTTTGACTGAGTCCAAGTTTTACAGAATAAATCCTTTCATTAAGGGGATTTGTTCTGGATTCAGTCAAAGAGCTGCACTTGAGGACCTAGAAGGCTGCATGTAGCCTTGAGGCTATAGGTTCCCCACCCCTGGTAGACAATGAAATAAACAATAAATCGAGATCTGATTCACAGAGTTTGCCTGCTTTCAAGGTATAAATGCTCTCCCTGAAAATTTAACATTTGATTCTCCTAAGTCAGTTAGAGCTGTTACCAGCACACTTCTGAGCAGATATCAATTTTCCACAAGCAGGAGGGAGTGGTTTAGATTCCCTTTGTTAGGAACCTGAATATAAGGTTGCCCATGAGGCATTCCTTTGGCATTCCAGTGAGTCCCTCTTTCCCACAAGGATGCATGCAGTTACCCCTAACCTCACAGCATCACTCTGTGGCTTGGATTCCCTCCAGAAGAGAAACAGACTTTGGGGTTGCTAAACAAGCATCACCCTAAGATTTGGTGAGTTTCTTTCTCACTCCACAGTGATCCTATGAAGACTTGGATTCACCTGGAATGGAAACACATTTGGCTGCTAGCCAGGCCACTTATTGCCCTTCTACTGAATTTGTACTGTCTAACTAAATGACTGTAATATACAGGCAAATGTAGAGTGCAAGTCTCTTGTTCCTTCAAATTGTGGCTTCTGATCCCTTGTTGCTACTTTGCCCAGATGCAGGAGCCATGCAAATAGTCCTCTTCCTGTTCCTTGAGGCATATTTCTGGATGGAATACCAGACCCTCACACTCAAAAACTTGGGGATTGCATGCGATTACTACCTTTGAGCCTAGTGCTGCCCTGAAAATTACCCTTCTTTAGCTGGAAGGACAGAGTCTGGGTTCTATCTGCCTGAGAAATCTTTCCCCACTTTTCCCCACTCTTGCAACTAAGAGAGAGATTCAAACTTGACATTATGCAGGTACTTTCCTCTCAGGCTATGAGTATAAATACAGCTACTTCTGCCATGGGTCTCTCCAAAGTCACCACTATTGCCTCCCGTGTTGGATGGAGGATGGGGTGTGAGAGAAGTACCCATACCCTGACCATGTTCTCAAGCTCTCTGCAGAAGAGAGGTAGAAGTGAAAGGGGCAGTCAGTGGTATGTTTACTCCTGTTCACAAGTTGATGCAAAAGAATGACTCCTCCTATAAGAGTTTGTCCTCCCAAGAATCTAACCAATCCGTCTTGGCATACCACCTGTCATTGAAATTCATCATCCAAGAGGTACCCGGTAGAGAATCCCAACCAATGAATTTATTGTGGGGTCAGCCCCAGTTATTGAGATTTAATTAGATATCTTCAGTTTGGTCAACCAAGTGCCAATGTTCTCTGGTTGGAGGTGATCATAGTTTCTGAATAAAAGCTTACGTGCTATCATGTAAGCTGGTCAAAAGGATCCAGAGGATCAAGAACTGTCTTAACCAACTCCCTGCCCTGCCTTACCCTGAGGATATCTGCTCACATACATCATGCGTCACTCCTTAAGAGAAATAGTTGGTGTTCTGTAAATAAGGCAAGTCTTAGAGGTCCTCATTAGCGTGTATGGTGAATCCCATAAATAGCTGCATGTATTTGAATTGCACCATTTGAAGTTACAGTTATATAAAATATGGTGATTGGTTCTAGCCCAATGGAAATAGGCAGTGAAATTTGGATAATGTGACACCTCAGAACATCATTATTTGAACTGATGGGAACTCACTTTTGGTCCAGCACCTTTTCCAGTACACCGTACTTCCTCAGCTTGGAACTCAAGACCACTGACTGCTTAAGAATCTCAGCAATAATACAATAGAAACAATAAATATAATAATTCCTGATATTTAAGGAGAATTTAGGGTTGGCATTGCCTCATTTGATCCCCAAACTAACATCATGGGGGATACTGAGTATTTGTTAAGCATGTGCCAAGCACTCTGGGGATATGAAGATAAAGAAGCAAAAACAGTCTTTGTCCACAAGAAGTTCATCTTCAGACAGAAGGACATATATTATGAGTCTTACTTTTAGTCTCGGCTCAGAAATGCTAAATGATTCACCAGGTTCATACCATTAGTAAGTCCATGGCAGAGCCAACTCTTAGTGTTTGGGATTCTGCATCTAGTTCATGGTTCCAAATAGGGTTGATGGGAAAGCTGTGGGCACTGTAGAAACCAACCTTAGGAAAAGCCATCAAGTATGCTCTAGTTTGTCCCTGGTCCTCTTCTCTTCCTGTCTTCCCTTCTTCCTCTTCACCAACAACCCCTCCTTCTCAGTGACCTCATGCTTTTTTTTCCTTTTATTCCTTCCTGAGCCTGTTCCATATTCTGGACTTGTTTTCCCTTGTACCTGTTCCCCATCAAGAGCTATCTGTTCAATATTCTCAGACAATATTCACATGGAAAGAGCCTTGAGTTTCAAAAGATCTGATTTTAAAACTTAGCTCTGGCACTCACTGAATGTATGACCTTGGGCAAGTCATTTCCCCCATGTGGGCATCTGTTTCCTCCTCTGTAAAATAAGGTTGGATTAGATGAACTCCAAGGTCCCTTTTTGTTCTTATAACCCATCAATCTAATTTTTAACAAAAGCAATCAATTCTTTTGTCCAACGGAGCAAATAATCTGGAAATCTCGGTTAGAGTTATAAATGGTTTGAATCAGGAAGCCTTTGGAATCTCAATTCATAGCAGGTTGATCAGACTGCTCTAAATATTCCCATCGCTGAAATGACAGAGAATTGTATTGGCTGCTTATTCTAGATTCCTCTTTGGGCTGGTAGAGCTGTAGAGTATCCCAAAGAAACGGTGCCAATGAAGTATTTATAAGCCTCTGGGACACAGGGGCAAGAGCAGGTTTCTCATTAGGAAGCACAAGAGTTAGAATTTCTTTTTGGCCCCACCCTTACTCTGGGGAGCATCCAGTGTGAGTTGTTACAACGGGAATTATGATAGATTTGGACTTGCCAACCTCTCCCTCCCTTTTTAGGATGAGCCTGGGTGTGCCTCTGTCCTAAAATAAGGTGGAAAGAACAGACGTCTTAAAATCCTAAAATGATAGGATTCAGAGCTGGAAGGGACCTTGGAGATTACAATTCTTACTCCTTCATTTTGTAGAATTGGAATTCAAATCTGATGTTCTGTCTCCACATCCAGTGTTTTTCACCACAACAAACTGCCTTCTTTGAAGTCTCAGCTTCGATCCTTTACTAGTTGTGTGACCCTGGAGTATCTGCAAGATCAGATCACCTCATCAGACCAGCCTCATCAGGCTTCTCAAGCCTCAGTTTTCTCTTCTCTAAAATGGGAATAATCTACCTGTTCCCTAGTAGGTTGATGCAGAGGGAATTGTTTTGCAAGCCTTAAATTGCATAGGAATGTATGTTGCTGTGTCTTCTATGACTGCTTATCTGGAGCCTTTTAGGGCTAGGAGAGCTGAAGGGACACCCCCATGCTGAAAGGGAAGCCTCCTCGAGCCATAGTTATAAGGAAGCCTGGCACTTGTAACCACATGCCTGTAACCCACCAAGAATTTCCCTCAAGCATAAAACAGATAATCCAAAAAGAGCAACCTTTACCTCCAGTGCCAGCTCTGACTTATCTCTGAAGGGATCATGGTACCCAATCCCTGCAAGGTAGAGGAAACTTAGTTTCCAAGATGAAAGAAACCAGCTCTTTGGCCCACAGATCTCAGCTACTGTCGGTTGCTCCAATCAGCCTGTGCAGAGCTCTAGGATAGACATGCCAAAGCAAAGGGTGTAGTTCTTCAATTTGCTGCTGCTGATGCATTGGAACCATGAATCCAGCAGAGGTGAAGACTGAGCGCTGGGGAGCAAGCCAACGCGGCAGGCTGATACATGAGCCTGCAGTGCCACCTAGCACAACCAGATGGGATTTCCTTCCATCCTTTTGTACCCGAGAAAGGGGGTTTCCAATTCATTCACAAAGTTCTGGGAAAGAGAATCTGGCTCAAAACCTTTGTTGTTCATGACTGGAAACAGTTATTCCAATTGAGGGGAGTTTCAAGCCCACTTCTAATGGAAGAATTTGGCCTCAGGTCAGCTCTATCAGAAGCTTTGGGAGTAAGAGGTTAGCTCTCTAAGCTTGAAGTTTTGCCTTTGGTCTTTCTAGTAACATCTGTGGCTTATTCAGTTTGCAGACTCATGTGGGAAGAACTTACTTCTGACTCAGGATTTAGACTCACCCAAAGGGGTGAATGACATTTCCTCCTTACCCTGTAACCCTCCATCCTCCTTCTGACTTCCTCCTGCTTCCTCCCCCTTCCCTTCTTTCTCCCTCTCCCTTCTTTCTTATTTATTTACGAATTTGCAGTCCTGAGATGACACTGGAAGTTTTCCAGTTAAATTCAAAAGGGGACCAGAAGCTCCCCGGTGGCCAGCTGCTTAGTTGCCCAGAAGATAGTAAAGACGATCTGAATGTGAATCCTGCCTCAGATACCTACGACCTTTTACTTACCCTGTCTCCACCCAATCATCTTCATCTTTAAAAGAGGGGAGAGAGTAGTAATCTCTGTTCCACAAGAGCTGTCGTGAGGAGCAAATGCTATCTGTAAACCGATGAAATCTGCAAAGTCAGACCAGCTCATTAAAGTGTGTGTTGGTGCTTTAATGATACCCATTAGAGCCATTTTTATGCCTGAACAACTAACACAAAATGACTTACAGTAAATGGCACCAAGTGTGTCCTCAGCCACTTTGATAGAGGCTTCTATGGGTCAAGAAGTGGGGGTGGGGGAGAGGACAGGCAAGGATGTCAGGCTGAGGAAAAGGTGAGCCGGTATGTGGCCATTGGCCACACTGCCTTGAAGGAGGCAGCCAAAGGAGAAGGCATATTCTACTTGGTGACTTCATTTTCAATAATTGAAATTTTTAAATAATTATTTTTGGTAACCAGATGCTAAATTCAGTAGTTGCAACCTGCTACAACTAAGAGGCCTGAGGCAAAGCCCTGACTGTCCTGTCTTAGCTAAGCCAGGAAAGGAGGATGGGATTTCCCTAGGTTTAGCTGTAAAAGGATCACGAGGAGCTGAAGGCAGAAGTTTGCCTCCCAGTGTCTTCAAAAAGCCTATACTCCCAAACATATCATGGTTATTCTCCACTTCAGAGTCACAAGGTCCCTTTTTACAAGTAATTGAATCAACCTTAGCAGTGTCCCAGACTTCCACATGAGAGGAAGGAAAGTCTATTTTCAGGTAATAGGAGGTGGAGATAACCTTCACCTTGGGGGTAGGCAGATGGGGAGAATGGTGTATCTATTTCCACAAGAATTTTATAAACTTCTCCCAGAAAAGAAGCAACTCTAGATGAAAATAAGGTTCCATTCCTCTATCTACCTTAATAGTCTCATCAAACACAAGAAAGTCTTTTTGGAAAGTGTATATATGCAAACTCACATCAGAATTTGCTCATTTTAATAGATTAACATTGATCAGAAAAGTTGACCCATTTATTCTACCTCCAGTATGTTTTAGAACCTGGAGATCAGTTTAGGACTGTTAAGAGTTGTCAGGTATTTAGGCCAGAACCAATGGCATTTCTGTTTGTCACTAAACCTTTCAAGAGCTCAAGGCTATTAGGTATAGGGAAAAAGCCTCTGGACTTTAAGAAACATGCAGATAAATGCCCAACCTAGTCCTAGAGAGCAGACCCTGACCTTTCTGCAAAAGGTCCCACAGGCTTACAGAATCAGCCACAGAATACATGAAACTCTCACTTTTTACTTTCCTTCCCCCTTTGCTCAGTCAAGTAGCTACAGTGCCCAAAGATCCTAAAGCATCCATGTGGGAGAGGAGATGACATACGAGGCCTCTCTTCCCCCACTAATCTTTGTCCTAGAACCCTCTGGGACATGAAGAAAGCTGACTTATCATTGACATATGTCAGAGACGAATTCAGCATCCAAAAAGAGGGGAAGCTAGAAAGCCATCTTTAATGCTCCTCTCTTCCCCTCCTGTCTCCACCCCTCTCCTTCCCTTCCCTCCTCTCTCTTCCCAATTCCCCCTGCCAGCCACCATAAAATAAACTGATGCAGATCTCCCATCTTAAGTCACTCCCAACCCCTCTCCTTGACTTGATCAGCTCTAAAAATATCTTTCTACCAACTGAATTTGGAAACCCAAATTTTGGACATGAACTCTCTTTTTCCTTTCCAGTCTTAGACATCAAACTGATTTGCCACAAAATCACAGATGTTAAGAATTATTTGCTGCTAAATATAGGAAGCAAAATGAGTGAGAAAACATCAATTTTACAAAAGAATCTTAGGGACCTAAACTAGCACTGCTACA
>CM053769.1:661514216-661562258 GCA_028658325.1 Potorous gilbertii
CACAAATGGGGAGAAAATTTTGGAACCCAAAATCTTGTGAAAATGAATGTAAAAAGTTAAATAAATTTATTTAAAATAAAAAAAAGATTATGGATTAAGACCAATTGGATGAATCAGCATAGTCATTCTTATTTTTCTGGGGACTGTAATGAACTAGGAAAATCAATAACTATTTATTAAGTAGCAATGAAACTAGAGCCTCTTGACTAGATACAGTGAAGGATGCAGAAAATTATGACATGGTCTAGACCAGGCTAATGCACATGAAACAAGAATTATTCAAGTATGTAATTAAATGTCCAATAATGTGGTACAAATTTGAGGTACTTTTCATAACCAGGCAAAGGGCAAGATCAGCGAGGGCTGGAATAGTTAGGGGAAACTATCTAAAAGGGAAAGAACTATAAGACAATGTAGTATAGTGGAGGGAAAAAAGCAAGCCACTGGAACTGCGCTCAACTCCAAGCTCTATCAATAACTAGCTGTGTGATCATGGAGAAGTCACCTGCCCTTTCTGGCCTTCAGTTTCTTTATCTATAAAATGAGAGTATTAGCCTAGAGGACCTCTAAGGTTCCTTCCAACTTTAAATCTATAATCCCATCATTTGGTCCCTGAAGGATGGATAGGATTTGAAGAATGGATAGGATAACAGGGGATGCTAGGTAGGGAGAGAACATGAGAAGAGTCCTTGATTCTGATATCACCTTGAAGTCTTTGAGACCTATTTTCAGTTGAATTTAAGAACAGAGATTCTCAGGGAGAAAGTAAAGCTTAAAATAATATTCTCAAAAATCATTTTATTGAAAAAATATTAAATATATATATATATATATATATATATATATATATATATATATATATATATATATGAGCAAAGTCACCCTCCGCAGGAGTTCTGATTGACATGGGGGGGGGGCAGTTTGTATCTTGTGAGTTCCTCAATTCAATAAATTCGAGATCCAATGCCTTCCCCCCATTAAAAAAATTCAGCGTAAAATTTAGTGATGAAGATGCTAATAAATTGAAATTGACCTGTCCTTCTTCAAGAACAAACAGGAAACTTCACACTGGGCGGGTTGGGCTACCTGCTCCAGCCCTTACCCACGTTCAGTCCTCCAGCAAGTCAGCTGTCTAGTTTCCTCTCTTTCAGCTCTGCACAATTTCTGCCACTGAGTTACAGGAAATTTCTTTCTGAAAAGCCATTTGTCGACATATCCTAATGTAATGCACTTGAACATTTCCTTCTGTGGATCGATAAGGGCAGCACTCACTGCAGGCATATCAAACGCAGGGCCAGGCTCTCGTTCACACGGCTAGTTAAACAGCAGCCAAGGCAGGGCGGCCCCAGCACAAAGGGGCTGAGCTGGGTTCCTGCTTTTGTCTGGCCTGGGGCTTCCTTGGGCTTTGTTCCGCCCCGGGGCTCTGCATCATCCCAAACCATTCAGAGCCCTTTGGACTCGTTGCAGTCCAGTTCCCCAAGGTTGCAGCCAAGGCCGCTGGAACTCATTGAAGTTAGTGTGCTGGCAATTAGCAAGGAGTAAGTTATTCTCCACGGACATAAAATCCACCCAGGACCCTGGTTCCCTGGCCACACCCACCTCCCCCAGCCCAGTTGATGCTGCCAGGGAGAGGGCAGGTTGTTCCTAGCTGAACTCCATAGGGATGATCTGAATTCTCATTTTTAAAGAAAGAAGAAAAGGTTTTCCAGTAAGACAACATTCTGCGACCCTCTGAGCTGCCAAGGGGGTGGGGGCCAATATCTATTTCCACTTCTATAGCAAGCTGGATTTCAAGCAGATGGCAAAGTTCATTTTCTCGATTCCAATAAACATTGGCCAAAGATTGTTCCATTTTTCATTTCTGGGTCTCTTACTCAAGTGGACAAGAGCCACAATCTTCCCTCTGGAGATCAGCTTTCTTAGGCAGTCCCACCAAGCAGGAGGTCGAGGGTAAGTAGAGGTCCCAGTGGAGGGTAGAGGCAGGGATGCTAGGCAGCAGGGCCACAAAATGGTTCATGAAGCCCCGATCCTAATGCTGCATTAAATTATTGGGACTGATTTTAATGAAAAGGAGATGCTCAGGGAGAAGACAGAAATCTAAAACATTAGAAAATACATTTTTGATGTATTTTCTTTAAAATGTATGATACCAAAGTAACATAAAGGGGAATGGGGGTGGGATGAGGGAGACAAGGGGCAAGGAGGGCAGGAGAGATGTAGTAGATCTGACCAAGGACAAAATCATGGCACAGGTCCACACAGTGCTGCCATAAGTGCTTAGAGTTCACCTTCAGAGGGTACTTAATAAATGTTAAACACCCATAAATCTCTAACAGCAACAACATCCTCTGTAGCACAGCTTAGAGGAAATTGTTCTCATCCATAACCTTTTGGGTCTTTAGGAAAAGTGGAAGAAAGATGTGCATTCCAATCTCTAGAAAAATAGGGTCATCCAGATGTCCTATAACTGAAGGGAGCATTCACAATAGCCTTTTGATTGTGGAATTTTGATGTAGCCCTGAATTCTTAATTGTTATCACTATGTTTTGTTGACATACATAATTACATGCCTGGAAGAAGTCATTTAATCCAACTCTTTGCCTTTTAGACTAGAGGTCAGGAATTTTACTGAAAACTTGTGGGCCAAAGGTTTGTGACCACTCCATGGGGAATGAAAGAGGGGAGTGGAATGGGAACAGCTGTCCCTGACAAAGGGAACTCATTTAAGGGAAGAGACATGGTCATGGACACTGAAGATACAGGGGGCAATGAACATAAATGGTTCAGACAACGTGAGGGAAGGTAGAATAACATTCTCATAGACTTGTGGGCCTTAGGAGCTGAAAGGGACTTCAGAGCTCCTCAAGCCCAACTCTCTCATTTTCCATATGTGACCAAACAGAGGAGGTTCAGGCAAATTAAGTGACTTGCCCAAGACAGTTAGAATTAGATGATTAGAGGTTGGGTTTTTGTTTCCCCCTCCTTACCATTAGCTACAAATTCCTTGGGTCTTTAGGAGTCATGTCAATCAAAACAAAAAAGCAGGAGGAGGTATACCTTAAGTCCCAAGAATGGTACACAAGATGGTCACTTAGAAGAGATCATATCTATTACTATAATGGGAAAAGTTGGGCAGTTGATCTACGGAACAGGAAGGCAGTAGCTTCTGTCTAACTCAGGCTTCTAAGGTCCCTGTTTGTACCATGGCACATGGGACTGGGTTGTCAGGAGTGCAGGTGAGCCACCTACGTGGTATAGCAGTACAGTTCTAGAGAGCTGGTCATTTCAGGTATTCCCTACTTATCTTTGTTTTAAGAGTTTTGTCCAAACTATATACAGGTTGTAGAGGTCTTCAGGTACAACATGTGCCTGATCACAGGATTGGTTGCAGGGATGCCCTTGACCATCAGCTTCCTGTTCTCTAGGGAAGTGACTATGCTGGAGATTCAGGGACCCTGACACCAATACTGGTATAGCACAGGGTGGTCTACCATTAGCCCCCTAATCTGCTGAGTCTGGTCCCATTCTATGCACATGTGACTAGCTGAAATAACACAGCAATTCCTTATTGATAATTCAAAGACACTTGAGGCAGAGCCTATGGCCCTCATACCTGATATTTATATTGTTGAGTATTTTTTTCTAGAAGGAATCTCTGGGGAGACTCAGACATAAACCTCACATGAACTTTGTTTTGGAAACTTCATTGGAGCTACTTGAGAGTAGGGCCAGTGAGCCAAAAAGACATCCCAACAACAACAGCTGGCATGTACATAGTGCTTTAAGGCTTGGAAGGTATTTTGTAAATTGTCTTATTTGGTCCTTACCACAACCCTAGGAGGAGGCACTCTTATTATTCCTCATTTTACAAATGAGAAAACGGAGACAGATAGTGTTTAAATGACTTACCCAGGGCGATTCAGCTAGGAAATGTCTGAAGTCAGATTTGAACTCAAATCTTACTGACTCCAGATCCAGTATTCTCTCCTTTGTGTCATCTAGTTGCCAAGAAAAATTTGACAAGCAGGGTCCCATTCCTAATTAGGGAATTAGATTCTGGGGCCTCAGGAGTTAATATCCCCTGAACCTTAGCAGGGAAGCAAAATGCACAGACTAACCTGGAATGAGTTGTTACGGTTGAAGTGGGGCCTCTGGGAGAAGGGTTGATGAGGCAGGAAATCATTCTGGTGTCTTAACAGTCACTATGTTTGGGATGGTCGCCATGACCATCAAAAGAATAGTGTTATAACCACAATGGCCCAGGCAGCAAAATTCCTCCTTTAATTGGAACTCAGGTCAATGTCCCTTCCCTGAACTCAGCTGACAAGGACAAGGCTTCAGATGTTCCCAAATAACAGCTGGAGTCATTCAATTAACTCAGCCTAGAAGAGGGTTTGACTGATACGCCATGAAGAGTAAAACCATACTCCAAATAGAACAGAATCTCCTCAAAAGCAGATTGGTTTTTTGCTTTTGTCTTTGTATTCCTGGAATCTAGCCCAGTGCCTGCACATAGTAGGTCCATCATCATCAAGCTATCAGTTTTATATAAAACCTACTATGTATCAGGCACTTTTCTAAGTGCTTTTTAAACATTATTGCATTTGGTCTTTATAGCAACCCAGGGAAGTAGGTGTTATTATTTTTCTCATTTTACAGATAAGGAAACTGAGGCAGATTCAGTGACTTGTCCATGGTCACCCACCTAATGAATGTCTTAAGGTCTGATTTGAACTCAGGTCTTCCTGACTCCAGATTCAGTGCTCTATCCACTTAATACATGTTTGTTTAATTAAATTGACTGACAGGGGACAGTTCAAGTTACAGTGTTTTATAAGGGTGAGATGAAGTCCTTCAGATGGACAAGGCTTTTAAGATCCAAGTCTCTGCTCCCCATAAAGAAGTCTCTAGAAGAAAGGAGGATGCAGAAAATGGCAGTTTCCTCATAGAGAGAAGCCTGAAAGCCCAAAGAGGAAAGAGGGAGGCTCCAAGGCCACCATTAAATCTAACCAGTCTTTCAAGAGAAAGGAAGAAGCATGAGTAAAATGTGCTGGGCATGGGTGCATTGAAACATGTGGTATTGGCCTTTGATTATATTAAACAGCTCTAGCTGCCTCTGGGGAAGGAGGCTGGAAAGACCTTGGCAGCCACAAGGCACGCCAGTGAACAGAGGAAGGATGTCTGTGCCCTTGCTGGGGTGAGCCAATTCCACACCACCACTCTGCCCCAGGTACAACATTTAAGGAAGTTGAATCACACACCACCTCCCTCCAAAGGGACTTGGGGAAGGCAAATCTTAGAGAAGGGACACCATTAGCACAATCAAGGAGCAAGTTCAATTGATCTGTAGAGCAAGAGAAGGCAGTAGTTTTGGCCAGTAGTCCCAGCCAAGGTTTAGGTCCTTTTCCTCCTGAGGTCAATGATTGCCAGTCCATAAAAGAAGTGATAGGGCAGGCTCCTGAGACAGTGTTCATACTGTGGATCTGATAGTTTTATGTGGAAAGAGCACCAGGTGAGCCTCCTGTGAAGAAGAATGGCGCAGCTCTAGAGGTGTGTGGTCTCCCAACACGTAAGCCGTTGCTTATGTGTCTGACCTCAGCATTGTGTGCCTCCTCTGGAAAGTCCAGTACAGTGAACTGTATTTCAAGCTGATGGGTTGGACCTTCATCACAAGGCCAGTGGTGAACATATTTTGGACAACATTATCTCAGCCTTTCCCTATTGTTTAGGGAATTGATCTCCAAACTTTTTTAACTGGGCACTCCATCAGTAAAAAAATAAATATAAATAAAATAAAAATATAAAAAATAAAAAATAACAGCACAAACTCCTGATATATGCATTTACTTATTTATATATTGCATGCATATACTCCCATACTAATAATTATGTATGCTATTAAAGTTGCCCAAAAATAAATTTTAAATAATGAGATAATGATGAAATAATGGTTTATCATAGAGCCAGTAGAGACTCGAGTTAGTGAGTAGGTAAGAGGTATGGTCAGGCCAGTGCTTTAAGGCAGCAAAGTGGAAGGATTGAAGAGGAGGAGGGATCTGAAGCAAGGAGACCAATCGGGAGACTATTACAATACTACAGGTTCCAGCCTGGATTGCAGTAGTGTCTATATAAGTAGAGAAAAGTGAACAAAGGCTAGAAATAACAAGGTTTGGCAACAGATTGCGTGTGTGTAGAAAAACAAGTGAGAAGATAAGATAACATAATCAGGACCTAGCCACTCCTGTTCATCCTGTGGAGCTAGCTCACTCTTTCTGACTTTACTGGCTGCTGCTCTAGAGTATTGAGCCCGCCCCTGTGGTGATTGTGGACAAAGTGTGGAGCTGCTGGCTTTGGTATAGAGATCGGAGGTCAAAATGGAGAATTTTTGTTGGTGCTGCTTGGGACAGCCACATAGGAGGCTACTTGTGGGTGAAGGAGACACCGGATACTTTTGAAGGGAATAGCCTAGATGTGTTGGAGACAAGTCCATGACTGCCTCCCAGGAGGAGTGTGGGGTACACAACTTGCCACCCTCCATTTGGTTCATCACATGCCTCTTGGTGTCAAACTACAGCGTCATACTTTAGAGAGCACTGGAGTAGGGCAGGCCTATATCAGATGCTGTGGAAACTGACAGTACCATAATAAGGGGGCAGCTAGGTGGCACAGTGGATGGAGCACTAGACCTGGAATCCTGAAGACCTGAGTTCAGTTCTGACTTCAGACTCTTACCACCCCTATTAGCACTCTTTTCACTTAGCCACTCTGCCTCTAATGAAGGCTGTCTTCCAGCATTTAAAGACACTGTAGGATCATAGATTAAGAGCTGGAAGGAACTTCAGGACCATTTAGTTCAATGGTTCTTACAGAATATGCCTCAAATCAGAGGGAACTTAGATAAGTCATTGCATACCCTTGCACAAGTCTCCTGACTCCCATCTCTAGACACCACAATATCTCACAGCAAAGAATGCTATGTTGTGAGCAAAACGTTTGAAAACCTCTGATCTAGTCTGACCATCTCATTTTACAGATGAAATCCATAGAGAGGTTGAGTGACTTCTTCAGAGTCATCCAGAAAGGTGGTGACAAAGCCAAGGTTAGAATGGAGTTCTCCAGAACTGTACATGGGTAGTCTCACCAACACTAGATGTTTCATGATTTCACACTGAGGGCCCCCCATGTGGGGATTGCTCCCACACTTTGCCTTTATCTTTTGGCTTCTCTGACTTCCCTCAAGATTCAACTCAAGTCCTGGCCCCATCTTCTTCCCAACACCCTGCCCCTTGAAGACAGCGCTTTACTTCTAGGATTACCTTTTATTTATACTGCACTATTTTGGACCTGTTGTATCCTCCATTGGAATGAGAGTTCCTTAAGGGCAAGGATCATGTGTTTGCCTTTCTTTGTATCTCCATGTTTATTTAGTGCCATGTCTGTCACATAGCAGTTGTTGATGTTCATCATTCTCAAAGAGGACTAGTGACATTATGGGGTGATGCTTCACTTGCCTGTGAATTGGATTTAAGTGAGGCAGAGCTGCATGAAGTCATCAGCCTCACTGTATCTTCCAGAGTCATTAAAGTCCAGTTGTAGGATAAAAGTCAAACTGATTGACAAGGGCCTGGGAGGCATCTTTGATGTCTGACCAGGCTCTAAGAGCTCCACAGCACCTACTTCAGCTACCCCAAGGATGTTGGAACAAATTGTTCCCATCTGACTGTTCCATGACGGGAAGACTTCACATGCTTGGGGTAGACACCCACCACCCCCAACTCATCAATGGGTTTGTGGCCTGTCGATTACCCTCAACCTGTCTGCTGAGATGGTTTACCAGGGGTGTGGCCACTGTGCATGTTATAGCTTCTTGGAGCCACAGGTAAGAATGAGATGCCTCGGGGATACCAAAGGTGGATGATCAGGCCTGAAAAGGGCTCAGTAAGTTGGAGGTTTTAATCCATAAAAGACTGACTGATTGCTTGACAGGTACTTGTCATACTGGGCCACAGTAACCTGAGAGTGAGTAGCTTGTCCAGGAGGGAAGAACAGAGCACTGACTTACGTTTTGTGCAGGGACAACCCAATTCACACACATAGGTCTCTTCAAATTTTTGCCACCATACCATTAAAGATCATTTTTACAACCTACAATAGGGATGCCACCAGGAACCAAACTTTACAGCAGAAGGACCACACCCGGATCAGTACAGATCTACAGCAGCCTATGTGAATCAGTTTCAGCATCTCTGGGAATTCATCTTTCTTTGTATTTCCTGACTGGCCAGCTGACTTGATTCTGTAGTCTACAATTTGAAAGATCAGTGACTCCAAAGTTAGAAGAATTGTCCAAATTCTTCCTCTGATACTTGCCTATGTGACCTTGGATTGGTATTTTCAACTCTGTTAGCTTTGATCTTCTCATCTGTAAAATATAGGGGTTGGAGTAAAAGAATCTCAAAGATCATCTCTCTACTCCAAATTGTACACATGCGCTCCACCTACAAATTTTAGGGAAGTCCCCTTAGCATTTTATATTTAACTTTACATATATATTATCTCAATTGATTCACACAACAGTCCTGGAAGGTAAGTGTTTTTATTATGCCAATTTAACTGATTCATGCTCAATTCAAGACATGGCCGTTTGATGTCACTGGTCCTCTTTGAAAATGAAGGATGACAAAAAGAGAAAGAAAATAAAGAATAAACAACAATATTTAGCACATTGGAGACTAAAAGGTGCAGAGATTTCCAAGCATCACATATCAGAAACAGTAAAAAGGGAGAAAAGAACATTACAAGTTATTAGGCCCCGGAGAGAGCAATCTAAAAGCTTTGATTTGGGGGCCATGTTTGATGGTAACTGATGAGTGACCTTGGAAAATGTAACCTACCCTTGTACCTCAGTTTTAGTGAAACTGGAAAAATGCCTTGTTTCCCAGGTGTGTTTTGAGGATTAATTCATGTTTATGTGGCCTTGTGGAGAGAGAGTTATAAAAGTCCCCACCATTCTCATAATAATCTGCGTGGGCTGTTACAGCTCACCATGCAGCCAGATCTGTTGATGAAGAAACATCAGCATTACCATAGATCCCCCTGGCAAAGAGCTCAGTCCTCTCTCTTCTTGGACACCCTGCCCCATCTTCCCATTCAGCCTGCTTTTGACAGAGTCCCTTTGTTTCCTATTTCCTCCAGTTCCTGCTTGCAGTCCTCTAGCTAGAAACTGATCTCCTCTTGTTGGGGGGTGGCAGGGGACTGCTCCTTATTTCTTAAGGTCTCCATCAAAGTACTACAGACAGAAAATGGGTAGTAAAAAGAGAGTTGCACCATTCACTCTGAGAGGAGAAAGGGGGACTTTTCCCCATGCCCACAAATTATAGACAAGCAATGGCAGAAAATCTGAAGAAACCAAACACACCACTCCCAAAATTACCCTGTAGGGTTGGGGGGATGGCAAAATAAGAGGTTAACAAAATGGACTCTGCTTTTTCCTTCTCTCAGTTTCTGTGTGTGTGTGTGTGTGTGTGTGTGTGTGTGTGTGTGTGTGTGTGTGTTGTTTTACTTATGAAACTAAACACAGAAATTCCAGGCATCTCCCCTAAACAAAAAAACCTCTAATGTTTGCTTCTGGTCAATACATAAAACTTGGTGAAGGCCAGGAACTGGACATATATTTACAGTGAAACCTCCTATAAATCAGAACTCAGATGTAGCAAGACTTCTATGTCCTGTTTTATCTGTCTTAATATATGGCCTGTCACAGTAATTACAACCCAAGTTACTAAAATGGGAAAAATGTTCAAGAGATTTCTTTTCCTCTACAACTGGAGGAGAAACATCCTCTGAATGATATGCCAAAAGAGAATAAGGATGAAATGTTCAGACCATGTCATATTACCATTGTCCCCTGCTCTAAAGTTTGACTGAAGTGACCTGACCTCTCAAGAATCTCTGCTTTGGATTATCTTGCCTTGACGTTGTTATCAGCCATAAACAGACCTTGTTCTCCTTGAAAGTGCCTCCAATTGTTTCACTGGCTCTGGCTCCCTAAATCAACACTAGAGAGAGCAAAAAAAACAATCCTCTTCAGGGCTCCATTATAAATGTTATTCTACCTGCCAAAAATGGAAAACTATAAATAGGGGGCCCTGAAGAAAGGCTGTTCAAAAATATTTAACATCAAGAAAACAAGCGGAAAAGAGTGGATATTTTGCAAAGGCAGGGGGACAATTTTCCTGTGAAATTTCTGTGGCCGTAAAGGAAGCAAGGACAACACACCTCCACAGTGCAAATATGACTCCCTCAGCCCTACGAAAGACTTTAAATTGCTTTCAGGGAGTAAGTTTTCAATTTTGTTATAGAACTATGGGGGTAGAGTGCCTGTCCTTATTGTCACAGTGAAAGAGGTCAATGTTTTTAACTTTTTTGTGCACTTGAGAAAATAGACTCTAAGAAATAGCAGGTCTGCCAAGATCTTACAACAATTGAATCAGAACCAGAAATAGAATATATATTTACATACATATTATCAATTGAGATAATATTTGTAAAAGATGTAGCGCAGTGCCTGGTACATAGTAGGTGATTAATAATTTTTTCTTCCTTCCTTCTTTTCTTTATTCTCTTCTTTTCTTTCTTTCCTGCCTTCTTTCTTTCTTCTTTTTCTTCCTTTATTCCTTCCCTCTTTCCTCCCTCTTCCTTCCTTCCTTCCTTCATGTGTGTGTATCTATCGATCTGTCTGTCTGTTGGTCTATGTGTCTGTGTATAGGTTTGTATTTTATGAGGTGGTAGGGAAGGAAAATCTATAATTTCACTAATGTAGGGAATTTCTACTATGGAATGTTTTCTCACCAAGGGTGATTTGCAACTCATCCACAATTTATAATCTGAGACTGTTGCCTAAGACACTGAGAGATTAAATGATTTGTCTACCACTACTTAGCTAACATGTGTCAGAGACAGGACAGTACCTCAGGTCTTTCTGATTTTGAGGTCCGTCCTCCATCTACTATTCATGCTGTGCACATTCCCTGATGTTCAATTCTCCTTATTTTTCTTAAGGTCTTCTTTACCTATGAATGCTGCTATGACTGCCTTATTATTCAGCTTTCAATTCTGTTACATAGGTTCACAGACTCCATTTTTCTTATTATGTTGTACTTGTAATTTTTAAATTTACCATCTCCTAGGTTGAATGGGGCTAGAAATTTTCCTGGGAAGTCTGTAACATAATAATTATTATAGGTAAATATAGTTCTTTTAAAGCATAGTAAAAGTATTTTTATAAAAGGTTCTCTCTGTTAGAAGGCTGAAGCCAAGGAGTCTTAAACTGTTCCATGATAGTACAGGAAGGGCCTTACTGCAATTCTCAGTTGGAATGCTAAGTCCTTAGTGGCCTGAGTAACCCAATCTGAAATTGGTTATTTGGTTCTTACCTTGGATGAGTTGGTTTACTACCTCTTGATTATAACATTTCTTCTTTGTTTCTGGTTCTTGGAAGCTTCTCGGTCATGTGTCCAGAAGCCAAGTAGACTTTGGGCTAGATCTTTGTGTGACCCTACCTTGAGGTTGTCTTGTCTCTGAAAAGTCAGAAAAACTGTTGAAGACCATCAAAGACTGTGAAAATTCTGAGGGTTGTTAATGGATATTATCATTTTGTTAAACAGCTTAAAATGCTGCCATTATTTGTAGAAAGTCATTCGGAAGTTGATCTCATATAATTTGTTTAAATTTTCTTTTCTTATTGTCAATCTAATTATTCACACACATACACACACACATGTACATACTTCAACATGTGATAAAGAACATTTTAAGTAATTAATAGATTTCTTTTACTCTAAACTCCGATGGATCTGTAATGTCAGCAATATAGAAGTTCCTTCTAACCAAAGAAACACAGCCTATACATCCTACCCTTCCTGGACCCTTCTTGCCCATGTTTCCCCAGTAAGTTTACCAGAGAGGATAGGACTCAGATAAAACCTATGGAGAACAGGTCCTTCTCATTTTCTTTTGACATCACCAGAATGTCAGTGGAGCACATGGTGTTTTCCTCACTCTCACCACATGGCCTTTCACCTTCTATCCCCACCATACATTTCTTTGATGACTTCCTTTATTCCACTTCTTCCATTCTTTGCTTATTGTGTGTTGTAGCCTGTTCACATTCACTGTTTGCCTTTCTATTGCCCTCTGAGTGATACTCAAGTTAATTCTTCAGAGAATAGTGTGCCGTGATTCACAACCATACATCAACTCCTGCAGAGTACTGGGAATACAAAGGCAGGCCTTTGTTTGAGAGAGAAACTTGGACTCATCCAGAGAGCTTTTTCAGTTTTGCATAAGGAGAAGTTTCCTATAGAGAATTGAAGATGTGTGCCTGGAACCAAGAAAAGAGGTCAGGCCAGGGGAATGAGGGAGATTGCCAGGGGAAAGAATACAGACAGAGAAAGGAAAGAGGCCAAGGAGGGTCCCTTGGGGGAAACCCATATTGAAGGCTTAGAAAAAGGATAAGGAGTTAGAGAAGGAGAAAGAGGAGGAGCCCCTGGGAAGACAGAGGGAGAACCAGGAGAGAAGTGCCTTGGAAAATGAAGGAGAGAATATCTAGTACTTGTGTATCCTAAGTATACTGTTTTTACCCTTTTCTAAGTGTTATCACCCTCCTCCTTCCTCTCTTCTTGCCTGTGGTCTCAATCTTTTCCCCGTGTCCTTGCCTCCTTCAGTATCTTGGGCCACAGATATTTTATCTCTCCCTTTTTGCTGGCTCCTTCCCAATGTATCTACAAATATACCCAAGTCTTCCAAATACCAAAAAAAAAGCCTTTTGTTGATCTTTCTATCCTAGTTAGCTACAATGCGTTCTCTCTCCACTGCCTGCACTACTCCATTTGTCTATGAACTCTTTGAGAGCAAGGACCATTTTATTTTTTGCCTTTCTGTGTATCCCTATTACAATGACTGGTATAAGTGCTTAATGCTTATTGACTTGACTAAAATTCTTGAAAAAGTTTTCTACAGGTTACCTTCAACTCTTTTCTCAGCACTTTCCAAATCTGACTCCTTCTCCACCACTCTACCATAACTGTTCCTCAAAGAGCTCTCTCAATTGTCAAATGCAATGGTCTTTTTGCAGTCTTTACTGAAAACTTTCTCCTCTCTTACTTTCTTAGTTCTCCTCCTACCTACTGAGCTTCTCCTTACCTGACTCATCTATTTCTTCCCAGTTCCTTAAAGTAGATTTTCCCCAAGATTCTATCCTTGTCCCTCTTCCTTTCTCCGAGCCTTGAGTTGTTCAAATATAAACTCAAGGGGTTGAACTCAATAGTCTCTAAGTCCTTTCCAGACATAACAACCTATATCTGAATGTCCCACCTCTTTGGGCCAGTTTTAGTGGTATGTCCTTAGTCCCAAGCTGCAGGTTCAATTGACCTGGAGAGCAGGAATTGCCCCACCCCAGATACTTGTATCCTTACTGTGGCACAGTTAGAGTTGAAGTTCCTCTGTTTATTAGGCAATTCAAAGAATATCCTCATTTCAGTGGTCCAGACAGACCTTACCTCACTGGTGATATAGTGGCATCCAGACAGTGCCATGTCAACTCTTTGTCTAAACTATTCCCCAAGTAAGTTCAGGTAGCTTGGAACCTTTGGTTAGGATGTCTAGAAGGTGAATACCACCACATGTCCAAGCCACCAATTATATGCTGCCTGGGTCGTTCCTCACTGGCTTTCCTTCTTCTCCCATAACTGCTATCCCTGTACGATGGTGGCACTCTTCAGGAACAGTTCCCTCTTGATCAAGACCATTCTGTTAAAGTTGAGGATTCCTTTGGCATAAGAATTTGACTAGAGAGATTCCAAGATGGCTTTCAGCATTGAAATCCTATGCTTCTAGGATTTATCTAGACCTGGTTTAATTTTTTTTAATTTTTACTCTTATTTTGTTTTATAACACAATGTTTTGCCCACTGTAGGAATTTAATAAAAAAATTTTTAAAACTCATGCTTTGATAGCGCTTAAGAGTTTACAAGGTTCTTTCCATATAGCAACTCTGTGAAGTAGGTCATTATCCCCACTTTATATTGTAATTGAGGAAACTTGGAAAGGTTAAGAGGTTTGACCAACATCAAACAGCCTTAAGCAAGTGAATTTGTATTCACACCCCAAGTGAGTGTACTCTCTGAAATCACTGGAAAGGAAAAACCCATTTTTATTTCTCGTGTTCACACACACACACACACACACACACACACACACACACCAACTACTCTGTAGGCCACACAAGGAAGGAAAGGGCTCATCTGAAGGGGTTTTACCATGGAAGCAATGTGCCACAGTGGATAGAGAGCTAGCTTTGGAGTTAAAGAAGACCTGAGTTTGAATCCCATCTGTGATATTTAACCTCTCAGTGTCCCAGGCAGTTCTCTAAGAATAAAAGTTTCAAAGAAGTGTCTACTGCTTTGGTAGATCAAGTTTATTTATTTGAGAGTTCTCCATACTGAAAAAAAAAATCACAGTTCTAGTTCCCATCCTCTTCAGTATAGCAGTAAAGAGCTGAGACCTTCTTTTTCAAGGGGCCAATGAAGAGACAATGCTTTGGGTTGTTTTTTTTCTTTTTATAAACTTTAATTACCTGGCTGTCCTACAGTAGAAATTTGCTATAGAGTAGGTCTAGTCTAGCACATCTTGAGTGGATTTGATTATAAATAATTTGGCTTGTTGCATTAAGGATGAATGAGTGCTTTGTTGGCTCATGGGATACGTGTTGGTTGGTAGATCATGGAACATCCTCTGAGGTATTCACAATGTGTGTCTTTCATGTATTTGCCCATGTAAAGAGGAAATGATTTGTTTTATGCTATTAGCTGGAATTTTCCATGGATGAAATGGTCTCGTTCACTCTGTGGCACCTTTTTCTGAGACTCTATGACCTTTTTGTAGGCTATAATCTATCCAAGACTTGGAATCAGGAAGACCCTGAATTCAGATCTGACCTCAAACACTTATCAACTGTATGACCTTCCTCTGTCTGCTTCAGTTTCCTCATCTATAAAATGAGGATAGGTGATGACATCTATCTCCTGGAATTATCAGGATAAAATCTGTGAAGCACTTTGCAAACCTTGAATAATTATAATACATGCTAATGAGCATATTGTCATTACCACCATCTTCATCACCGTCATCATTCTGCTCCCAGCCCCTCTGGCTTTTAGTCATTCTGTGGCCCCATCAGAAAGTCAGAGGAAATTTTCACTTAATCTCTTAGTACATGAATAAGGCAACATAGGGGTGATGAAAAGAGAAATGGAAAAGAAATTCAGAAGCCTGATTTCCAGTTCTGACTTTGCCATTGTGTAATTGAGTCACCTTAGGCTAGTCACTTAATCTCTTAACTATAAAATGATAACATTGAATTTATTGTTCTCTAGGGTTCCTTCTACTTCTAAAACACATGATCCTGATTTCTCTATAGGATACTCTCTTGTGATAACCAGATGTTTTCTGGTTAACAAATTTAAGGTTCTTTGGGGAGGCATCTTGGGACAATGGAAAGAGCACCTTGGCTTTGGAGTCAGAGGATTATGACTCAATCCCAGTGCCTTCCTCTGTTAATTATCTCCATTTATCCTGTATATAACTTGTTTTGCTTATATCTGTTTACATGATGTCTCCCCCATTAGTGTGTAAGCTCCTTGGGAGCAGGGGCTGTCCTTTGCATATTTGTATCCCTAGTCCATTGCTTAGCACAATGACTAGAATATAGCAGGCACTTAATATTTTATTTATTTGATTTTTATTAATTTATTATTTATATTTTATAGCATATTTATGACTTATATTTCATGTAAATATATTATTATATATTGTGTAATATATTTCTATAATTTATAATTATAATATGGAATTTATAATTATTTTGCACATTTCTATAATTATATTTATAGTAATTATTAATTTTTTTTTAGTAATTGATTGTTCCTACTGCTATCACATATTATCTGTGTGAGCTAGGGTAAGACATTCAACTTCTCTTCTCTGATTCAGGTAATCCTTTGTACAATGGGAAGGGGGATATTCTAGATGGCCTCAGAAGCCACTTTGAGCTTTAGATCTCTGATCCCATAATCCTATGACTTTAGGGAGATAGGGTGACAGAGAGAATAATACAGAGCTGGCCTTGGAATTGAGAAGATTTGAGTTCCAGCACACTGCCTATATGAACTTGGTAAATCACAATATCTCAGTTCTTCCCCTCCCCCTACCTCTTGCCCCAAACCAGCCAACTCTCTCAAATATTTAAATTTATATGGTATCATCTGTTCTGGAGTTGGCTCCAGATGCAGATTGCAATCTATCCATGGGGGCCCATTTTATACAACTCTTGTCCACGTTCTCCGCAAAGATGAATGGGGGGAGTCCATTCAACATGTCCAAGACCTTTCTAACTTTCTCCCAACACCAGTACAAAGAGCTTCTTGTCTGTCTGTCCCACATCCCTCATATTCTCAACATGGCCTGTCCATCTTTTTCTTCTCATCATATAATTTCTCAATGACATCCGTTACTCCTCTTCTTGTCTGGAGTTTCTCATTATTTATGTTACAGGTGCTCCTACCTACCGCATCCTTCTTTGTTGCTTTCTGTGTGATTTTCATCTTTATTTCTTCAGAGCTTCCAGATTTCACCACCTCACAGTAAAACTGATAAAATGTACAGTACCGAAAAGTACTATAAACTTCATGGGAAGTTTGGGTTGATGGAGTAAAAATTAAAATTTAAAAAAAAACCTTGCAATTTCCTAAAAGATATCATATTCACTCTCCTCCCTTTTGAACTCTAGGCCAAGATCACTGTCAAAATGTATAGTTTTTTCCATGATATTCTGATGAGATGTTAGTCACTTACCTTAAGAACTTGAATCTGAGAGGGAAGGTATATTTTGTCTGGACGATCTCTTTAGGGGATCCATCCAAATGCATGTTGAAACCTGGGCAAGAGATATTATTCATGCTCTTGGTCATCATTGAGTTTAGACTGTGTCTCTAGCCTTGGCTTCAATGATTCATCGATAAGTTTTGTTCAACAAATTAAGTAATTAAGAAGTTACCAGGGGCAAGCTCTCTAGGACTAGGAATTACCAGCAAGAGGTAGAAAGTGGGAGAGAGTTTCCACATAGAGAGCTCCCTACCCTGATTAAGCCAGGGGTCTGTAACAAAGAAAAGAAAAATTTAATTCAGATCTTTCTCTGTAGTAAATCTTTAGCTCCAGGATGGGAGTGGAAAGGTCAGTAACTATGGAGACAGAAAGTAAAGAAATAAAGATTACTGGATCTGTTGTGCAAGAGGTCATAGAGGCAGGGACAGACTTCTTATTGCATATTAATGTATATTAACCCATACACTAAAATCCTTCATTAAAAGAAAGCTTTTGGACTCCAGATAAACTGACATTTGGGAAACCCTGTTTCAGTAAACCTAGGAATGAGCTTGGCTGCCTAGCATACAACAAAGACCATTAGCTCCCTGGGAACTGAGACTCCAGATAAGGAGACCCTGGCAGGCAAGCCTATGCTCTTTCGTCTTTGGCTCACCCTGATGGGGGCCTGATGAAGTTCACTGCAATGATGCATTACTGAACCCTGCCCTCCATTTGTCCATCTGGAATGGGTTCATGAAGGTCACTGGTTAGCCCAAAAAAGCAAGACTGAGGCTGGGAAAGGAGGGCTCTGTCCCATAGCCTCTGCTCAAAGACACCCTGTCCTTAGAAGCATATCCTGGGATGGATTATCCTAAAGGCTAAAGGGGCCAGTGATCCCAATGCCTTCAAGTTTTGATGCAGCCCAGAGAGCCTCTGCATATTATAAATTGCATTCTAAATAATGAAGTCCCTAAAAGGGCCCCTCTCAGCAATGCTGCCCCAGAGGAGTCCCTATTCCTAATCAGTCTCAGAGAAACAGCCACAGATTAGGATTCTTAATGCTTAGGACCTAGGAAAACAATTATCTTGGTGTTGGAAACAAATCTTCTGTGGCTGAGTTAATATCTTGAGTAGATAATGGTGTCTTCCCTTAAGAACTTGATTCTGAAGGGAGAAAGTTTATTTGTTCCAAATAACCCATTATAAGATGTGTGCACACAGAGAAAGGGAGGCTCTCTTTTGCTTGAGGGTCTCATGGCATGTTCCCAGATGAAACCATTTAATAAAGATGAAAATGATAACTGTAGCAGAAGTGTTACTATTTTCTTCACCAGCTGGGATATAACAACACCAAGTGAGGGGGGGAGAGGGGAGGGAGAGAGGATAGATGAGTGGGCCAGGAAATCAGTCAATCAACAACTACTTAACTGAGTTTGGACTTTGACTTGCATTTTCCTAGAATTAAAACGCATGGTCTTGCCCTTGAGGACTATGCAATCAAATTCAATTTTATTCAACAAATATTTGCAGAATTACTGGGGCAAAGCACCGTGCTTCGTTCTACAGGTGATCCAGACAGTGCGTTGGTCAGCAGATCTCTGCCTCTTAACATGATTAGGGTCCAGTAATAATAGCTCACATTTATACAGCACTGATTTGTGTCAGGCACTATGCTGAGCATTTTGCTCACAACAACCCTGCAAGGTAGATGTTATAGATGAAGACAGAAAGGCAAAGGGCTACGTGACTTGCCTCAGGGTCACACAGCTAATAAGTGTCTGTCCGAGGAAGATTTGAACTCAGGTATTCCTGACTCCAAACTCAGTGTTCTATCCACTCTGCCACCTAAAATCCCTACTCTCCTTCAACACCACTCAAGCATCAATTTCTCCATGAGATGATGCCAATTCCTTATTGCTAGGGTTTTTCACTCCCAAATCACTTCGTAGTAATTTACTATAAATCTACCATGGAGGTCAGGCTAGATTTCTCTTAATAAGTATTGAAAGTATCCTCAATGCTCATTGGCTGAGGGCACTAAGACCTGAAACATTGATATAGTTTCCTGATGTCCTAAGCTCAAAAGACCGACTCTTTTCCCAGACTTCTCACTATCTGACCAATATACTCAATAGAGAAACCAGGAAGATGTACTAAAAGGAATCAATGCTGGTTTTTTGCTCATTATCCCCTCTGTGGGCAGCTAAGTGGTGTAGTGCATAGAATGCCAGGCTTGGAGTCAGGAAGACTCATTTTTCTGAGTTCAAATCTGACCTCAGGCACTTACTAGCTGTGACCCTGGGCAAGTCACTTGATCATGTTTGCTCAGTTTCCTCATTTGTAAAATGAGCTAGAGAAAGAAATGGCAAACCAGTTTAGTGTCTTTGCCAAGAAAACCCCAAATAGAAGAGTCAAACACAGCTGAAATAACTGAACAACAAACCCCACTCCATATTGTCGCTAGGTAAGACTCCTTTTGTTAATTGTTAGAGGATCTTCGGATGTTTCATTATTGCTTTTGTATCCCTAGTTCCTGGCACCCAGTAGGTACTTCCTGAATGATTATTGATTGATAGGACAGTCCCTGTGATCAAGGAGTTTTCAATCTAGTAAATACTAATGAACCTGAAACAACCAAATGAACAGTATTTTTAAACCATCTACTTAAATGCAAAATTATATGTACGGGTTAGATTGAGATATTGCAGCAATTTAATGAAGGAAGAAATGATTGAATAAAGGCTAGAATAAGTGTCAGCTAGGATCTCATAGAGGAGATGAACTTTTGGGGGGGACAGATGGAATATGGGTACAGCATAGTGGTAAAAACACTGACTTTAGATTTAGAAGGTAAGTGTTCAAGTTTGATTTCTGCCACTTACTATTTGTATGACTATGGAGAAGTCACTGTGCCTCAGTTTCCATGAACAACATATCTGCTACTTGCCTTATGAAGTTATTGGGAAGATGATGCTTTATAAAACAGAAGATATGCCATAAATATTAGCTGTTATCTAATTATCTAGGTCTTTAAGAGTACCTGGGTTTAGGACAGATGGGAGGACATAAGGAGAGTCTTCCAACTGAGGAGAACATGAGACAAGGACACAAAGTCCAGAATGAGCGAGGGATATTTCAAGGACAGGAGCCTTAGGTGGAACCTAACATATAGCACAACATTTGGAACTAGAATATACCAGAGAAGTCTAGTTCAGTCTCTTACTTGACTCAGGAATTTCTTCAACATCAAGTGATCCTCCTCATCTACTTAAATGTTTCTAGTGACATGCCACTCTAACTCCTGGAGTAGTCTATTCCATTCCTGGACTGCGCTAATTGTTAGAAAGCTTCTCCTTGGAAGGCCTCAGCACACTGAATTTATGAGCAGACATAGATGAGGATCCCTACATCATTGGAGGAAGTTGCCACATGAATGAGATCAGAGAGCCATATAAACATTGAAAGATATCTCTGAAATCCAGTGCCTTGGAAAAATCCCTCGATTTCATCATCTGTAATTTTTTTCACCTTTTTTTGTATACCCAGTGCTTAGCATAGTGACAGTACATAGTAGACACTTGCTAAATGTTTTTTTCACTTGCTTTTATTATAAAAAGGGGGAGTCTACGTAGATGATCTAAGGCCCTATTTCTTATTTCTGACATTTTATGAATCTGATTCATCTTTCTATGCCTCATGAAAAGGGCCTCTAATACAAACATTTGAGCACCACTTAACTGTGAGGCCTTGGGCAAGTCTCTTAAAATATCTAGATCTCAATTTTCCCATCTATAAAATGGAGAATCTTAATACCTGTAATATCCTACTTACCGTCACAGAGCTACAGCAGAGAAAGCTAACTTTAATGCACTATATGAATGAGGGCTGGCGTTATTGTCACTCTCTTGAATATCTTCCCTAATACCATTTTAATGTATTTTATATAATATTTTATTTTCCTCAAATTACATGTTAAAACAATATCTAAACATTTAAAAAAGTTTTGAGTTCCAAATTCTCTACCCCCTTTCTCCCTACTCCGTTCCCTGAGATGGTCAGCTGCAGACCAACCACCTTTCTTTTGTCCTATTCTTGGGGCAGATTCCTGTCCTGTGTTTTCTGACTTTCTACAATTGCCATAAAGTTGTGTGATGGGGCACACGTACTTGGATCATTCTCAGACTCTGCACCTCCTGGTACCTTGGCTTCCTTGCCAAGTATGTACCTGTTACAGGGTACAATCTTATCGGGTTGAGATTAGCTCCTTCTCAGCAGACTTCTCATTCCTCTTGGCAATAGCCCAGCTAAGATAAGGGCCAGCTCCATTGCACTGTATCTTGGTAGGTGCCTAAACTTTAACAGTGGGAGGCATTGTTGTGATTCTCAGCTATTTTACCACTAAATAGGAACTGATCCTCCTGCCTGGGCTCAAATGCCTATCCTGTGCCACCTGAAAGACACTTAGCATAAAGTTAGAAAGAATATTCTTCCCACAGATGACTGGAAGGACTGCCCCTTTCATCCTCTTGTGAGACCATGTGGTTGCCTTCCTTAGGCTTCCTGGGCTGGGCCCAGAGGAGAATCGACTCACTGCTCCTGGGGACTCAGTGTTTACTAGGATTCCTCTGGCCAAAGCTGACCACTGAAGTTGTTCTGGATACCTTGAGTCACAAAAGAAAGCAGCAACATGGCCCTTTACCTTCCAAGAGCACTTTGTAGGTCACAAAATACTTTCACAAACATCCTGTGTGATTTCAGGGACGCTGGAAGAGCCAGTGTAATTCAGTGGAATGAATATAAGATTGAAAGTTAGAGAATTGAGTATAAAACCTAGCAATGTCATCTATGCCTGTGTGATGTTAGGCAAGTCACAATGAGAGGAATGGACCAGAATGCCTCTAATATCCCCTCTAGCTCTGTGATTCCCTTCAAATAATCTTACCCATTCACTGATGCCTGAAATGTCACTTACAAGACTTAATATTATTTTTTTTTTACTTAAGATTTGATCTTTGTTGATATAATGGAACACTTTCAATGATAAGAGACTACTTCAGTAGGAAGGATAATACAGAGATGATATAGTGAGCTTCTGTGAAAGATAATACATATGCTGGCAGGCATTTACACCTTAGAGTGAATGAGCTCACCAGAGCCATTCTAAAATCAAGAATTGATAGTAGGGAAGAGGAAAGAAACATTGAAGATATAGATGGACACTTAAGTGGAAGGGAGGACTCTCAGGGAGATATAAAGAAATGGGAACAAAGGACTGACCTGGCTTCATTTCATCTGGGATCATTTAATACCCTATGAGCAGGTGTAGCTGTAGGATTATATGATTCATAGCTTGAAAGGGACCTGAAAGATGTAAGATTTCCTTGCGTCTCTGTTATACCTGTATATGGGAATGTAGTCTCATTCATTCGAATAGAATTTCCTTGAGGGCAGCATCTATTTTATTTTTGTCTTTGTATTTCCAGCATCCAGTTAAGCATTTGGCACATGTTAGAAACTTAGAAACATTATTAATATTAATAGATATAAATATAGAGATAATATTTGTTTATTTAGAGCTGGAAGGGCCCCTACAGATAATCTAAAGCTCTTAATCTACAGGTGAGGAAACTGAGGCTTACAGAGGTTAATTGCTCATCCAAGGGCACTCAGAGAGTAAGTAGCGGAGCTGAGATTCAGATACTCAGCTTCCAAATCATTGTTCTTCTCTGTTGCACCAGCCCCTCCCTTCTCCACCATTATGGGATATTCAAGAATGAGCATATTTATCTTGGAGAAAAGAAGATCTGGGGAAGGGAAAACATGATTGCTGTTGTTCGGTCATTTTCAGGTATTTCCGACTCTTTGTGGCCCCATTTGGTGTTTCTTGGTAAAGACACTGGAGAGGTTGCCATTTTCTTTTCTGGTTCATTTTATAGATGAGAAAATTGAGGCAAGCAGGGTTAAGTGACCTGCCCAGAGTCATTTGATTACCTTTGATATTGAATGGCTCATGTACCAGTTGGAGTAATCTGTTAACTTTTCCTACTCAGAGAAAGGATATTAAAGAGAACAGAAAATTCTCAGATTTTCAAGTAGAAGCTTGATGTGTCAGTGACTTGGCAGAGATATTTAGAAGGGATTCCTGCTTTAATTCAATTCAAAAAATATTTATTATATACCTCTCTTGTGTAAAGCACTGTACTGAACACTGAGAGAAACATAGTTTTAGATAAAATGCAATCACTGCTTTAAAGGAGCTAAAAAGTTTAGTAGGACCAAGTAACCTCTAATATCTTTTCCAATTCTGAAGTTATATGAGTCTGAGAACTGCCAAATTCTTTTTAAAAAATTATAACAAACTTCACAAACATCAATATACACGAACATTTCAGTAAATACAAAGAACAGAAAAAAATTGTATACAAAACTGTGAATCTTGTGTTTTTTCACATATATTAAATTTAACGCAATAATACCGATGCTATCCTGCTTGTCTGTGGTCTCTTCTGAACTTTTGTCTGCTTTTCTTTGTTTATTTTAAATGTTCACTGAGTGTTTTCTTTCCCTTCTCCTCCTCCTCCTTCTTTTTGCACCACTATTAATACATGCTGCAGCAGCTAGGTGGTACAACAAGTAGAATACCAGACCAAGAGTCAGGAAGAACAGAGTCCAAATCTGACCTCAGACACTTACTAGTAGTGTGACCCAGGGCAAATCACTTAACCTTGTTTGCCTCAGTTTCCTCATTGAATTGCCAAGGTAATATTCACAGCACCAATGGCAACTATGAATATGCTGGTGTAGTTCTGAATCTCAAAGTATAACAGATTCTCCGAATAGAAGGTAGAAGAAAAACACATATTCTGACACCAAAAAGACAAATCACTAAGCCAGAAAGCCAAATCCATCATAGTAACCAAGACATCAATACACATTAGCATTGCAAGGGACAATGCCATTCCCAAGCCTCACCCCTCACCTGCCAGGGCCTTCACACAACCAAATCCTCCCAATACTAGATGTGTCACTATATGCCACCACAACTTCCTCTTCCTTTCATAAAAACACAAAGTATAAACCCTCCCATGTAATAAATACAGCATGGTCAAGAAAAAACCAAAATAGATTGGCTGAGTCTGAATATGTATATTTTATTTTGCATCTCTAATCCTTCATGATTGCCAGTTTTCATCATTAGTCCTAGGGATTCCTAATTGGAATGGAATTGATCAGAATCCTTAGGTCTCAGAATTATTTTCATTTATAATATGGTGATTGTATAAATAGTTCTACTTGTTCTGCTTACTTTATTCTGCATCAGTTCACATAAATCTTCCCAGATTTCTCATAGTTTCAATGTCCTCAAGGTAAAATTCCTAGGAATCACTTTCTGAAAGATCACTTGCTGTGAGTTTATAAATATAAAAATTACTAGAATTCATAAAATCTCACAACACTCTGGGCTTTAAACATCAAGGACAAAATCTTGGATTTCCCTAGAAAGATTCCTGGGCTTTCTCTAGTCAAGGCACAGACAGGATTCTTTTGAAACCATGAAAATTCCCAGGTCCTGCTCAATTTCTTTATTTTCCTCCAATTTAATTTCTTGTGTCAATAATAGTTGTTTTCAGACTTGCTGTGTAAACTAGTGCATATACTCCTTTCTTTACAGGTATATCATTGCCCTTTATGTACTTTTTCCAAATTGTCAAAATAAAAGTGTCACTTCTTATGCAATAATGTAATCTATATAATCAGTAAAAATATAACATTACACTTGCATCATAATTTGTTCTCTTTCTTAGTTGTTGTATATCTATTTTGTTCCCATTTCTTTACTATGACAAAAACTGATGCTACAAATATTTTTGTATGTGCAGGTACTTTCCCTGCATCTTGGACCTTTTTAAGAGCATATATCCAATAGTGCTATCATTCATTCAAAGTGTATAGACACTTTAATGACTTTTTGTGGATAGTTCAAACTTGCTTTTCAGACTAGGTAGCCTAATTCACAATACCCCCAGTAATGTATTAGTGTTTGAATCCATCTACAGCCTCTTCAGCAACTGTCACTTCCCCTTTTTGTCATCTTTGCAAATCTGAGTGTGAGGTAGAACCTCATGGTTGTTTTAATTTTAATTTTTATTATTAGTAGTGATTTGGAGCATTTTTCATATGATCATTGATAGCTTGCGTGCTATTCCTCTCTTTTGAAAGCGTTCACATCCTTTGACACCAAACTTATTTTACAAAAGAAAAGTTTTGGCATTGTGAGTCAGCAAAGGATATTGCAGATAACCTTGTTTACAAGCTCATTTTATAGAGCTGAGACCAGAGGAATTAAATTTATTGCCCAAGAGCACACAATTATTTAGAGGCAGGACCCAGATTCAAAATTAGGTCTCTTGACTTCTAGTCTGATACCTTTTTTACTACACCAAGCTGGCTCCTAGAGCTAGACAAGTAACCAAAAGTCAAAAAAATGCTTCCTTTCCTCCTTACTCCCTCCTTCCTTCTTTCCTTCCTTCCTTTTTTCCTTCCTTTTCTTTCTTCCTTACTCCCCCTTCCCTTCCTCCTTCCTTTTCTTCCTTCCTCATTTCTTCCCTCCCTTCCTTCTTTTTTCTTCTTCTTGTCCTCCTTTTTCTTCCTCCTTCCTCCACTCCCTCCACCTTGTTTTCTTGATTTTTTGCAATGGATGGGGAGAGGTGAGTGGGGCAAAAAAATTTTTCATTATTAAAAATAATGAATGGGAATCAGAAGGGGTACGAAATAATGATGACTCAGCCATGCAAGTGAAAAGATCACTAAGAGAAAGCTGAATAATAAATCAATAACCTTCCAGGAAAACAGATAATGGAACAAACTTCCTTCTTCAGAGCAGTGGGGGGTGAGGAGGGTGGGGCAAAGGGGACACATCTAGGACATGTTAGACTCGATAATGTATTGGATATTTTTTTTATCTGTTGCTATTTATCCAAAGAAATGAGGATACAATTGGGAGGAGAGGTTGGGACTTTTTTTTCTTTCTTTCTCCAAAAGCCTATGATTTGAAACAGATTGCCTCAATACAGCTAATTTTTCCAATATTTGTTTTTATTTTAAGATTATACTTCCACTTCAATGTCCTCCAAGTAAAATCTCTAGGAATCACTATTTCTGAAAGTTCACTTGCTGTAAGTTTATAAATATAAAAATTACTAGAATTCATAAAAGCTCACAACACTCCAGACTTCAAAACCCAAGGACAAAATCTTGGATTTCTCCCTGTCAAGGAATAGACAGGATCCTCTTGAAACCATGAGTCTTCCCAGGTCCTGCTCAATCTTTATTTTCATCCACTTTAACTTATCTCCATTTTCTTGTTATTAATGATTGTTTTCAGACTCATTGTATAATCTAATGCGTATGCTCCTTTCTCTAGGGATGTATCATTGCCCTTTATGTACTTTTTCCATCTTGTCTGCCAAAAGGAAAGCTAAACATTATTCTGCTTTCATTTGATCACTCTGTCATCTTGCCTGGGTCTAGTCTGGAAGTTCTGTCATAAAATGCACATGTCTCAACATGCTGTGTAGAAGAACCTGCTAAACAGACTTGGAAAGCTGGGCTCCAGGGAGGTCTGGGTCTATCATTTACTAGCCCAGTGACCTTGGGCAAGTCACTTATTCACTCTGAACCTAGTCTTCTCTCTTGTAAAATGAAGTTAGATAGATGGATGGAGACAGAGGAAGATGGATGGAATGATACAATATTTATTAAGCTTTCCTAATGTGTCAGATGCTGTGCAGAGTGTTGAATGTACAATAGAAGGAAGCAAAAAGCTTATATTACAATGGGGAAGACAGCCTGTCAAAGGGAATAGCGGACAGATGGTATGATGTGGTGTTGGTCAGGCAGTGGCATGGAGACCAGGTTCTGGATCAAGTTCCCCTATCAGAACTTATATGCTGGAGACATCTTCCAAGGTTCTTTTAGGAGGAAATTATAGTGATGGCCCAAGGATAGGCAACCTGGTTTTTAAAAAAAGAGATGGAATTTGTTTCAAGGAGAAAGTTGGGTTCATTAAAAGAACTGTTCAGTTTCTCACAAACAATCCAGCCCTCCCTCCACATCCCATCCTATTTCCAGCCCAGCTCATTATTCACTTAAAATGCCTTTTCGAGCTGTGATCTTGGGCAACCTCCCTGGGCCTCAGTTTCCTCATCTTTTAAATGAGGATATTGGACTAGAAGATCTCCGAGGTCCTCTACAGCTCTAAATCTATCAGTCTATGATTTTATGTAAGATGGCCCTAGGAATATAAAGTTAAAAGCACATCAGCTCCTGCCCTCAAGGAGCATACGCTATAATGGGGTGCATGGGGTGCACAATTAAGTATGATAACATTTTACTGAATTCCACAAATATTTAAATATCTCTTCTATGTCTTATATGTGGATACCCCATTTGAAGGCTGAACTCAAGCACAATCTACAGCAAGGAGAACAGTGGCCATATTGATGAACAATGTCTCTTTGAATATTTCGATCCAGAAGGGTATTTGGTTAAGTGAGAATTTCTCTTGATCATGTGTCTTCGGTTAATGAAGCCTTTCCACAAGTAGAAAGACTTGAAGTTATGGGATTGAATTTTTAAAATAAAAAATTTTAAAACAGAACTTGTGTTGTTCCCATCAAAGCTGGGCACCCTGGGAAGTTATGTGTTTATACTAGTGATGCTGCCTGGGCTTGGAATCTGTCTGAGGCTCTGCTTTGGGAATGAATGGCCCTTCTAGCCAATTTACAAGTCATACCAGGACAGCCTTGTAAGTTTCTCCCTGAACAAGATCAGTATTGCCCATTATCAAGCATCCATTTTTGGCTCCCAGTAACTTTTGACTGTTTCCACAAATGAATTTCCAACAAGGACTGTTTCCACAAATGAAATTCCAACAAGGATCATGAATATCAAGCATCTATTCCATCTAGTAGCGTGATATCTGACATATAGTGAATATGTTTAAAAATGTTTAATCTATCTAGTTTCCATAAACTTGTTTTTAAAATATTTTGATAATTGTATTTCAATAGAAATTGTTTCCTTTGTAATAGTTATAGCTAACATTCGTATTGTGCTTTAAGGTTTGCAAAGCATTACACAAATATTATAATATTTGATCCCCACAATCTGGGGAGGTAGATGCCAGAGGAAAGATTATATGACTTGCTCAAGGTCAGCTAGTAAATGTCTGAGACCGGATTTGAACTCAGGTACAATACTCTATCCATTGTGCCACCCAGACGATAAGCCTCTTTCTTTTATTTTGCTCATTTAAATGTGTCCCGAGTAGCTCATAGACTTAACTGAGCCACCAAACAGGTCATTGATACAAAAAAGGGCTAAGAATTTCTGATCTTGTCCAACCTCCTCATTTGCATTTGGTGAGGTTACATAACATATCCTCAAAGAATGGATATTTGTCACAATTTTGAATAACCCACAGACTGAGAAGGCAATTCCTAAAAAGACATCATTGCAATGATCTCAAGAACATCAGCCAGAGAAGAATAGAAATTGTGGAATGGGAAAAATAATTGAATACTTGTCATTGGCAGAAGTCTAATATTCAAGAGATACACATGAATATATAAACCAAGAACCATTGTTCTATAGATAAGTAGTCAAAAGATATGAGTAGTTTTCTTTTTTCTTCATAACCTTATCAACCCCTCCACTTATTTAAAGAAGCTAGATGTATGTAAGGGAGAATATGATGGAGAAAAGAGGAAGATATTTAAGAAAGAAAATAACTAGGAAAGGACAGGATGCTGGAAAAGTTGTCAAAGATATCAATTTCTGCAATGTTTTGGGCTTACTTGCTCTCTTCTGTAGTTACAGATGTGCCTGATCTCGTGGACCTGGAAGTCACAGTTACTTATCCATGCCTTCAGCTGTTTATCTGAAAGATCTCACATGAGCAGTCAATATGTCGACATGCAAGGTCCACAACATGGCTAATAAAGTTTTGGAGGGAGTCTTCAAAGCCTATAGTGTAATGAAGGAGATCCGATTTTCATCCAAGGTGTGCCAGGAAGTTCAGAAATGACAGCTCTCCAGCAAGTCTCTCAGGTGACTTTTCTTTTCTTGATGACCCTGGTCAGTTCCATACACAACTGTACAGGGCAACATCAGTGAGAGTGAGATTGGTGAAGGCTTTCGACAGGGCTATTATTGTGGTCTGGAAGGAGGCCAGGCTGAAAGTGCTAGAGCTGAGTCACTATAAAGACGGCTTCCAGGTCACAGGCTTTGTTCTTGACCTGGAGCTTCATGCATCACTCTAAGGTAGTTATAGGTTCTCAGGACCTATTCATGTCTTTAAATAGCTTCTTCCAGGTTTGTGTGCATCTGTTCAAACAGTACCATATGTTCTTTCTTCAAACAAACCAAAACCAAGACCGTGTTTGAAGTCACAACTAGAATCTAACAAAGAGTTTTCAAAAGAAATATCAGCTACAAATGACATTATGAAAAATATGCCCCAAATCATGAATAATATAAGAAATTAAAGTTAGAATAGCTGGGGTTTTGTCTCTCCCCTTTCAAATAGCCAAAGATGACAAAATCAGAAACAGTAACCAATGTCAGTAGGTCACCAAGTATCTATTAAGGACTTATCTTGTGCCAGTAACTATGAGGAAGAAGGCACACTGATGCACTACTGGGAGAGCTATGAATTGGTCCAAATTTGGATGTCAAATTGGAATAATGTAAGAGAGGTGACGAAGTACTTCATACCCTTTGACCTGGCAGCCCCTCTACTGAGCAGATTACACCCCAAAAGATGCCAGAGACAGAAGCAAAAGTAAATTATATGTATATATATATATATATATATATATATATATACTATATAGAGAGAGATAAATATAGATATAGATTACAGATAGATATGTACTGTATTATATATATAATATATCTATATATATAGTGAGACAGACAGAGAGAGTGAGACAGACAGAGAGAGAGAAAGAGAGAGAAAGAAAGAAAGAGAGAGATGCAGTTGTTTAGTCATTTCACTATCTGATACTTTGTGATCCCATTTGGGGTTTTCTTGTCAAAGATACTGGAGTAGTTTGTCATTTCCTTCTCTTGCTCATTTTACATATGTAGAAACTGAAGCAAACAGGGCTAAGTGACTTGCCCAAGGTCACCCAACTAGTAAAGTCTCTGAGGCCAGATTTGAATTCAGGAAGATGAGTCTTTATTCACTGTGCCACTTAGCTGCACATATGTGATATATATTGTGTGTATGTATGTGTATACATATATATGTACATACACACACACGCACACACACACACACACATATATATATATATATATATATATATATATATATATATATATATATATATACAAACACACTGATATATGCCAAGATCTTTATACTAGCATTTTATCTGTGATATCCAAAAATTAGAAACAAGGTAGGTACACATTAATTGAAAAGAGCTAAGAAATTCTGTGGAATATGGATTATGTAATAGATTATATATATAGTATATATATATGATAGATTATTATTATACATTAAGAAATGAGAAATAAGAAGAATTCAGAGAAACATGGTAAGATTTATTTGAATTGATAGAGTAAAATAAGCAAAACTAAGAAAATATTATATACAATGACCATAACAATGTATATGAAGGTATCACCAAAAATTACTCTGAGAAATTGGAAAAAAAATGGTCTGGAAGAATACTTCATAATAAAAATGCATTCCCCTTGGCACAAAGGCAAGGAACTGCTAGGACAGAATGTTATATTCTTGGTCAGATGTAGTCACTGTATTGAATTCTTTTTTTTTTTGCTTAACTTTTTCACTTACTGTTTAGGTTGTTTAAATTTTAAGTTTAAACTGTACAATTTTTATGGGAAGCAAATGGTATGGAGAGGATGGGTATTTACACAAATGACTGATATATACATTTTTAAAGGCGTTGAAAAAACTAACAAAACATAAGAAATGACAGGCAGAGTGTGTCTTTCCAAGATGGACCCTGTGAAAAGGGCAACAATTATTTGGAGTTTGGACTCATAGGACTTACAAATGTTAGAGCTGGAAGGGACTTCAGGAATCATCTAGGTCAGGGGTGGAGAACCTGTGGCCTCGAGGCCATATGTGGCCCTCTAGGTTCTCAAGTGTGGCCCTTTGACTGAACCCAAACTTCACAGAACAAATCCTACTAATAAAAGGATTTGTTCTGTAAAACTTGAACTCCATCAAAGGGCTGTTCCCAAGGACCTAGAAGACCATAAATAGCTTGGACGCCGCAGGTCCCCCTTCCCTGATAGGCCAACTTCCTACTTTATAGATATGGGAGTTAATTTACAGAATGGAAAATTGAGTAAAATGATGAAGCTGGTTAGAAGCCGAGCTAGATTTTTTTAATGTTTTTTTAAATCAATTGTATTTCTTCATAAGTATATCATACAATATTGAATTTCAAATGTTTTGAATTTCCTTACAGGAAACCAAGTTTAGCACACACTTTCACATTATTACTGGTCTGAGAACAAATGTGTAAAGAGTAGCCCTATTCATTAACTTGATACTTTTCTCCCACATTATATATTAGAGGAATCATAACGCTATCCCTATATACACTTTCAAGAAGAACTGAATGTATTAATAAGACAATGCAACAAGACCACTTGGGATTCTATAGAAAAACGGGTGCTACATAATGCCAAATAATATTTGTTATTAGAAAGGAAACAAAATACAGCCAAGTATAAAATGGAAAAGCAGAGCCATGAATTATCTCTGGTTCTTCATTTACTAAAGGTCTGAAAGCTAATGTTCAAAAGACTTATGTCATCTGCAAGCCTGTTTAATACATTTTCCGACTTACATTTTGGCTCAGCCTCATGACGTTTTCTCAATGGAGGATACTTTTCAAGCAGAAATTGTCTTTTGGTTTGTTTCTTTGCTGGACAGCTACCCCATTTGGAATTCACTTATCGACCAGGTTGTGCCAGATTCTCCCAGCACATGTACTATTCCCCAGCTGGAAATTTAGGACTTGCAAAAGCTGCATTAACTCCTTCAGGCCACCAGGGCACCATTCAGTTCGTGGAAGCAGACATTTCCTTGGGGTGGAGGTTTTGGATCGCTCAATGCTACAAAATAGCCAACAAACAAGTTTATAGAAAAAGTCCATTAATTGAGGACAAGATGCAGCCAAAGAATCCTGAGAAATGAGTGGCTTTGGGGATTTAGAAGAAGCAAAACAATCCTAGCAAATTTGCTAATGTTTTTTGGATTGAATTTTTAAAAATAGAGAATGACAGAAAACAAATTAGACTCCCCATGTTAGGGTTTCAAAATCCATTTGATTTAGCATTACTATTTCTTGGTTGATTCATTCAAGCTAGGTCACATATTTGAAGGCAAGGTACTGACGTGGCTCTTATCCATAAATCTCACACCTTTCCTCCAGAGGTTTGTGGGAGCTTCTTAAAGAGGCTCGGGATAAGTGCTTTTTACTGAGTTTAAGGACGGACCACTTTTGCCAGGATACTGAAAAGTAGATTGAATGCCCTTGATGAAACTGACAATAACAACAGTTTGCAGTTTCATCACAGAATAACTAAATACCTAGGTCTGGAACACTTTAGCTGTTCCAAGTTTTCTCAAACTGCACAGGGGCAAATGAACCAAGTGCGTCCAGTTATGGTTTCAAGTCCATGATTTTCCCATGTATCCCTATCACTACCAAACACACTTGCAAATCGAAGCTGTCTTTGAAAATAAATGCATATATTGGAGCAAAAGAAATCAATATAATAGCCCTATCAGAGACCATATGGATCATTCTACATTTCTAGGCTTTTGTTCTTTGGCATGAATTTCCTTATCAGTCAGCTGACATCAGTCACAGATGAAGTCTGCTTTGATCAGAGACCCAAAGTTGATATAAAACATCCCACAAACTGTACATAACCACAGTTTATAGTTTCTTCTATAATCTGTTCGTTTGTTTTTCTTTGTATATTGAAATGCTTGTGTTCATTGATGATTGCTAAGTTCACAATAAAAAGAACATTTTTAAAAGGCATGGACTGCCTCAGATCTAAGTCTAAAAATATATTCATGGGGAAACCCATGGACAGCACTGTTCACTAAAATTAATCCATGGTTAACCATTTTTTTTTCACTCAGGGAAAATACCATAAAATAGCTTCTTCCCATAGGAATGCTATTTGGAAGCTGCTATTATCTCAGCTGGAAACTTCCTATTTTACTTAGTTATGCTTGATAACTGGGCACAAAATTCTCTTGTTTTTACCCTGATGAAGACCTCTTGTAGATATTGACAACAGTTCCTTATATTGGCAGAGTAAGAGTGGAGTACCAGTTGCTTCGCCTTGGTGATGAGATAAGAGCATGATAAGAGCAGACTTTGTTATGGTAGTACTCTTGTGGACAATTTGCCTAATAGGTCACAATTTACCCACTGGGTCTTTTAAAGGGCAGCTGGTGGCACAGTCAATAGAGTGCTGGGTTTGAAGTCAGGAAGACTCATCTTTGTGACACTTATTAGCTGTGTGATCCTGGGCAAGTCAAAACTTTGCCTCATTTCCTTATCTGCAAAATGAACTAGACAAAGAAATGGCAAACCTCTCAATATCTTTGCTAAGAAAATCCCAAATGGAGTCAAAAAGAACCAAAGAAGACTGAAATGACTGGAGGTCTTCCATAAGAAGATCCATTTGCAGACAGTTATAAATATAGGCAGATGAAATTAGGTGAAAAGCATTTTCTCCTTATTATTATTTGATATAGGTCTGGAAATACTAGCAATAATGATAGAAGAAAAGAAATTGAAGATGTAAAGATGGGCAAAGAGGAGGTAAAATTCCTTATTTGCTGATGACATGATTGTTTATTTAGAAAATCCTAGGGAATGAGCAAAAATATCATCTGAGGCAATTAATAATTTCTGCAAAATTGCAAGCTAAAGATAAACCTATAAAAATCAATAGTACTTCTATGCAATAATATTAAAAACAACAACAAAATTCAAAATGCAATAATAGAAAGGAAAATCAGAGTCCAAATAACAACAAAATGCATAAAATATTAGGGGATCAATCTATCAAATCACACAAAATACTTGTATCGACTCCATTACAAAATATTCCTTAAAGATATAAGAAATAACTTAAATATTTGAAGGAACATTCACTGCTCATGGCTAGGACATGTCAACATAATGATAATATTACTATAGTTAATTTACAATTTTAATGCTACACTGATCAAACTATAAAAGGGATACTTTATTAAACTTGATACAATAATAACAAAATTCATCTTTAGAAACAAAAGAACTAAACTACATAGGGAAATGATGAATAAAAGATATGGATGAAGGAATAGCATGTCAGACCTCAAACTATACTATAAAGTAGGAATCATAAAAAAATTATATCAGTTAAAAACAGAGTAGTGTTATCAATGGAACAGACTAGGGCAAAGAGAGTCAGAAAGATATAAACATACAGTTGACAAAGAAACTTCAAACAATTAACAACTATATGAAATAATGTTCCAAATCAGCAATAATAAAAGAGATACAAATCAAAACTACCCTAAGGATTCTCTTTACACTTAGAAAATTGGTATAGATGACAAAATATGGAACTAATTAATTTTGAAGAGGTTGTGGAAGATAGGCACACTCCTACATTATTGATAGAGCTGTGAGTATAGCCATTTTGGAAAGTAATTTGGAATTATGCAAATAAAGTGACTAAAATGTTCATATCCTTTGACCTAGAGATGCACTACCAGCTATGGGCTATTAATGTTATAAGAAGCAACAAATTGGATGAATTTTAAAAAGTGCGAAAGATTTACATAAAATGATGCAGAGTGAAGTAAGCCGAGACAAAAAAAACCCCCCAAAAAACAACCATACAATAACTATAATAATGTACATAGAAGAGATTAAAAGCAATTAAAAATAAATGTTGCAAAATTGCTAAGAACATACATGAGAAGAATATACATGAGAAGACATCCCCACCCTATTCCTTTGCAGATGTGGGAGGACCATAGATATAGCATATTAAATATATTTTTGGACTTTTTCAATGTATTAATCAATTTTTTGGATTTTTGCCTTTTTTTCTTTAAAAGGGCTATTTCTTATATGGAATAGCTCCCTGACAGGAGGGAGGAAAAACCATACTGTGAGAAATTTAGGTGATATAAAAAAGATAACACAACTTGATTATTAAAAAAAAGAAAAATATGCTATTGTATATATATCCAGGTGTTAGTTCATATTCAGTCCAACTTGAAGGTGACCTACCTTTCCCCCAAGTTACTCCCTGGAGTAGGAAAAATAGATTCTGGATCCAGCCTAAGTACTTTGACTCAATGGATGTGAGTAAATTTGGGGTAGGTTTCAGAGTAGAGTGGAATTCCCAAGGCAACAGCAGAAATTTCCCAGACAAGTGATATGGTTCTGGGACACACTGCTCTAATCCAGAACTGTGGTGCTGCTAATTCATTCCAATTGGGAAGGCCAGTCTGAATGAATGAAAAGTCCGAATTAGAAATCTTATTCCATGGGTGAACCCCCCACCCCCGCCCCACCTTATCCCCTTCTCTTCCTCCTCACATCCCTTTCTCCTCTATTGGTTTTATGTTCTTTCCCTACAAGGCTGTTCATTTCCCTATCTTAAAACAAGCAAGGAAACAAAGACCTTCTTTTTGTTCATATTACTCTCTCAAGCAATTTTCCTCTCTCACTTATACCTTTTTGCCTCTAAACTTTAAGAAAAAATGTTCTACACTCAATTGCCTCCATTTCCAACCCGTTCAATCACTCCTTTATTTCCTGCCATCAGATTTCCCTCTCCACCACTCTGCTGAGACTCCTTTCTCCAAGGTCCCCAATGACCTCCTGATTTCCTGATGATGCAGCAGACTCTTTTCAGTCCTAACCTTCCTTGAGCTCTGCAGCATTTGACTCAGTTACTATTTTCCTCCCATTGCCCTCTCTTGATTCTTTCTTCTATCTCTGACCACTCCTCATTTTCCTTCACTAGTTCTTCTTCTTCTTCCTGACCCCAACATTGTCCCAAGGTCTGTCTTCCAGAGAGAACACTTCTCTTTTCTCTGTATCTTCTCCCTTGGTAGTCTCACATCTCGTTTCCATGTAGATGGTCCTGCTAAAACCTCAAACTCAACACGTCTGAAATTTACCTTTATCTTACCACTGAAACCTGGCCTTCTTCTCAACTTCCCCTTTCTATTGAAAACACCACACTTTTCTCTGCCTAAGCTTATGATCTCAGAGTTGGGTTTTTTCGCCCTTCTGTTACCCCACTCTCACAATTCAGTAGAGACCCAAATACTTACTATTCTCTTTCTTGAAATATACCTAATATTTTATTCCCCTTTTCCCCTTCCACAGCTACTGCCCTAAGACCTTCATCATGTGTTCTGATTTTCTTGCTTCCAGCTCCTCTCCTCTTTAATTCGTACTTTGTAGCACTGCCAAAGGAATCTTTATAATTCCCAGGCTAACCCTACCACTCTTGTGCTTTAAAACTTTCAGTAACTTGCCTTTACCTATCAGTTGAAATACAAACTCCTAAACCTGGAAGTTGAGACTTTCCATAGTCTGGATCCAACTTCCTCCTCCAGAGTTCTTTTTCATATCCTCGTCTCTGATCAAACTGAATTACAAGTTGTTTCTCCAATTTCATCCTGTCATCTCCTACTAGATAGATAGATAGATAGATAGATAGATAGATAGGTAGATAGGTAGGTAGAATAAAATAAACATTTATTGATCACTTACTGTGTGCCAGGCACTATGCTAAAGGCTAAGGATACAAAAAATTAAAAGGACAGTTCCTTCCCTCAAAGAGCCTTCAATCTAAGGGCCAGGGCAAGGGCAGAACCCCAGAGGTGCCCAGCATGAGGGGCTTCTTATTCCATGGAGCTGAAACCAGGCAGGAGAGTGGGTGCAAAGTGGAGTAGCTTGAAGTTCAATTTCTGCCCTCTATGCAGAAAGGCACTGGGAGGAGTTTGGTGGTCCACCCTCCAGCCCTCCAATCAGAGTGTTGAGGAGGTTAAAGGAAGTGGTATTAAGTCTTGAGTTAACAGCATAGTGATGAGATTGGAAGTGACAAATTTATCCTCCGAGGGGCATCTTGTTCTATAGAGGCAAAACCAACCAGAGCATCAGATACAGAGTAAAATGAGGTAGATGGTCATTTATTAGGTATTTATTAGGCACTCTGTTAAGTGTCAGGGATACAAATATAAGTAAACAAGATGATCTTTACTCTCAGGGAACTTATATTCTAATGGGGGAAGACCACAACTCATAAAGGAAAGCTGGAAAATGAAGAAAGGGGGAAGGGAAACCTGAAGAAGAGAAGAAGAATGGAGAGTGAGTCCAAGTGTGAATTACATGAAACAAGTCTAGTAGGACTCTTTCTGAAATAGTGGTTCTAGGACTTTTTACGTGGTATACGTGGAATGTAATAGTTCTTGTCTCCTATGGATCTCCTTTCCCTTCTTTAAGACCCAGGTCTGGTGCTGCCTTATTCATCAAGTTTTTCATAGCACAACCACCTCTCTCTTCCTACTTTTCTTATAAACTTTAATCATTTTCTAAAGTGTACTCTGGCTATTTATATATCTTATCCTTTCTAGGTGGCCCAGTAGATAGAGTACCAGTAATGTGCAGTCAAGAAGACTCACATTCCTGAGTTCACACTTGGTCTCCTACACTTACTAGCTGTGTGACTCTGGGTAAGTCACTTAACCCTTTTTGGCTCAATTTCTTCATCTGAAAAATGAGTTGGAGAAGGAAATGACAAAACACTCCAGTATTTTTACCAAGAAAATCCCAAAGTGGAATCACAAAGAGTCAGGCATGACTGAAAAATGACTGACCCCAGCTCCTCCCCATTTTTACTTAACAGGCAGGAACTATGTCGTTTTTCATATTTGTGGATAGACATTGTTGTATAATGGATCAGATTTGGGTTTGATTTTTGGTTATATCACTTACTTAAGTGAGATCTTAGGCAAGTCACTTAACATTTCTGGATCTTAGTTTCCTTCATTGTAAATTAGACATGGGATTTATAATGAAACTCAAATTCAAGTATGTTAAACTTTGCAAACATTGAACTATTATATGACTGTGATTTCTTTCTTAATTGTTATTAAATTACATTACAAAGTATATAGCACCTTGCAAATAATAGGGGTTTAATAAATGCTTTTTCAATTGAATTGAAACTTTTTCCATGATCATTGTGTTTCTTCATTAAAGTGTAACATATAACATAGAAAGGATTTTCTGAGCAAAGGCAAAGAAATTGTAAAGCAATTCTCCAGTCTTAATTTGGATGATCTTGGGGAAATGATGGATATTATCAAGATACCAAAGCAAATGAATATGGTAAAATTCCATTCATATAGGCTCTTCAAGACTGGTGTGATGTGATTAGAGCTAGTATGGCTCAACATGGAAAAAAAATGGGGCTATTTCTTATTACCAGGATAGTGAAATCAGCTCTGAAGGAATTAAACCACTACTTTTATAGTGAAACCAAACTGTGGTGGGGACTTTATTTCCTTAAAATTTTTGCATATCTGTATGCTTAGCTATTTTAATAAGTAGTTTTAAAACTTGACTTTGTTAAAGCACAATTGAATAAAAAACTGGCTAGTCTCTTTATCTTAACCATATAGATTTAACTTTTTCAAATAAGAGGCCATAACCACCCTCCACGTTGGGCTCATTTATCCTTCCTATAAATTAAATACCTGATAGAAAATTTAATATCCCCACATATTGTCAGCCTTTCAAATCCAAACCTATAAAATGACAGCAGACATGCTAATTCCATACAAAAGACTTGGACATTATAGTTGTGCCATGTCACAGGATCTCAGGATCTCAAAGTCTGCAGGCTGGGTGAGTTGTGACCAGAGTTAGAATAGTTCAACATGAAAAAAAGGATAGGATAAATCTTATAAACAGGGTGGTTAATCAGTGTTGAAGGTACTGAGCTACTGTCTCTGTAAAGAACCAAAGGTTATCCCATCCAACCTAAACCTCACCCAGATTTCTCTGCTCAGAATCTCCACTGAGTCATCATCCAAGTTCTCGGAAACTTCAACCAGTTCCCTACCAAATAAACTTATTTTTCTTTTATAAGATTCTGATTGCTAAAAAATTCATCCTTATACGGAGCCAAAATCTGCCTCTTTGTAAATTCTATCTGTTGGTTCTCTAAGACCATAAAAACATGAGACAGACCTTCAGGTATTGGAGATAACAATCTTGTCTTCCCAAAGTCTTCTCTGCTCCAGCTTCAACAGCCCCAATGCTTCCAATCTATCCTCTCTCCCAATCCATTTACCATTCGGTTCATTCTCCCCTGCACACTCCATTTATCCAGCTCATCATGTTCTGCCTAAAATGTGACACCCACAGCTGTACTCCCACTGAACACATTCCTCTCAGTGTGACCAAGGTAGAGCAGAGTGGGAATTTTAATCCTGGTTTCTCAAAGATGAATAAACTTTTTCAGTGCAGGGTGATGATGACCTTTATCTCTTTGGGAGACCAGCTTAGCTAACTTTAGTGGGGTTTCTTAGCAGAGACTTGGTCTCCAGAGGGTGGATCTGAACACCTTTTAGGCTGTATTTCTGTTTCCTTTTATCTTCATCCTTAGCTATTTTTCACGTTTGCTTCATCATTTGCTGGACTCTCAAGACCTCTGACCTTTCCATCAGTCCTGTAGGTGAATCCCTCATCCAGTTAGAACATGTGCTCTTGGGGAGCAAGGACTGTCTCACTTTCCTTTTTATGCTCCCAGAGCATAGTACAGTGTTTGGTTTATTTTTCTTGCTGTTCAGTCATTGCATTCATGTCTGACTCTTCGTGACCCCATTTGGGGGTTTGCTACTGGAGTGGTTTGTCATTTACTTTTCCAGATCATGGATAGATAGGGAAACTGAGACCAACAGGGTTAAGTGGCTTGTCCAGGGTCACACAGCTGTTAAATGTCTGAAGCTGGATTTGAACTCAGCTTCTACTGATACTAGGGCTGACACTCTATCCACTGGGCCACCTAGCTGCCCTGCTTGGTATATAGTATAAGCACTTAATAAAATGCTTTTTCCATTCAGCTGCCCAGTGAACTATCTGTTCTGTGTCTTTGCTAGCACCCTCCTCTCTTCACCTCTCCACCCTAGCTCTTAAAATACATAGAGTCCAATATACAATTTATTAATTAATTCAATTTTCTCTGTTGCCCAAGACTTGAAGTTAGTAAATTAGAGGGGGAAATTTTAGAAAACTTAGCAGCAATATTAGCTAATTACATATTTTAACTTTAAAAGAACCAGTGGAAACACTTTCATTGGGGATATTTAAAATCCAAATGGACCTACCATCAAAGGGGAGTAACAGTACTATGGTAAGGACAGTATGAGTTTCTATAGCTCTTTTCTTTCATACTTTTTAGGAGACTTCTCAGGCATGCTATCATTTATTAGAAAAAATAACACAAATAATTATATGTATCTGGGGTTGTATTCATATTCTTTCTATCAAAACATTCAAATTTTATTCCTATATTCCTGTATTTGTGACTTTGCACATTTTAATTTATTTTAGTTTATCTAACATTACTTTTTAGAGGCAGCATGGCCTAGTAGAACCTTGCCTTAGAACCCAGAAGATCTGAATTCAAATTCTACCTCTGACACATACTTGTGTGTGACACTGGGCAAGTCATTAGACAACTCTTCAAAGTTATAAATTTCAGAGAAGGTGCTTACCTGGGCAGGGAGTTTCCTTATCAAGGGTGTTTCCTACATGGATGAAATCACAAATCTAGTTCTTATATCTATTATTTTTTCCAAGAAATTTTAGATCCTAAAATTCTACTAAAGAACCATAAGTTTATTTCCCTTCTTGTATTTCCTAGGTGGTTCACTAACATTGAAATGCCTTCAGTAATTCTACCCAGCTTCACTCAGGGGGACATTTTGTAGCTAACTCATGCATGCGTGCTTTCAAGATTTGTTTTTTTTTTTAACGAAATTTTGGGGTCCATATTGAGATTCTATTCTAGACATGGCAATCACCTGTTAATACCCACCTTAAAATGTATTAGGTCAAAGTAATTTCTTTCATATGGCGAGGCGTGGAATTTTGACATTGCAACTTACATGAATGAGGAGATCTGAAGTTCTTTTCTGAGAAAAAAATAATGGCCTTAGCTGAATTTACTTCTATTTGAATTGCTCTTCCTGGGAAATGAACAACTCTTCAACTGTTGTGACGGAGCAACTGCTTTGCCCTCTGTATGTCTGCATATAACTTCTACTTTACTCCATAGTCTTTGTACAACAGGCTTGTGTCAGAAAATTCAATCCTGAATTTACTTTGATCCTGCACCTGCCAAAAAGATTGCTTGAGACATTTAACATAGATAGGCTAATGGAAGTGTTAACTATTCATTTACTTCTTTCTGTTCTCTGTATTGTATTCATTTCTACATTAAATCTGATAAACCAATAGCAGATTTCTTGGACCTTCTATCTCAATCTATCACAGATAAATCTTAGCCAGATTCTAGCATACCTTGAGTTGCAATTTAGATCTGCAGTTTTTATACAAGAATTAACCATTTGAATGGTGTTTCTGTAATATTTTTTAAAGGTCTTTATTGATTGCCTTGTGTTCTAGGTTATTCAATGTTTTTTGTACAAGGTCTTGTGCTGACCCACTTGAATTTAGTTTATGAAAAAGCTTGTCTCTGCAAATGAATGTGCATACTTTTCAGAGAGGGAGGAAAGAAGGAAAGGAGTAGTTGTAATTGTAGCAATCAGTTTATCTCAGGTGCCTGGTACTATTGACTCTTTCTGCTACCTTTAAATGATTCATATTGTTTTTGTGTTTTATTTTGCCTTGAGTGATATCTCTGGTCCTAGGAACGATATTTTCCAGACAATCCACAAAGATCAACAGTTTGTTGTCTTCATGTGAGATCTTTGAACAAGGATTATTAAATTATTACATATTATTATGGCACATGGATTATTGAACATTATTAGAGGTTTTAATGCAAAGGAAAAGATCATCAATGCTATCATTAATCAAAAAAGCAACTGAGAAGATAGCAGTAACTCTTCACCCAAATGTTTACTTTCTCATTTCTACAAAATCTTCGTGAAAAATGGACTATGAAATCAACATGCATTTTCCCTCCCAGAACACATACTGGATTATTAAAATCATAAATCAATGCTGTAAAAAAAAATCTAATTTCTAGATGTAAGATGTTATTATTAAATAAAGTACCATTGACCAAAAAAAAGGTTTTTTAAAATTTAAAATTCAGGAAATCTATGAGTCACCAAGTACCATGGGAGAAAATCCTGACCAAACTGAAGCCAAAAGGACTTTTAATAACTAAGTCCACAGTCCATACTACTTGATATGTTTCTTTATGAACTTTTTGTGAAATTCTGATCTAAGAGTACGGTTAACAAATTTCCTTTCTTTCCCCTACTCATCTATAATTCTTAAAGAAACATCCTCACCCCACCTTCTCTTCACTTCAAAGCTGATCTGAGGCTGGGATGGGCCAATGAGATTAAGGAGATGATTTCTACTTAGAATATTTTTCATTGAGGATTCCAAGAGAAGATTTTTGGTTTCCTCCCAAGCTGCTCTTCAACTCTTCATTTATTTTAGATCTGCTAGTATCATCATCATCATCACCTTCTTCCTCAAAATTCTCATCCTTGTCTGTTAGATGATCTGCATCCAAGTTTGCTTAAAGAATTTCATCTAACTGAGGTTTCTTAGACACAGCCAACTATGTTGTGAGCACTTTAGTTCGACAATCCTTTTTTCTGTTGTAGCAATTCTCTTTTTATCAGGATTTTCTCCAGAGTCATGGTTGTGAACCTCTTCAGGGCTTCCTGAGTAGTTTGTCAATCATTAATCTGTGTGTGAGAAGGTAGATCTCTACTTGATTATGGTTTAGAAAGTTGACTTAGATCACCTTCCACTTTTCCTCTTCCATCACTTGCATGTTAAAATGTAGTCTTTGACACTGTTATCATCTTACATACTTAGCCAAGTGAGGATCCAATAGCCTTCTGATGTTAGACCAGCTCCATGGCTCATCCTCTTTCCCACAACTCTCTGATGAGCATGGTTTGGACTCAACAATCATTTAAGTTTCTGCTATGTTCCAGGCACTATGCTAAACCTTTGGAGTACAGGAAAAAGGTAAAAGATAGTCCTACTCTCCAGTACTCTATGTTGATGGGGAGCTCACAGACTAATAGCACATATTAAGTATCCCTGAAGAAAATATAAACAAGAGACAGGCAGACTTTCTTCAGAAAATTTTTTTATAATGGAACATATCTTTATAGTCACATAATTGACTGAGAGGTATAGAATATATAAGATCCCATTGATTGTATTTTTTCTTAAATATATAAAAACATTTCATCCATTAAAGCAAAATACCACATTAAAGATTGCTCCAACAAGACGCTTTCTATATATGTGACAAAATCAAAAAAGATTCCTTGAAAGATGCAGCTACAGAGATAAGCAACCTTGTCCAATGATTGTCTGATTGTCAATATCAAATGAGGAATGAAAGACGGAGATGAGCTCTCATTATAGGGCATGTTCTATTCAGAAGGCAAATGGAAGAATAGTTCCTTATGGATGATGGTTTTCTCTAGATGATCCTGTTTATGGATAAAGTTATGCTGATTGAATAGTATTTAGGAACAATGTAGGAACTCCTTGATGAGATCAACAGCCCTTCATAAAAAGATAAGCCTAACAAAAAGCAAGGGAATAAAGAATGGACATTGCCCAAATTAAGATCTTTAAATGGATGGCCAGCCAGCTATCGGTGCAACAGATAAATAGGGAGTTGTGTCCAGAGCTGAAAAGGAAAAGATCAACTGAGAAGTCATTTGGGAAATTGAACAAGGTTTTCAATTATTGCAAATCAGCTCCAAACTGACAAAGACTTTCTTTTTAAAATATCAATATTTTCTCAGTGATACTATAGAGCTGCAAACCATGAAACAGGATTATCTCCAAATGACAGGTCAACCAAAAAGCAACAGAGAGAGAAGAGACAAAGTGGCTGATAATGGGATATAACATATTACCAAATGAGAGTATAAGATATTGTCAGGGTATGTGACGTTGGAAAAAGAAAGGGTTCAGTTCTGGGGGAAAATGGGGAAAATCTACATTTTATCCTGGAAGCCAGAGAATAGTAAAAGACCTTGTGGAAGTTCTCCAGCCTATTGGGTAGATCTTCTATGAAAGACTTGCTATGAGGCATAGACAATAATTACATAGGATAGGAAGATGTGGTCAATTTGTAAGCTGTAGTCATTAAGGGATTGCCCACATGGGTGAAATCACGGATCCACTGAAGAATAGAATTGCAGAGGTTTGTATTATGTTTCTTCTTTATCCTATTTCAAATCCTTTTGGAAGAAGGCAGGAATATCCAGGGTGTCCCAATAGTCTTGATGCATTTTTAAGCTATTAAAGTTACTTAGGCTTTATTATATTTTTTAAAGCTTAAATAGTTTTCTTAGCTTAAAAATGCACCAAGACTTTTCAGGTATCCTGTATGTTAGTTACCTGCATTTTGCTTTGATAATATCCAACAAATTCCCTTGGTTTTGAATGCTAGCTAGCAAACAGCCCATCTCTCATCTTGGTCCATTGGCCATCAGTGACTCTATTAACCAGTTAGGCTGGCCCTTGGGTTTTTTTTCTCTTCTTAATCTTCAGCCTTGGTTTCACCTTTTCCCCTTAAGGATTGCCCTTGCCTACTCCCCCATCCCCATTTCCTTAATTCCTGGCAAGTGTAGGTCCTGTCTTGGGCAACACTTGATAATATTGTGCAAGTCTATAACCAGATGGCTTACAGCTGTTGTTATGGCTGACTGCCATATTCTCATGATCCCAATAGGGGGCTCCAGAGGCCATGGAGCTATAATGATAATTGTCCCAAATTTCCTAACCACTAGCCACCCTACAGGGAGCACAAGAGTTCACTAAAGGATGCATATTTCTGACCAAGGCAGTGCATACAGGAAATGGAACTTTGAACCCTGATAGCTCTTGAACTCTCTTGACATTTGTTGGGTACACCTAAGTCCTCCCATTGTACTGAACTCCTGAACCATCTTCACAGACCAAAGTAGACTTTATCCTGTCTAGAATCATAGATTGTTGCCTCGGTCTCCATAGTTCACAGAAAATAGCTCTCTTCTAGACCACATTCTCTGGAGGACTTCTTGCTAATCTGGCTCAGTGTCAGGTCTGCTAGCCTCAATGAGGAAAAGAGACCATGGTAGACCATGCTGGATGCTGCCTAATGCTAAGTCAGGATTTGGCTTGAAATCACTCTGATGGGTCTTTAAAGGGATTGGCTATACCCATTCTGGATGAATTATCCAGAGTGCACAGAGATCCTGATCTGCCTGTCCTTTCTAGTGATGTGTGCACATAGAATCCTACCTCTGATTCACATAGAACCTTACCACCAGCTAGGGCCTTCCTTGTATCTAACCTTCTAGCACTCAGCCCACCTTCTGGGAGACATTTCTACAACCCAACGGAAATGGGGAAGGTCAATCACTTTCCCCCCTTCTTTCCCATTCCCCATTTTAGAGTTCCATTTAATCAGGCAGGGTTACAGATAAGGCAATAGTAAGGACCTCTGTGGATAAGAATACTGGACTTGGATTCAAATCCAGCTTCAGATACTTACTAGCTGTGTGACCTTAGGCAAGTAACTTAGCTTCTGTCTGCCTCCGCTCCCTGATGTAAAATGGGGATTAACAATAGCACCTACTACCAGAGTGGTTGTGAGCAGCAAATTTGACAATATTTGTAATTCGTTCAGTAGCATCAGACTCTTTGTGACCCCATTTAGGTTTTTCTTGGCAAAAATACTGGAGTGGTTTGTCATTTCCTTCTCTAGCTCATTTCATGGATGAGATAACTGAGAAAAAACAGGGTTAAGTAACTTGCCCAGGATCACACAGCTAGCAGGTGTCAATTTGAACTCAGTCTTCCTGACCCTAGGCCTTGTACTCTATCCACTATGCCACCTAGCTGCCCTTAATATTTGTAAAGCACTTTTCAAACCTTTAAGCACTATAAAATGCTGGTGATAATGATGGCAGTGGTGATGATTGCTTCATCTCCATTACATGATGATTCCTTCATTTCCATAACAATTTTTGAACTTTCGATGACTGCACTGCTTAGGTCCTTGCTCTATGGGTATTGGCAGGAGTTCTAGGGTTAGAAATGGCAGAACAGATGCAAGCACCACTCATGGCACTTGTCAAAACCCAGCAGCTGTTTGTTCAAAAGCTGGGCAAGGAACTATGCTTCTGCCTTTACCACAGAAGTGAGATGGCTGCCTTGGCTGACTTGACACCATGAAGACAGTAAAAAAGAACGTATTTCCAGGGGGACAAATGGGAAAGGGAGCTAGCTTCAACTATTTAAGGGCCATCATATGGAAGTCAGTTTAAACTTGTTCTGCTTGGCCCCAGAGGGCAAAACTAAGAGAACTGAGTGAAAGTTGCAATGGATCAGATAGATGGTTTTAAAATTTTTTTTAGGCAATTGGAATTAAGTGACTTGTCTAGGGTCAAACAGCTGGTAAGCTTCTAGGGGCAATTTGGAACTCAGGTCCTCCTGACTCTAGGGCCATGTTCTATCCATGAGCTACCTCAAATTTTCATATAAGGAAACATTCCTTATAATTAGGGATAAGAGCAAAATGAGTCATTTTAGGGAGATGAGTTCAAATTGACACCTACTAGCTGTGTGACCCTGGGTAAGTTACTTAACCCTGTTTTTTCTCAATTATCTCATTTGTGAAATGAGCTAGAGAAGAAAATGACAAACCACTTCAGTATTTTTGCCAAGAAAAACTTAAATGGGGTCCCAAAGACCTAATTAGAGATTTTCAAATAAAGTCCAGTTGTCCTCTGTCCCTTCAGTTGTGGATTCTTATATGGGTTTGGGTTGGACTATATTATGGTCTTTCACGTCCCATCCAATTCTGAGATTTTGTGACACTCTACAATGGTGCTAAACTCAAATATTAGAGGCCACTAAACCTTATATAAAGATCCTTGTGGGCTCCATATTGATTTAGAAAAACACATATTAACGTTATCTCTTCTATTGTATTTATATTTACTTTGTTAAATTATTTCCCAGTTGCATTTTAATCTAGTTAGGTGGCACTTGTGGTCCACAGAAACAGTATGTTTGGCACTCCTGCTTTATAATACTTGAGGAGATTTTAGGGGGGGCGGAGCTAAGATGGCGGAGTGAGAGCAACAACTCACCTAAGCTCTCGGACAAACTCCTTCAGGTACCTCCGAAAGGAGAATCTGACCAAAGTTTGGAGGTGCGGAATCCAGTGGGAGACAGAGGGTGACAGTTTTGGAGCTCACGTTAGACTGGAGGATCCACGGGAAAGGTTTGTTCTGCGGAGGTGAGCTCACAGCGCACAGCGCAGCGTGGCCAGCGCAGCGGAGCAAGCGCAGCGGAGCAGAAGGGACCCGAGAAACCTGAGCTGCGGGCAGAACCAGAGGAGCGGCACCGAGGGTGGGAGACAAGCTGAACCCAGTCAGTGAGAGCTGCAGAGAGCCAGATATCAGCACAGCAGCTCCTGAGACTTTCAACCCAGGGATCAAACCTCGGTAAGTCACCTACTTGAACTTCCGGGAGCCAGGATGGCCGAGTGATCAGTAAATGCTCTCTCCTCCCCCCTTGATGACCGTGAAAGAACTATAAAATATTTCCTCAGAAAAATCCCAGATCAGCAGAAACAGCAGAAGGAGGCCAGTAGTCTCATAACACCTGAGACGAGGAAAATAGCTAAGGGGGATTCCTCCTACGGTGGCAGAGGCAAACCAGAAGGACAGAGGACCCAGGGCAGGGAAAACTTGCACTAGGATCCAGGCAAGCCTCAGTG
>CM053769.1:661562758-661643708 GCA_028658325.1 Potorous gilbertii
TATTTGGGATACAGAGGCCTTGACTCCTATGTCTTTACCTGATGCTAAGCATATCTCTTTGTCCTCAGAGAGGAATGGTGCAATCCTCTGGTCACCAAGAAAATACCCTTCTATGGTCTTAGTTTTTTTCACTTTTCTGGGCATTTTCCCAGCCAGTTACTTGACTTATGAGAGTCCTCTCCACCCCAGCCTAGGTCTGTCGGAACTAGTGCTTGGGATCTGAGATTCAAATGCTGCTCCCCAGCCTCAGGGCTTTTGGCGGCAGGCCTGACTTCAGGCTCAGTTCCCTCAGGGGGTTTATGCAGAGATCTCTTGCAATGGAGACGCCTTCCCTGCTCGCCCTAGGAGTCTCCCTCGAAGCTGCCTCCGCCTCTGCCGCGGCTGCCGGGGGTCCGAGTCCCGAGTCCCGGAGATACCTTGCTCCCCTCTCAGCCCGTCTCTCTCACTGACCTGTGCGTCTGTGGGTGGAGGGACCTTCGCAGCTCCCGGAGAATCAGGTCCCTGACGCCTGCTGGGCTCTGCTCGCTCCTCTCAGTGCTTCGTGGCCGGGGCGGGGGAGGGGAGGACTCAGCTCTCGTCCGGGGTACCTTTGCAGTCGGTTTTTCAGGGCTCTCTGCAACGGAAATCTCCTTCACTGTGTTTCTGCACAGCTTCCACTGTTCCAGAATTTGTCAGGAGTTCTTTTTAGAGGGAATCCATGGGCTGTGGGTTTGGACCTAGCATAAGTGAGTCTTTCTACTCCGCCATCTTGGCTCCGCCCCCAATCCATAATCTTTTTAGAAAAAGACAAAAAAAGTGCAGCTGATACTCCTGGTATGGGCCAATATTCTGTTACCACTGGGGTACCTTAACCAAGACTGTAAATTGAAGAAAAAGAATGCCAAACTGTAGTTTGGAAGGTCTTCTTTTAAACGGCTCTTTTCTTCAGAATGGAATTCTGGTATTCCTGAAGGTGATACTCTCCTTAAATAAAGTTCTCTTCTTGGCCCCTCCCAAAGACTTCAGGATAGCAAATGTAAGTGATGAATATTCCCAGCATTTCTATTTCTGACAAGCCCCAGGGTCTATTGCCACCCTTGCCAGCAAGTTGTTCATAGATGAAAGAGCTAAACGTATGTCTGGTTTGCATGATTGATCAAGCAAAAATGAAATTACAACCTCTGAATTTCAGGAATCTGTCTGGGATAAACAAATGATTTGATAGAATGTCTGTTGGTGTCTTATGATATGGATTATAATAAATTGTGGTCTTTGCAGATAATGTTGCCATTCATGTCCATAAGAATGGAAGGAAAATAAAACAAAAACCAGGAAGTCTATCCACTTGGGAGGAGAAGGGAGGGAGGGCAGGAAGGAGAGAAGGAGACAGAGAGGCAAGATCAAAAGCAAGGTAAAAAGGGAGTAGGCCTAACACCTCCAGGTTCCTTGGAGAAAGATTAAAATGATGTAATGATGTAGTGGGACTTGAGGTTGGAAGGCATTAGTCTAAACCCTCTACCTACCATTTTATTCTTATATGTTCATCTGCCAACCATTTCACTCCAATTGTACTCCAATTTCCTTGTCTGCAAAACGAAAGGGCTGGACTAGGTAGTCTCCAAGGCCCCTTTCATTTCTAATACTTTGTGATTCTAAGACTTCTGGGAATATAAACCTAGATTTAGAAAGGTTTTCTCACCCTAATTAGACTGAATGAATGAAAATCTGGATATATGACTATCCCTACAAGTCCCCAGAACCAAAAAAAAAGTGGAGGGGTAAGTGGAAGAAAATTCCTTATTTTTCCAGAAAGGAAGATCATCCTTTAAAGCAATCCTACAGGAAAACCTTTTAGAGATGTAAAGAATATTCCTTTCTACATCTGGGCTTTTACTCCCAGAAGTCACAGAATTACAACATATTAGAGTTTTCAGAAACATATACTCAAAAAGTTTTCCTGAATCCCTAGTCAAAGATCAGGAAACTGCTTTCCTCTGTCTAGAATAGAAGGATATCAACCTAAAGAGGTCTACATATACTTTTTCAACTTCTTATGGCTTATTAAAAGAGGCACTGATGACCAGAGCCCCAGTCTTGAAGTCAGAAAACTTGAACTCCAGTATGAACTCTATCACGTATTAGCTATGGGACCTTCAGCAGATCACCTGGCTTCTCATTTTCTTTCTCCATCTCTAAAATGGGGATAGTAATATTGCACCACTTGCCTTACAAGGTCGTCATGAGGATGATGGTGAAATTAAATAATGTATAGAAAGTGCTGTGAAAAAAGGAGATCTGGATTTCACTGGAAAAAGCTTATTGAGTGTGCTTGATTAGTCCAGGCCCAACATATTCAATACACATGTTGTTCTCATCCAGTGTGACTCCTGGGCCAGAATCACCTTTCCAACATTCTCAGAATTGTTTGTGGTATGTGAGTGCCTGCTCACACTTTTCTATGCACAGAAACACCTGTGAAAGGCATCTTCAGCAATCGCAAAATTAGAAAAGTCATTTATGTTCACTGTTTAGACAAGATAAGCATGAGAACCTCATGCTTGTTAGTAACTGAAAGATTTGTTTGCTTAAGAATATTTAGTTGGCTGTCAGGGAGATTACTGAAAGGTAGGGGGTTAACAGGTGTGCCTGCTGTGTTTAAAATTTTTCAAACAAATTTCCATGGATACGGGTAGACAATGGCATCTATGAGAAAGACTGAATATCAAGTGGTCAAGTTCTCTTTGTGCTAAGGGTTTTACAGCTGTGGTGTGGTAATGACAAAGGTGGAACAAGGTACTTATGTCATCTATGTCTGTGGAACAAATAGGAGAAAAATAATGAACACATCTAAAAGGGAAGAAAAATAAGAAACTCCAAAGTCAGGGAAAAAAGAAATTTTAATAACTGTCTTCAGGTACATGAAAGGTCATTGGAGAAGATGGTGGCCAACTGTCCTCCATCTCAGAATGGAATAATGGAGAAAGTGTGGGGCTTGAAGTCTGGAAAACCTGAATTTGACTCTTGCTTCCATTGTCTCTGTCAAGAAGAAGGATGTTTGACTAGAAATAACAGAATGAAAATGACTAATAGTTGAAATCTACAATAAGTAAGAAAGTAGAAAAAGAGCAACAAGTTGCTTTTCAAGCATTCAACTCAGACAAATGACAACTCTGGATTCTAAAAGAGGTGGCGGGGTGATTGCTTGGCAACTTTGGAGGGGGTCTCATACGAATGGAAAAGGGAAAGAGTCACTCTAGTTTCAAAAGAAAATGGAAAAGAATGGAGTTGGAAGAAGTTGGTGAAATGTTGCAATGCAAGAGAGGGATTACATTTGTGGTTTTTTGTAAAACAACCTTTTTTTGTAAAAATTTTTTGTCCCAGAGAGCTACTATGAGGGCAGTCAATGGAATCATAGATTTAATTGTTTGTTGTAAGGAAAAATTTACTTACAATTAGAGTTATCTGAAAGTAGAATGAACTGCCTGAGATGGTCACGACTTGCTCCTCATTAGAGCTCTTCAAGCAAAGATTAGATGTAATGGTGATATGTAATAAAGGAGACTGATATTCAAGCATAGATTAGACCGAAGGGATGGCTCAGATACCTTCCTCTCTTTCTCTGAGATTCTCCAGTTTCTGTGATATGTAGTTATGACTGACATGACTAAGAAAGACACTAGATTTTACAATTGAAAGAATAATGAGCCTGAAATGAGAAGTTTAATTTTGAGCCCCTATTTTGCTACCTAATAGTTGTACCTTGAGCAAGACAGCAAACCTGTCTGGGACTCAACTTTCTTCTCTATAAAATGGGAATGGATTAGATGAGCTCTAGGTTTCCTTGGAGTTATGTTTATAGTTCACATTGACACCTAAGATATGCACACATTTTGTTTGTATGGTGTGGTCCCCAACATGGAAAAGATGAAGAACCATGGAATAGAATATTCTCCATTTCTATCCTGGAAGCACCTTGTGCTCTGTCCGTTCAGTGCTCTCACTGCTGAAGACTAGAGGAACACAAAACCCAGTCTCCTTGCTATGAGCATGTGCTAGCTGGACATGTTTGTTAGCATTAATTGACCCACTGAAGAATCAGAAAATACTGTGATCCTTCCATGAATCAACATATATAGTACCTCCAATGGTGAGATTGAAATCCATGTAGGCTCTTTATCCTTTGCAACTATACCCATGATCTCCTGTAACTCATTCGTAGAGAGTTTTAAACTTTAGGTCTCCTGAAATCACATGGATACAAATGCAGGACATAGATTGTCTCTCTTTTATATAGGCTGTCTTCTCATTCTCACTTTAGGACCATCCCACTGCTTTTCCTAGTCATACAACTATGAATAAAAACTTGAATACTGATCTTTGCATGTATGGTACTCTATTGCAGCCATTTTACTCCCATCAACAATTTGAATGGATTCCCAGATGTTGTGATATTGCATTATTTAAAGCCATATAGCATCATCAAAAGAACATTGTTGTTAAAATTATGGGACTTCGTTTTGGTTTTTTAGAGAGAGAAGCTTGGGCTCCTTGAAAGTTTTCCATGATTTCCCAAGCATGATCTAGCCTGATTTCTTCCTATTCAGTTCTAAGCCAAATTTATTATCCATCTACAATATCTCCCCAAGAAATCTCTCTATCCATCCATCCATCCATCTATCTGTTTGTCTAGTCTATCTGGATATCTATACCATATATTTATATCTACCTAGATATATCTATGTCATAAAAAGATATGTGAATATCTTTCTATAGATAGCAATTGATAGATACTGATGGCCCAGTTCTTTGGACTGTCCATTCAGCTGTATAAATTACATAGTCTAAAAGTTGGAATTCAGGACCCACTTGGTTTTTCCCATGTGAATTGAAACTTACGAAAGTGAAAATTGGAACACACTAGGTTCAATTCTTTTAAGTAACTATGGATCTCATTTAGGAAGCTTTGCAATATTTTAGAATTTGGCAGACTCAGCACCATGTAATTCACAGCCAGGAGCATGTTTTAGCCCTCACCCTTCGTAGAGAATCACTTTGCCTTTAGATTCTGTACTGGATATTGTCCAGTGAGTTTAGATCACTCTGTCAGTGTTCCTAGATCTCCCTTGTTTCATGTTTTAATTATTTATTAATAATCAGAAGACATCACTCAAAGTTATTTCTATGATTGTATGAATCAAGACATTTTTAATATTGACATGCATATGGAAGGCTCTTTGGTGGAGGAAAGTGGCATTTTATTCTACAGAGTCAGATGCTTATTTATAAACGATAAATATAGTGGGATCTCAGGTCTCTGTACTTTTCAGACAACTGTGAGATTGTAAAGAGGCAGTCTGATATGAAATATAATTCATCAAAGAATATAGCTCTCTATACTTTTCTAATATTTTCATCAAGAATGCCTTTGGTACATGTTTAACTTATTCTCATAAAGATTTTATAGAAATAAAAAGGCAGGTATATGAGTCAGTACTTATTAGAAGCCATGAGTAACATTTATAATTTTTTTCCATTCATTCTGTATCTTCCATCCTTTCAGGTGTCTTAAGAAATAGTCCCTGGATGCTCATAAAATTGTTTTATCTTGAGTACACAAAAAGTTGATAACCTATAGTAACTCACATTTGCATAATGCTGTAAGTTTCCTAGGCTACCTTGCTCACTTCTGTATCATCCCACTTTGAGGCCAGCTCATTAATTGGTGAGTCTCTAACCTGAGTCACCATTTCTTAAGGAACTCATTTGACTCCTGGCTCAATTTATTCTCCAGACTTGGCCACCTCCTCACCAGATGTCTTGTTCCTAGGTGGGTATCCCTCTTTTTCAACTTCCCTTTATATTTAGTCTTTCTCTGTTAGAATATAATCTTCTTGAGAGTAGGAACTGTCTTGTTTGTCTTGAGGGCAGAGAATATTTTTTGCTGTTCTTTGTATGCCCAGTGCTTAGTATAGTACTTGACAAGTAAACAAAACAAACAAACAAACAAACAACAAAATAAGCAACCAAATATTTATTAAGTGCTACTGTGTGCCAAAAGCTATGTTAAGTGCTGGGATACAAGGAAAGGCAAAAACAGTCCCTGCTCTCCAGGATCTCACAATCTAATTGGGCAGGTGGGTGGGGAACATGGAAAAGAGAAATAACTTGTAAACAACTATATATGAACAAGATCTGTACAGGATAAAATGGCGATAATACCAGAAGGAATACACTAACATTCAGGAGGATAGGCAAAAGCTTCTTGTAGAAGATGGAATGGGATGCCAGGGCAGATAGTAAGTACTTAATAAACATTCTGTCTATCTATCTATCAATCTATCATCTATCATCTATCTATCTCATTTATCTAGCTAGCTAGCTAGCTATCTACCTACCTACCTGTCTATCTGTTTGACTCTCCAACTGATCTCTCTGGTCTGCCTGGTCTGTCTCTCTATCTTCTATCTATCTATCCATTTATCTATCTAATCCATTCATCCATCCATCCATTTGTCCTTCATCCTACACAGTGCTTTCCTCACAGCAACCTTGTGAAGTGGGTGAAAATAATATTATCCACATTTTATAGATGAGGAAAGTGAGGCTCCCAGAGATGTTATGAATCTCAGATGATGACTAGATTGAATGGGATAGCCTCTAATGTCCCTTCCAGCCCTAGATCTCAAGGCCTATGGCTGGAAAGTATTGGAACAACCATCTGAATCCTTGTCTCCTGATATTTATTCCTATTCTCTTTCTACTATATCCCTCTAGGACAGGCTTTTATTAAGCTATCGGGTTGAGTATTGCAATACACACCAGAGGACTAGAGATAGTTCTTAACCAAGGGACAAATGTTGTCAGGAATACAAATAAGACACAAGACCAATAAGTCACAGTCCTAAGAAACAGCTCCTGGTTTTGATTTTACTCTCCTTTCTTCACCTTCCTGGCTTCCCCATCCTTGGTTTCAGCTCCAAGTCACTTCCAAGCTCCTCATTTTGGAGGGTGGGCATGGGGGTGCCAGTTGGGTCAATCCATCAGAATGGTGAGTTGGCAGAGATTTTATTCATGGGAAATGTCTTGAGAGAGTCTATGAAGGAAGAATGGTCAGAAATGAACCTATTTATGGTAACCCGGATATGGCAATGATGTTTTCCAAGAATGCATGAGGAAAAAACCAAAGCTTTTCTTTCCTCCCACAAACAAACTGTAGTAACCCATCCAAATTCTCCCAGATTATTTTAGGAATTTATTCAAAGCTATTCCATTTGAAATACCACTTAATCCAATCCTCCATTATGTTAATAAATCACATGTATATAACATTTAGCTTCCACAGTCCTTTTATATAGTGTAAATAGCATCATTCCGACTTTACATCCCAACTTTTTTTCAGGAAGTGAACCTGAGACTCAGAGAGGTGGGATGATTTACCCTAGTCACACTTAAATCTGTTTTCAAAGCTAGTGTAAGATGCTGTATTTCTATCGAGGTCATCTGAGCACAAAGTCAGCCACTGAGAGATTAGTCATTTGTTTTCTCAGGCTCATAGGTAGGAAGTAAAGCCTCCTACTCATATGACACTCAGTTTTGGACAGCTGCATAATGGGTAGTTCCTTCTGTTGGTGCAGGCATAAGAAAAAAACTCATGAACCTTAGAGTTTAGAGACCATCTTGTTCAAATCCCTTATTTTACAGATTAGGGAACTAAGGCTCAGTGGTCTTATGCTAAGATCCAAGGTCATGTAGATAATTAGTGGCAGAGTGAAAGTTTCCTAACTCCTGATCTAGAGTGTAAATCAAAATTTAATCACATGCCCCTACCCTGCCAAGCTCTGTTGGGCATACGTATAGTGCTTCTGGAACAAGCATATACTTCTCTGCAAACCAGAGGTATTGATTTTCTATCGTCAAAATAAATGTAGCCATTATTAAAAGGAATGTGTTTGTTTCAGTCTTCCTGGTAGTCATGGAAATGAATTACAGTCTTGGGTAAAAGGGTAGCCCTCAGTCAAGGGGATGTGGTGTGGTCTAGTGGTTAGAGCAGGCGCCTTAGAGTCAAAGCTTTGGCTTCTATTTTTAGACGCGTCACTGACTCCTTTGGACCACTAGGGTGTTGTGGGCCAGCCCCTCGCTTCCCCTTCCCTTCTCTCTTGTAGTCCACAAGCTAGGGAGAGGAATTTGATTCTCCTATTCCTATTGACTAATTTGGTTCTAGGTTAGTCTTGTACCAACATGGTGTAATGAAAAAAAAAAGTTCTAGATTCAAATCCCAGCTCTGCTTTGGGTTACCTTGTGACCTTGGGCAAATCATTTTGCTTTTCAGGGCCTCAGTTGCTTTATAATTAAAATGAGGGGTGTGGATTAGAGGATCTCTTAGGTCCCTTACAGCTATTTAGGCTGTGATACGGGCCTGAGTGTTTCAGGCTGAACCAGACAGAGTAGTAAGCCTGTATCCGCAAAAGGTATTTCATGTGGCTTCTATGTTTTTGTTTTTCTGTGTTGACATTATGAGTTCTGTACGTCAGCAACTGTATTATTTCTCTAGAGCAGATATTTTCCCTTTTTTTCCTTTGTGACTTCTTTCTCTTCTCCGAGTGAGCGCTGATAGGTGTTTCTGAACTGGGCAGTGACTATAATAATGTTTCCTCATATACTACTGACATTGTTAAGGCTGAAAGTAATGAGTGACTTACATTTACTAGAGGAAATGAATAAAAAAAGATAAAGAAAAAACACATGTCTTCCCTGTGCTTGGATCCTTGGATCCCATAGAGACAGGTCCTTCTCTTTATCAGTCCTAGAAAGTTTAACAAGATTTCCATCAGGAGAGATCTAATTCCAAATGACAACGTTGCTTTCAGTTGTAAGTGATGCAATTTTCTCCTAAGATTTCCCTTATAAGTTGATGACTGAAGGGAAAGGTTTATCTCTGGATAAATATGTAGTCCTTCTCCGCAGAACACTTGAACAGCAAAGTTTTGGATGCCCTGATTTCCCCCACAGCCCTTGACAAAGGGTAGTACTCGAGAATGACTCCACCCTCCCACACTACCACTGGGGAGGGGCCAGGTGCCCAGAGCAAGACTATAACTAGAATTCTAGGGGTATCTCTGAGGGGTAGGGAGGTTCTTCTAATGCTGATGACTCAAGCTCTTATCAAATGGGTCCTCCTTCCTCTTCATAACATCACCCATGTTTATTGTCCCAATAGCATTTGCTTGCTGAGAGCTCCTAGCTAAGAGTTAATATCAATTAGCTTTTATAAAGGAATATTTACTGAGAAAATAATACTATCTGGAATTTATATATCTGGTGTTCTACAATTATTATTTTTGATCCCCATGGGAGCAAGGTGCTATTTATTATTTCCATTTTACAGTTGAAGAAACTGAGGTAAACAGAGTTGAAGTGACTTTTTGCCCAAAAGTTACTTAGTAAATGCCTAAGGCTGGGTTTGAACTCAGGTCTTCAAGAATCTAGCACTCTCTCTAGTGCACCACTTAGCTGCTAACCATATAGCAGGAACTAAAGTACAACTATATCCAAAACTGGGTTGGGGGGTGAGTGAGTTGGAGGATAGGGGAAGCTTTCCCCTTTAAACATCCACTGAGTCCTTGAGCACAATGGACTCAACTTAAAATAAGGAATTCTAAATATAGACCTCACTGAGGTAATTTCTGTTTGATGAACAAGTTACTCCTTTGCCTGTAGGATATAGTGTTTCAAATGATAGATTCATTGCTGGGCTGGATCATTCCAGTTCCTCTTCAAGGTTGGCTGGCTCCTTCCTAGGCATGGCCACTGTGCTTAGAGCAATCTCTATCATGTACTTCTCTCCCTAGACCTCTGATGGCTCCCACTCTTTTAGCATCTCTCAAGGCCCTGATCCAAAGGAAAGAAGACACAGACAGAAGCTTGTCGTGCACTCACTCATTGGCCTAGTGTGGGAAACATTCCTGCTTCTGTACCTAGCCCTCTGGAGCAAGTCTCCTATACCACATAACCAGCAGGAACAACTAAGTTCAAGTTTTTCTACCAGAGACTATTGTATGCACACACATTTCCAGTTCCACAGCTAAAAAATTGTTTCATCTTTAAGCAGTAAAGAAACAAGAAGTAGTTGTGGAGAACTTTGAATGCTCTGAAGTAGAGGGAAGAGCTTTCCATCCCACATGCCTGGAAGTGAGCTTACCAAGACCTCTCCCTCCGCCGTGGGTTGGCAGCAGACAGAGTACACTGGGTGTGCTCAAAAGACTAAACCTTCATTGGCTGGTCCCCATCTCCTCCTTACAAAAGAATCACAAAAATTTAAAACTATACTCAAAATAGGGGATAGGGACTAGGGATGGGATTTCACTGGTATGGATAATTCCTGATAGGGAAACTTCCTTTACTGATAATTTCTGCAATTTATAGCCTTAGAATTGTATAAAGCAGTGGTGCCAAATCCAAACAGAAATGGGAGAAACCAAATTAACAACAGGATCCCTACAGGGACAGCTAGGTGGCACATTGAATAGAGAGCCTGGAGTCAGGAAGACTTTACCTTTGTGAGTTCAAATATGGCCTCAGACACCTACTAGCTATGTGATCCTGGGCAAGTCACTTAACCCTGCTTACCTCAGTTTCTTCATCTGTCAAATGAGCTGGAGAAGGAAATGGGAAACCACTTCAGTATCTCTACCCAGAAAACCCCAGAGGGGTTTAAAAAGAATCAGATGCGACTGAACACAACAGAGGCATTTTGACTTATAAAATCACATATTAACGTTATCTGTTACATTGTATTTTTTTTAAAAATATTTTCTAATTATATTTTCATCTAGCTTGGACTCAGGAGTGTCATGCTGCCATGCTGCCATTATGCCATGCTGAATGTTTGGCAACTTTGACTTAGAACATTGAGAGGTGAAGCATCTTGCCCAGAGTCATAGATGTAGGACTTGACCTTGCGTCTTCTTGTTTCCTAGAGTGTCTCCCTCCCCACGATGCCAGGTTCTCTCTCAAAATAATCATAGCAACGACTCATATTTATATAACACTTGAAGGTTTACAAAGTACTTTTCTGTAGTTCTGTGCAATAAATGGACTTTACTGTTGCTTTTATTGCATTGGTCTATGCCTATGATTTCCATCACTGTAGCTATTCCAATGACTTCCATGGTCCAAGCTGAGAAATGCAGTCACTTATAGTCTTAGAGTCTTAGATAGTTGGCTGGGAGCCCTCAAATGTTAAGTGATTTGTCTACATAAATAGGATGTGTCAAGGCAGGGCCTCTATGTATTGTGTTGCATTGCCTCTCCAGTAGGTAGCGGCCAGGTGATGGTATCTTTATACAGACTTGATTTCATTGGTCTCATCATATTGTTATTGGGAGCATCTGGGGAGAAACGCCTTCTCCTCATGCAAAAATTCAAAGATTGGCAACAATTTTGTAATTTCAAGTCTTAGAGAGTTGTCTGATTGAAGATTAAGGGATTTCCCCAAGGTTACACAACCAGGATGCATCAGATGTAGTATTTGGACCTGAGTCTTCCTTACTTTGAGGCTGGCTTTCCGTCTACTATACCACGTTTCTTCTCATCTTTATTACCCCTATATTTGCTATTGCTATTCAGTTGCTCAGTAACTTCTGGCCTTTTGTGACTCCATGAAACATATTGGCCATGGGGTTTTCTTGGCAAAGATACTAGAGTGGTTCGCCATTTCCTTCCCCAGTAGATTAAGGCAAGCAGAGGTTAAGCGACTTGCCCAGGGTCACACAGCTAATTAAATGTTTGAGGTCAGATGTGAACTCAGGGCTGTCTGACTCCAGGCTCAGTGTGCAGCTGTACTAGCTGCCTACTCCCACTGTAGAGATGAAAAAAATGGAGAGTCAGGTTAAGTGACTTGCCCAGTGTTATACCACTAGTGAGCGAAAAATTGAGAGCTAGAACTCGGGCATCCTAATTTCCAGACCAGTGTGCTTTTTGCTACAACCCATTGCTTCTCTCTCCTCAATCTAGATGGTTCTCTGACATAAGCCAGATAGTGGCACAGCTGATCTGCTCATTTCAGCTATCTTCATCATTGATCCTATGCTCTGTGGCCACAGTAATTATGTAATAATTCCACACCAGTTGTTAAGATGCCAAATGAATGGGTCAGCTTTGTGGCAGTCCAGTCATATTAGGTCTAGAGAACTTGAATTTAGATGCCACAAAATTAGTGGTCACAATTATAGTTCTGAGTGCTTGAAATTAGTTATGAAAAAGGAGGAAAACACTTGCTCTGTTTGAAGACAAGGGATTAGACCAACTGACTTTTTGAGTTTCCCATGGGATTGTAAACTATTTGAAAGCAACGACCATGTTTTATATATCTCTATATCTCCCATCATCCCATACCACTGTGCATTACAGAAAGTAGAATCTTACTAAATATTGTTCCAATGGACAGAGTTCCTTTTCAGGGCTTTTATTTAATGATCCTGAATGTTCCTAAATTATCAGTTCCATTAAAGGTATCACTCCAAACAAACATAAATTCTGACCTGATGCCTTTACTTTTTACTAGAATGAAAGGGAATATAATTCTCATTTTGGATTATTTTCAAAATAGAGGCAGTCTATAAAGCTTTCAGAAACTTCACAGAAATAAAGGAAATCTCTTTAATGATTTTGGCAAAAGTGCAAGTAATTAAAAGTGGGCAGAAATAGCTTTAATTACAGAAGGAGATAGCCACCTATGTCATATGATTTGAAGGGACCTTGGTAAAAAAACATTTTTACCATGAAATTCTCAACAGTAGTCAAACATTTGAGGCATTATGTAAGTCAGTTACTAAGCGGCATACATAATCAGGAAGGGAACTGCAGAACATGATAAGAAGCTAAAAAAAAGCCTTGTCTTGAATTAGTTTGTTACTTCCTAATAAAATATCAGAGTCTAGAGATATGGTAAGGTAGGTTTTAAAAGGGAGAAGGATTGGTAGGAGGAAAATGTCAGCAAGAATGGATTTATGAGTGGTTGTAGCAAGGGACCAAGAGTACTGGCTGAGTAGGTATAGGATTTCTCTTTTACTTGTCAGGCCCAATTCTTTTGATTTGTGTAGAACAGAGAAGCATCAGGGAAGGAAGGTGGGAAGTAGTTTCTTGGGTGCTGTTTCCCTCACTTCCTTTTCCATTTAAGGAAGTGGAACTTTTGTAATACTTGGGGAATACCTCCAGTGAAGGGAATATAATAAGAACTAAGAACTAAAATGAGTTTTGAATTGTAATTTAGATGAAAATTGACCTGAGAGAAGACAGAGAAGGAAGAGAAAACGGAACAGTAGACATAATTTCTGCTTGGACATCTGCTACTTTTTGTTGTAGTTTGGTTGATTGAAAATGACTCCTAGCCACATCGCTGAAAAGGTTGTAACTCTTTCTTCCCTGAGAGAAGCTTACCAACCTCAGTGTCTTGTCTCATCGATAGGGAATAGGAGGCAAACGGCTCTGAAAACAAAAACTTAGCTAAAGATTGTGATTGAGATTTAGGAAAGGGCTGAAAGACCTTATTAGAGTGAACTGCTTTTTGGAGAGAAGTAAAGGAACTCTTCCTGCTGGGGAGAGGCTTGCTAACAGCAGTATTCTTAGTAGATGGTAGCCCTAAAGCTAGCCTGCTAGATGCAGAACCAGCTACATCGGAGAAGTTATGTCTATCAAGACACTATGGGGAACGATGCCCAGAAGAAAATAGAAGAAAGAAAAGTATTATGACATCACCAGAAAATATCACCACCATGTTCCACTAGTGGTATGAATTATCTTTCCATGTGTACCCTCATATGTGTACCATGTGTAGTCATACTAGCTTCCCATGTGTAACCAAAGTTATTTATACATGAAAGTGAATTTCTGGTATATATCAGAATTCTATGGTTACTTTTATTATTATGCCATCATTTCATTAAATCCCCTCTCTTTGAACTAAGTTCATCCTCTGACTGATTAGTCAAAGTCAAAGCATGGTTTGGGGCTTGTCCACCATGGCTTGGAGAAGATATGGGCCTTGAAACTGGGGTGGCTTTCTGGGATACGAAGAATGAACAGACCTTCAAGAGATACAGATATGAAACCCAAGGAGGAAGAATTAAAAGCTATTGGAACAGAGAGGGCGGCAAACAATTAAGACTTGGCACCAAAATAACAGCAGGAAACAGCAGGTCTGGGCTGGCAGAAAGGCAGGAACCAATTGGGCAGAGACACTTGGATTTAAAAAGAAAGAGTAAAGGAGTTTTGCTGAATATTCTAGACTTCATGCAAATCCAGGCTCACAAAACAACATGGAATTGAATGTAGCAAAGAAAAGAACTATTCACTCAACAAGATATGCTCCTCATCCAGACAACTTGGCTCAGGGTCAGCCCAGATCTGTAGACCAGAGGAGTTCCAGTAGACTTGGGCCATCTCTTTCTACCAAGAATGACTCTAACCCTCTCCTAAAGTGTTTTTGATCTATCATGGACACTCTCTTTTCCTCATCACCAGCCTATTGTGTCCTACCTAAGTCTGGAGCCTCACCTCAAGGTCTAGAATCCTCCCCCACCACCCACTAAGACAGATCCAACTGGGATCCAAGAAAAGGGACTATGGGATGTGTGGATAAAAAAAACAAACCATAAACACCCTTTGCTTTCACAATATTCTTTTTTAGTGTAGCATGACCACCCGGAAGGAGAGGGAAGGAAGGAATCCTTGCTGCAATAAACAGCTCAGACCAATTTGTACCATAGCCCAACTCCATAATTTTTTTCATTATGCTTTTCATAGTTATAAACAAGGTTTCAGTTGCTCTTGTACAAAGAAACAAGTAAAATTTCACACAGTCTGAGACAGAGACAGACTCAGAGGCAGAGAAGGTGGAAGAAGACAGACAGATACAGAGAGAGAGAGAAGAGAGAGACAGACATTGAGAGACAGAGAAAGGGGAAGAAGTGAGACAGAGACACACAGAGAAATAGAGACAGACAGAAAGAAGGAACAGAGATTCTTGAAGATGGAAAAACTATTCATTGACGTCGAATGTTTGTTTAAACAAACAGACAAACAAGTCCCTCTTCTCTTCTGTTTGGTTGGAGAGCTAAAGTGCAAACTTAGCTAAAAGGAAAAAAGAAATTGTTTGTTTTCTTTTACCCAGAAACACCCTGTCCTGTCCCCTTCCCCCTCCCCCTATCCCATGTTTTCTTTGCAGTTTAGTAGGAGCAGCTTCAATTCCTTTTCAATGTTACGCATCAAGGGATGCCAGTTTACTTGGGTTGTGCTGCTGCAAATGCCCATTTCAGCTGCCACATTTAATTTTCATGCCCTGAGGGCATTCTGTGTTCCTTCTGATTCTCTTTAAGTGAATAAAAACAATGAAGAAACATGTAACATATGACCCTGATTCCCGTGTTCTATTTCTCCTCCACAGATAGCTTTGCCCTTGTCTGATCTCATCTGTTTTTTAAGCAGAGATCAAACAGAAAAGGGAAAGGGGGAAGGGATTGGGAGGAAAGACCTTATCTTTTCTCCATAGATCTTATTTTTCTGTAATGACTGCGATTCTGATATCCTAGAAAGACGTGGGCTAAGAGTGTATATAAGTCATTGCACAAGAGGATTTAGAACTGGGAGGAAAGGTCTTCTTAGATGGCAGCTAGTTCTGCATATATATTTTTAAAAATAATTCAGCTATTAAAACTAAAATCTGAAGAAAAGAATTCAGCTAAAATGGGGAACCTGAGTTGCATAACTTGCTGTAGTTGACCTTTTGGCCTCATTAATGAGTTATAGTTCCTACAATTGGAGAGCTTGGGGACAGTCTCGCCATTAGAGGTGTGATTCTCAGAGCAGAGTAAGAGGGCCACCAGGGTGTCCCCTGCTTTTCTCCTCTCCTCATTGCCCTTGAAACTGAAGGAGAGTTCCATAGTTAGCCTCAGAAGCTGTGAGCTGATTCCAGGTCTCATTGGCATTATGGGTACATGGCAACCACTTCAGTTACATTGAAACAAGAGGGCTTTGAGAAAGTCAACAGAACCAAACTCAGTAATTCCTCCAAAGAAACAGAAGATGCTTGTTCTGCCCCTTGAATTTCCAGAGGTGACCACAGACCCTGGCTATTGACTTGGGAACTGGTATCTTTCTTTCTCCAATACTGTTTGAGGTCCATACAAGGAGGGAAAAGATCCTTTTCCTTCTGCAGAACCTCAGAGGATGGACCTCTGGTTAGAGGGAAGAATCAGGCTTCCTGTATCTATGGGGAAGGGCTCTCCAATGCACGCACGCACGTATATATGTATGCGTGCAATGACTGATTTCAACGTTAGGAAATTCTGGAAATAGTCATGTACTTTTTGACAGATCTGAGACCTGTGGTTTTAATCCAAAGATGATCTGCTTTATTTTCCCTATATCAGCACTTTCTAGATAAGTTAGAAGCCTATGTTACAGATAAGCAGCAGTTCTCAATGCCAATGCACTACTACTGCCCATCTCTTACCTAACAAATCATTTCTGAGATGTCAGATTTTTTTTTCTTTTAAGTTTGCCATTGAGATGAGAACTTCCCTAGCAGAAGTTTTGCTAAGTAAATTGCATATGCCATGTATCTGTGAAGATGGAGGAATGGAGAAAATGGTAAGATTCCATTGTTTTATTTATTTATTTTAGAGATTCAATTCAACAAATATTTGAGAACTTAACTGATGTGAAGCAGTCAGTGCTAGTCACTGGAGGAGGTTCAAAATCTAAAAGTAATAAAAGTTCCTGCCCTCATGAAGTATACAATTCCAAAAGGAGAGGTGATGATGCACACAATGCACACACTATGACACAAAATAATACCCCAAAACATCAGAGACTACAAAGAAAGTGCTATGTGAGGTAAAAGGGAAAGGTCATTACTGACTAGGGAATCAGGCAATATACTTCATAGAGGTGATATTTAAAATGAACTTTTAAGAAGGGGGTGGATTTCATCAAGAGAGGGCTTGGGAGAGTTTCCCAGGCATCAGGGACAGTGTAAGCAAATATTCAGAATACACACACACACTCGGGGCAGGGGGTGAGAGGGAAAGGAAGGCGAGAGAGGGAGGGAGAGAGAGAGAGAAAGAGAGAGTAATCCCTTGAACACTGTGTCATTATCATAATCAAACTTGACCCCAAAGAAAAAGAGATTAAAATGTATATCTGACCCTTCTTTGTAGAGGCAGAGGACCGTGGATATGGAACATTGCATTATACTGTCAGACTCAGTTGATGAGCTGGTTAGTTTTACTGAATGTCTTTTCCCTCTTTTTTATTCTTTGTTATAAAATGTGGCTCTCTGGGTAAGGGAATGGAGAGGGATATGTTTGAAAGTAAAGGTGTGATAAAAAGCAAGAGATATCAATAAAAAATTTTAAAACCTTCAGAACCTCAAAAGACCTGTAATCTCATTAGCATAATACACTACTAAGCATTTATTAAGTATTTACTAAATTTACTAGGCACTAGACTCAGCTCTGGGAACACAAATACAAGCAGAAAAAAATACTGCCTGCTCTCAAGAAATCTGAATTCTAATACTTAAAGAAGTTGAAAGCAGGGGTGCCAATTATGTGCCAGGTTCTGTACTTATCACTTTTTAACAGGTATTATCTTACTTGATTTAATGGAATCACAACCATAAAAGGAAACTGAAATGTGGGGGATTGGGAGGTGTATGGAGGATGAAAGTGCTCTGTGCAGGGGCACAGTAGAGAGTCTAGAATCAGGAGGGCAGCTGGAAGATGAATGAAGGCATGGCTGGCCGGAGCATCCTCTTTCAAATGGAGCTTCTGGGAGGAACCAATCAATTGGAGGAAGAGGCTACAGCGGGCAGAGGGTATTTCCATTGTGTGAAGTTGAAGAGTTTTCTCTCACATGGTAGAGCTAGTCTAGAAAGCTTGGAGTGAACTCTGGAGGCAAATAAAAGTCCAGAAAGGATAATCTAATGAAGGAATTCTTAGTCTTGGATCCAGAGTGTTTCATGGATAGGTTTCAGGGGGTCTGTGAACTTGGATCAGAAAAAACAATTACATCTTTATTTTCACTAACATCTAATTGAAACTTAGCATTTCCTTCAATTAAGAATATCGTTCTGTGAAGGGCTCTATAGGTTTCACCAGACTGCCAAAGGGTGATATTTACCAAAGAGTATAATGAACTAAACAGCTTTTGACCTGTGTCACCTTCAACAAATCACATAAGTTCTCTGGGACTCGATTTCCTCAGCTGTAAAATAAATGAATAAAAAAGGGATTTTTCAATCACACTTGCATCATGTGCAAAATACTATGGTAAATTAAAAAGTGAAATACTTTATTCCTTTAGGGAACTCACCTATGGAAGGTTTCAACAGTAAATCGATGAAAAGAACTAGTCGTGACTCAAGTTCAGTAGCCACATAGATGGTAATCATCCTTCTTTAGTGTTTGTGTTTTTAAAAAACCCCCACCATACCATCAGCAGCAGCAGCAGTAGCAGCATTAGCATCATCACTATTGTTTATATGACATTTTAAGGCTTGCAAAATTACAAAATCACTTTTCAGTGCCAGGGACTTTAGTGGCAAGAACTCTTTTTTGATTCCCTAGTAGTTCATCTTCATAAAATGTGTTCCCCTGGATGACTGCTTTAAGAACTAGACTGGAAGCAAAGATAGAGCCCTCATGACTGAGTAGGAGTGCTATTCTCAGGCTCTTAGACATACCTATTATTGGCAGGTGGTCACGGAGTGGCTGGCATTGTGTTATTGTGACATCCCTTCACAAGGGATGCTTCTCTCCATGATGACTATGGGGGTCAGGTTGGAAGAAGGATCAGTGATCTGTAATGGTACTGAGGAAGGAATTTTATTCCTGGGGAAGATTCTGGCTAGGCTCCACTTGATTCTTAGGGAAGGTATTCGTCAAGATGGTAGCAATGGTTTGAGCCACCTGGCACCTAACACCCAATGTATCTCCCTCAGAACACTTCTTAGCTTTACACAAGCTGACTTGAATGTCTCTATTGGTGCTCCTTAGTTGCTAGTTGGTTATAGGGGTTAGACAGAAAGCAGAGTTAGTGGTCATAGAGGTGCAGGGATCTTAGGACCACTGTCCCAGGCTATCTCCACCTAAGTGTCTCTAAACTGTAATAAAGAGGAAGAGGTTAACCAAATGACTTCTAAAGGCTCTTCTAGCTCTAAAATGAACTTATAATCATAGCAATGGTGATAATCATGGACTATTTTGTCAAAAGTCTTTAGATTCTAAGAAGAGGATAGAAGAAAGAGGCTTCTTTTCAGGGCCATAACTAGGAATTCTGATCCCTGAGGAAAACTCATTTGAGCTGGATATTGGGGTCAGCCCTATGGAAGAAATGAATTTAAGACACTGTCCTGTGGCAGAAGAGATGCCAGACTTTCTCTCTATGAGCAGGAGAATATCCAGGGCACAAAAGCTAATATTTACATAGTATTTGGGGGTTTACAAATACTTTAAACATATTTTCTCATTTGAGCCTCATGAAAACCTTATGGGGTACGTGTTATTGTTACTTGCATTTTACACATGAGGAAACAGGCTTACAGAGGTTAAGTGACTTAAGCGTCACATCTAGCAAGGATCTAAGGCACAATTTGAATTCAAGTCTTCCTGATTCCAAGTCTGGTGCCTTATCTATTTTACCCCCTGGCATCCACTGTGACAGGCGCAGATCCCCAAGGAAGTCTGCTCTATGTGGGCGCAATCACACCATTACAGAGGGTACAACCACTAAGAAATAAGTCCACATCCCTGTGTCAGAATGACCTATCCCTGACCTCCCTGCCCCTAGTGGAGGTAAAAGTGGCAGGCAGGGCAAATGAGCCCCAGGAGAGAAATGGCTCAGAGATAGGACAAGGTGCGGAGAGGAGTGGGGTGGAGAATCTTTCTCTGAAGCAAAGGACAAGGGGACCACCAAAAAGGAAGCATACTCACTGGATGCCAGTACTCATGGGGCAAAACCCTGGTCACTCAAACCAAGTCAAGGTTCTTCTTCTCTTGCTTCATTGTCTAAAAGGTATGTGGCTACCCCCAAGGGACAGGATAAAGTTCAACAAATTACAGGGATTAAATTAAACCCCAGGATAATCTGGTCTGACACATGACACACTTTCCAAATGCTTTCATCTTAGGGTGGTCTGCTATGTTCCCAGGTTGGTCCTATATGTATAAATAGGTTCCTGATTTATTTTAAAACCACAAATTCCTGAAAACAAGAAAATGGTCAACCATGGGAATCAAAAGGGAATCCTTTGAGAGTTGGTTGATGAGCTCTACTAGGAATTCAGCAATAGAATTTGGCTCTTTGGGAATGTACTCTCTTCCTGACTCTACCTGAAGCATTCTCCCTGGAGGAAGTATCAGAATCCAGGCCACTCACAGTTTATTTTTAAATGCTGGCACAAAACATTCAGGAAATTCCTTTGTCAACATGGAGTCTGGCAACATATGAAAATAAATTCAATGCAAAGGACATTTATTTCTTCAACCTGTTATTTATTGCATACCTAGTACTTATTTAACATTGAACCACCATGAAAGATAAAAAAAAATAAAAAGAATGTTTCCTGATTTTAATATTTTAAAATTTTTTTTAAAAAATTTAATTTGATATTTTAGTTTTCCCATCTTCATGTAAAAACAATTTTAACATTCTCTTTTTTCCAAACATTGAGTTCCAAATTCTCTCCCTTCCTCTCCCTATTGAGAAAGTAAACTATTTAACATAGGTTCTACACATGTAGTCATGCAAAACATTTATATTTAAGTTATGCTGTGAAAGAAAGCAGACAAAAAACCAAGAAAAAGTATCTTCAGTATGTATTCCATTTTGACAATCTTGTCATCTTGTTAGGGTGACAAGACATATGCATGTGAAAAAACCAGAATATAATACTGTGGTAACATGTGAGCTAGTGTGTGTTAGCTTCTTGAGAACCAGGGCTGTGAAAAGCAGACACTATGTGTATCCCTTGCTTATAAAATAATGCTTTTTTTTTTCCTTTTAAAATGTTTTAATCTTTTTTTGTTCTTCTTTGCTACTTCTCAAAGACATTTCCTATAATAAAACTCTCTCTTTAATAAATGTAGTTAACTAAAACAAATCAAAATATTGCCAATGACTGAAAATGTATGCCTCATTCCATACCTGCAGTCCACTACCTGTCTTCTAAGAGGTGGAAGGGATGCTTCACCATTAGTGCTCTGAAGTCATAACTTGAAATTGGGCTTATTCTCAAAGAGCTACCCATTATCTAGCCGCCATAGGTGTGCTGCACCATTCACAAGACTAGATAGTTCCACCTCTCAGGTAAGTTTAACTCTTACCCATTCACTGAATGGCATTCACATTAAGACTGAGGAAATGGGTTCCTCTATGAGTCGTTATTCATGGATTCTTAATCAGGGATTATGCAATATTCTAACACTGTCTGGAATATGCCTAAGGTGCAATTTTTTTTATATATCTATGGGATCAGGCCATCATTCCTTCAGCTGTGGGTTATCAGGAATTTGGGACTCTATGGGGCCTAGAAGGTATAAGAGAAACAGGTGTATTCAAGGGAATACAGATGTATAAAATTCTGTAGAACAATCCTGAGTTCAATCTAGCCTCACACACTTACTAGCTCTGTGACCCTGGGTAAGTCACTAACCCTGTTTGCCTCAGTTGACTTACCTGTAAAAATGAGTTGGAGAAGGAAATGGCAAACCACTCCAGTATGTTTGCCAAGAAAACCCCAAATGAAGTCCTGGAGAGTCAGACAAAACTGAAATGACCAAACAACAAAATGAGTGCATTGAACTAAATGGCCTCCAAGATCCTGTGTTCCTCAGATGAAGGTACTACTTTGTGGATTACATTTGCTGTTAATAAAGCCACTAGCATGTGGACAGTTTGTGACGAGTATTAGCTTTCAGTCTCTGTTAGACAAATGATCAGAAATTCTGTCTTACTTCAGTAACAGAAAGGAGTAAAGTAGGGGATCCAAAGGTACCATGTGTAGTGGCACATGCATGAAATATACATAATAATTGGGAAAATTCAAAGTAACATCACAGGTGAGTGTCTGTCAGGAAAGTTTTTGTGAAAGATGTGGATTTTCAGACAGATCCTGAAGTAAGCATACTATATGAGTAAAATATAAGAAAACTAGTCTTACTGTCTCCCAGAAATTATTTATTAAGCACTTCCTCTGTGCTAGTTGCTGAGGATAAAAAGGTTTTCATTCGGTCACATCTGAATCTGTGACTCCTTATAGGGTTTTCTTGGAAAAGATACTGGAGTGGCTTGCCATTTTTTTCTCCAGCTCATTTTACAGATGAGGAAACTGAGGCAAACAGAGTAAAGTGACTTGCCTAGGATCATACAACTAGTAAGTATCCAGGGCAAAATTTGAACTCAGAAGATGGGTTTTTCTGACTTTGGGTACAACACTCTAGTCAATGCACTATCTAGCTGCCCATAGGGATAAAAAAAGCTGAAAAAGTTTCTGCCCTCAAAGAGCTGACAAGGATACCATTATGGGATCATATTCAGAAAAATAGAAGACACAAGACCCCTTGGGAGAGAAGGTACTGCAGCTGGGGGTATCAAGAAAGATTTCAAGTAGAAAGTGGAACTTGTACTAAACCTGAAGGAAAGTAGGGAATCTAATGTAGAGATGGGGCAGGAGGGCATTCCAGGCAAGGGGCACAGCCTGAGCAAAGGGAAGAAGGTGAGAATCACATTTCATATGTGAATAATGACAATAAGGCCTACTTGGCCATAGTCACATAAAGGCTGTGAAGGTAGCTTGGGTAAGATTATGAAGGGATTTGAATGCAAACAGAGTTTAGACTTGATGCTAGACATGCCACGCTCCATCCCACCTGTGTACTAGTGCTGATTCTCCACTTATATAAACATCAGTCACTCCTAAAAGGTGGCCTCCCTCCCTCAAACCTCCTCCCTGGGCCCCACCCACACTGCTGTCATCCTTTTTGGAACTCCTACTGTTCTCATTCTAGCCAGGACCACACCCCCTGAGCATGTCATTTTTCTCTAATTGTTTCATGCTTTTTAGTCCTGCCTCTCCAGCTGTAAGCTCCCTGAGGACAGAGACCATGTCTGGCCTTCTGTATTATCTGGATCTATAGCCTGAACTCAATATTTCAATTACTTTATTTCAATATAATTGGTCTTTTTTATTTTTCTATATATTTTATGAATTTACAAACATCCTGCAAAGGGGTCCAGGGCCTTTGCCAGAGTGCCAAAGGCACCCATGACACAAAGGAGATTAAACATCCCAGTTTTAGAGTAATAAATACCTGTTGATTAATAAGTAAAGAATCTCCCATCTTATCCTGTTGGAAACAAATTTGCTTTAACACTAGATACCACATCAGTGATTCCCATCACATCCCAGATCACTCTTCTCCTGGAGATGCATTCTTCCCTTTCTTGGCCCTTTTGTCATCAGATGCATTCTTCCCTTTCTTGGCCCCTTTGTCATCATCAGCCATTTTGCCTTATAACTCTTAATGGCTAGACTGTATTCTCTCCCCACACAGCAGGTGATAAGCATTATTAACTTGCCAAGCAAGAGGACTTATAGAAGAATAGTTGCATTGTTCTTAGAGGTTACATGACATTTAAGAAAGCAGCAAATAAACTAGTTTTAGTACATGTTCCATGAACATTTGTTTAAGCGGTGATAAAAGCCAACTGAGGACCTACAGCTGTGTCCTCAGTGTGGGGAGGACAGCAAGTCGGCCTCTGATCTGTTTTCCTCTACGGTGTCATCAGGACTGTCACTTCAAGCACAATTAACTCTTGATTATTCAGTATTGATAATTATACAGGTGGGTTGACCAGTTTCTTTGGTCTACCCTAGTTTTTTTTTTTTTTACTGTCGTCGTTGTATTTGTCCTTTGTTGCAGAAGAATACCACACCATCAGAGAAATGATGACGTGACTTGCACTTGACTTTGTTTTGAGTGAGAGAGGGCTGTGCAAGGTCACCAGCCTCATTCTCCTCCGTAGTCATCTGAATCCAGTGACCAGATATTCATCAGGATGACTGGAGATGACCCAAGATGCAATGGTTCTTGCAGGCAATCTAACCCCAGATCACTCGTTCTCTCCTTGATTGGCCAACGATAGGTCCCAGGCCAAGCCTCACTTGGTCATTGTTTGGGCTCCGATTGTCTCAGAGTGAATGTAAATAGCAATTGTTTCCGTTTTGGCCAGAAACCCTGAGGATTTTCCCCTCCCAGATTGATTTTTTAAAATTATTTATTGATTTTTAATTTTTGACTATGTAAAGAGGCCATTCTTTGCCTCAATTCTTGTTGAGCCTTAATCACTGAGTGGGCATTGTCTCAGTTAAGCCGATACCTGCTAAAGACCTTACCTTGAAAAGACCAAAATCCCCCACTTCATTCTGGGCCATGCATAATCGTTCTGATCTATATCTGACCACTGGACCCAGATGGCTCCAGAGGGGAGAACATGGCTGGTGACTTTGCACAGCCCTCCCTCACTTAGATCTAATTCACTTGCTTGTCATGGCCTCAGCTCCCTGATGTCATGATTCTTTCTAAGAACAAAGGACAAACAGCAGCAGCATTTCTTTAAGGGGGTTAGTATGGAATCAGAGAAAACATACTGGATTTGAAGTCACAAGAAATGAGTTCAAGTTCCAGTTCTGAAACTTACTTGCTGGGTGATGTGAGGCAACTAGGTGACTCAGGGGATAGGGTACTGGACTTGGAATCAGGAAGACTTTTCTTCATGAATTTAAATTTGACCTCAGACGCTTACTAGCTGTGTGACCCTGGGCAAGTCAGTTCTTAAAGAAGTAAAATGAGCTGGAGAAAGAAATGGCAAACTACTTCAGTATATTTGTAAAGAAAACTTCAAAATGGTGTCATGACTAGTTGAATGTGATTGAAATAACCAAACAACAATGACCTTGGGCAAATCACATTTATGAGCCTTAGGTTTCTGTATTGTGAATGTAGTTTTAATGGAATTGATGTATTTTTGATGGAATGGGAAGATCTTTCCTATTCATTAATAGGCCCATGTGACCTGCATAAGTCACATAGAAGCCTGAGTCACATGAGTCTAAATCACATGGAATAGGAAGGGGCAGAGCTTGAACAGAGCTAAGAGGAAGTTAATCAGAGACTAGTCAGAGCTGGGAAGGACATAGGCAAGCCTGCAGCTGGCTCTGAGTAAGAGAAGGGCATTTTGTTTAAGGGAAGACTGTGATTTGTTTAAGGGATCCTGTTTGTGGGAAGCCTAACATAGGGAAGGCTTGGGAATGGTATTGTTCTCTGCACTGTTATTGTGTACAGATTTTTGTTACTATGATGGATTTGGCTTTCTGGTGTCTGAATAAATGTTTTGGTTTTGTCTTCCATGTGGAGAGTCTGTTATATTTTTGCAATTCAGAATTGTGTCACTATATTAATGGCCCCCATAGACACTGTGAATATCAGTTTCTCATGTATAAAATGGGTATATTTTTCAAACCTATTCCTCCTCCTAACTTCTCAGTTTCTGTTGAGGGTACAACCATTAGTTCAGTCATCCATGTTCACAACTTTCGGGTCATCCTTGACTCTTCACTCTCACTCCTCCCTTTGCTATCCGTATCATTCATGTCTTTTTTTTTATTGATCCCACTTCCTTAACATTTTTCACATCTATTCTCTTCTCTCTCTCCTCGTATTATAGTCACCCTAGACCAGCTTAGTCCCTCTTGTCTGGACTGTTTTACTGGTATCCTCGTTGGTTTCCTTGCCTCAGTTTTTCCTCTTTCCAATACTTGCTACACATTGCTACCTAACTGATATTTTTAAAGTGAAGGTCTGATTACATCACTCCTCTAGTTGAGAAGCTTTAGAGATGCCCTGTTGCCATTGGGATAAAACGTAGACTCCTCTATTTGCCACTGAAAGCCCTTCACAACCTGATACAGCCTTTCTGTCCAGGCTTGTGACACTTTATTCACATTTGTGTAATCTATGTGCTAGTCAAGTGTTTCTTAAACTTTTTGGTCCAAGAACCCTTTTACATTCTTAAAGATTACCAAGAGTTTAAAAGAACTTTTGTTTAGGTCGATTATTTCTATCTGTAATCAGCCATATTCAAAATTAAAACTGATAAAAAGTTAAAATATTTATTAATTCATTAAAACAATCCATTAAATGTTAAATAACATGTTTTATTAAAGAACAACTATATTTTCCAAGACAAAAAATTAGTGAGAAGAATGGCATTCTTTTACACATTTTGGCAAATCTCTTTACTACCTGACAATAGAATACTGCAGGATTCTTGTCTGCTTCTGCATTCTATCTGTCATGCCATATTCAAGTATGTGAAAAAAAAATCAAGCCTCACACAAATAGGCAGTTAGAAAAGGGAAGAATGTTTCAATAGACAAATAATGTCTTACTAATATTTGGAGAAGTAATTTTGGTCTTGCATACCCCCAAAAAAGGCTTGGACCTCCTTGACCCCCCCTTCTTTCTAGAGGTCTTAGGATCACATCTTAAAAACCACTAATCTATTTAATCTACCATACTTACTATTTCCCATATACAATATTCCATCTTGGTCTCCTTCCATAGAGTTAGTTAGGTGGTGCAATAGATAAGATGCTAGACCTAGACTCAAGAAGACCTGAGTTCAAATTCAACCTTAGGTACTTACTAGCTGTGTGACCCTGGGCAAGTTGTTTAAGTCAGTTTCCTCAACTACAAAATAAAGACAATAATAGTGTCACTTTCCAGGGTTGTTGTGAGGATTGGATGAGATCATATCTATAAAAGTACTTGGCATAGCGCCTGTCACATAGTGGGAGTTTAATGGGTGCTATTTCCTTCCTTCCTTTCCTGACTTTGTACAGACTGTCCTCCACACCTGTTATGTTGTCCCTTCTCCTCTCCACCTCTTAAAACCTCTAGATCCCTTCACAAGGGAGGTCAGTTGCCACCTCCTTCAAGAAGATTTCTCTGATCTCCCCAGCTATTAATCCTTAAATCCATCACTGTGCATTTATTTTGTATACATCTTGAGTTTACTCATCTGTTAACATGTTACTAGTAGTATGTAAACCTTGGGCGTAACTGGTATTTAGCAAATGTTTTAGGGATGGAAAAATTAATGGATTTCCTAAAGACCGTCTATCTTCAACTAACTGTTGTTTCCATAGAAGAAGTTCAGATCTTGACAAGGCATTTGTCTGTAGGATTTTCTTTCTAATCTTTATCTTTATAATAAATACAGTGACTTCTGTCGCCAAACTCCAGAAATCTTTTAAGAGCAGGTTGAGGGCTGTTACTATATCAGAGGAGTTAAAAATTGCATCTTCTGCCTTGTGCAAGAACCCTAGAAAGACATCAAGATTTTTCTTTTTTAGTTGAAGAAAGATAGACTTCTGGATTTAATTTGATGCTTCTTAATTTAGGATCAGCTGCAAGAAAGCATGGTTCAGGCTGCATTTCTTGGAAGCAAGCAGTATTTTTGGCTGTGGGAACTTCTGGAAACTTATTAGCCAAACTAGAAGCCCTGATATGGCTTTCCACACTAGAGAGATCAGCTTTATTTTAATTAGCTTGACTTAGTTTGTCACTTCAGTTGTACTTTGTGCTTTATAATGGAGTTACTGATTCATGAAATCATGAGAATAAAAAAAAAAATCAATTTCTAGTTTCCTCATGCCTTTGGGATATCCAGGTGGTGTAGGATAGACAGAGTTATTTCCCTTTATACATGAGGAAATTAAAAGTCAAGAGAAGTGAAACAACTTACCCAAAGTGCACAGCTGAGAAATGTCACAGATGAGATTCAAACCCAAGTTTCTTCTAACTCTAATGCCAATACTCTTTACACAGTGATTTAGTGGGAATGGAAGTTTGTGTAAATAGCATTAAAGGATCTATCCTTGTAGTTTCAAAAGAAAACTCTTTTTGCAGAGGAAGGGGGGAGTTGTGATAAGTGTAGATACTGAATTGTTCAGTGATGAGAACACTGGCTCCTAGGAAGAAGAAAGCCCAGATTCTAGCTTTTGATTTGTCCCTGATCTGTTGTATGACATAGACATCTGAATTAAGCCTTTCTAGGATCTCAGTTTCTTCATCTGTAAAGTGAATAAATTAGACTGGCTGATCATTTCAGTCTCTTCCAGCTCTTAATTTTTTTGTGATTTTGTGGTTAGCTAGAGATGCTTATTTAAAGAGGCACCATTACTGGCACTGCAGTGTGACTGTTCTGCTAAGCATTTCATACTTATCTTTCTGAGTAGCGGAAGTCAGTCTTTAGGGAATGGCATTAGCGTTTTACAATATTCTAATGTAAGTCTCACAAGAAATATTTCAATACATGAAAGTAATGGGAATGAGGAATGCATGGAGCTGTCCTGATGGCTCCCAGCCAGTACTAAAGGATTTAAATCCTTTGGGGATTATGAAGCAGTCATTTTATCTACCACTGAGAAAGGAGAACCACTGACTCAGTGAATCTTTAAAAGAGAGTAGCCTGTCTTCCATTGCTCTCTGCTTTTCCAAGCTGTAGATCATAGCAGGCCTATTTGAGTCTATCCATGGAGGGGTAGGGAGAGAGAACTGGTACCTTTCTCTCCACCCCAGAAGAAATGACCAATCATTAGCACATTTGGGCTCAGCCATAGAAACTGACCCTGTGCCTTAGAGTCCCTTTGTTATTTCCTTTCCTGAGTATAACTGGCAGCATTGTGAAACTAACATGGACATGTCCAGTCTTGGAGGATGCCTTGTGAGTCTGAAGGGGCTAGAGATGCTTGTTCCATTGGAAGAAGCTGACAGGTGCCTTTTTTTGGATTGGGAAGGGGTAGTTTTTGCATCTGAAAAGATACCACTGACAGAAGGAAGAGGCTTAACCCTTGGTCCAGCTTTCCAGAAGACACATATCTGAAGGAAATCATTTAGACAGTGCAGACTCAAGGTAGAATTATATATTGTGATGTTTGTTACATATTATGATGTTTGTCTCAACCTCTCAGAAGAGTGTAAGAGTAGTTGTAAGTTATTATATTCTAAATTAAGACTGTCAGTTCTGATTTATTCTTTTGTGGTAAGCATTTCATTTTTGAATAGGAAACAAATACCTGTCCCTTACCTAACTCCTGTCATTAAGTGGATGAACTCAGCCTTTCTAAATTAAGATTTTCCCCATGTCTCAGTTTGTCTGAGACAATACCCATTCCCCGTCATCTTTAGACATCTTAATTTTTGTGTTGTCACTGGTCTTTGATGACGCTGGAAGAGAGAGTGAGGCTGATGACTTCGTGTAGTTCTGCCTCACTCAAATGTAATTCACACCAAATCAAGACATCACCCCAAGTGATGTCATCAGCCTTCTTGGAGAACAAAGGATGTATAAGAAAACAGCAATGACATTGAGTACTTTCTCCTCTTCACTTTGGGTAAAGGCAAACCCAAGCTCTAAAGAAATATTTCTCTGGGAGGCAGAGGTAGGTGTTTAATGAGCCAAAGGTGTAAGAGAAGCACTCTAACCCTTCTTTGAGAGTCAGGATGTGCAGACTCCCCTAGAAGTGAATCTAGTCCAACTATATATATAGGTCCAGAGAGAGGATGCAGCACCCAAACCTCTTGGTTCCAGAAGCATGTTCTAATTGTTTTCAACACTTATCACACTTATTTTTTTCCTATGAAATGTTTTTTTTCCCACTAGAAAGGAAGGAAAAATCCCATTTAATACTATTGACATTTACCACTGAATCTACTAAATCCTAGTGGAAAAAGTATTGGCATTAGAGTCAAGAGACTTCAGTTCAAATCTCATCTCTGACACTTACTGATGTGATCACTTTGGGCAAGTTACTTCACTTTTCTTGACCTTACTTGCCTCATTTGCAAAATGGAGAAGATAATGCTTGTGTCTCTTAGATCACCTGATGATCACTTAGGCTGGAAGAGAGTAGAACTCTTTCTCATTTCTGCAATATATAAGCCAACATCTTCATTGTAAAAGACAAAGCACAATTTATGCAACAAATCAAGGTCATTTAACAATAACTATATTTTCAATACAAAAGTACTTATGCTACCTACATCACAGCCTTGCTACAAGGAAAATGCTTTGCAAACTTCAAAGAAATCTGAGTTGTTACCACAGATGTTAAAACCGCATTGGAGTCAAGGCTACCTTTCTGGGCAGCCTTTGGCTCTTGGTGAACTCTCAAGGTTACACAAGCACAGTGAAATTTGTCCATCTTCTCTTTTGATGCAGTGGCTTCCAGAGCTTTGGCAGGAACATTTCCTGTCTCTCCTGGTTAATGAGGAACAGCCTTTCCAGGAAAATAGTGCTTTATTACACATGCCTTTGAAGCATGCACTAAATCGACCAGTCCAAGAAGTGGCTGTAATTAAATATGATTAAAAGTTAAAGTAGTAAAAATGACACCTTTGATATGAGAAGATCTGCAACAGGAAATGTAAAAGAAAGCAAATTATGGTCAAAGTACCTCTTGTTGCACCTTGACCTCAGGAGGAAATTATCCAGCAACATTTGACAGTAAAGGATCGCTGCTAGTGTAAATCACTTTAAGACTCATATTAACAAAAATGCCTTTAAAAATGGGAACAGAGGAAACCATGTAGAGTTAGGCATAGCCAAACCAATTAGTGTCATTAATAGAGCCACCTCATTAAAGAAGATAGGCCAACATCATATTGCTTATGTGCTGATTTATGTCAGGTAGGAGATGCCCAGTAGAAAACCAGATCAACTGGTTTTATCCAATGCCATGTAGACAAACCAACCTGATTGTTTAACCACATGTAAACAGGACCCTGGCAGTTGAAGAAGGCATCAGAAAAATCAAAATATCATCTAGGACTTTTGTAGATACATTATAAATTGACTTGGCAGTGAACTCCAAGGTTGAAGTCTAGCGAGTACTGGATATCTATGGATCTGTCAAGGGGGTGGCAACTGATGATATTTATGCCAAAGGTAGATTGCAAGATGCTTTCTGGTGTTACAAGGTATAGGTTAGGGAAAGCAGTGTGTGTAGCTATATATGCTTAAGAAAGGATTCCTTCTCACTCTTACTGACTATCCTTTGTCACTCCTGTAGAGCCTGAGGTTCAGAGGAACATGTCCCCAGGGTACCTCCAATCTTGACTGTTGCTGTGTGTTCGTCCTTTGTTGCCAAAGAAGACCATGCAATCAGAGAAATGATGAAATGACTTGCACTTGACTTTGTTTTGAATGAGGGAGTGCTGTGCAAGTCACCAGCCTCACTTCTCCTCCAGAGCCATCTGAATCCAGTGAGCAGATATTCATCAGGATGACTGGGGATGACCCAGGATGAGGCAATTGGGGTTAAGTGACTTGCCTGTGTCAAGTGTCAGAGGTGAGATTTGAACTCAGGTCCTCCTGACTCCTGTACTCGTGCTCTATCCACAGCACCACCTAGCTGCCCTTCATGAGACCTTTGTAATTATCTTGGATCAGTGTATTGACCAGAGTAGCCAAGTCTTTCTCTGTTGATCATCATTACAATATTGTTTACTGTGCACAATGATCTCTCAGTTCTTCTCCACTGCACCACCTAGCTGCCCCCAGTCTGCCCTCTGACTGTATATAAGCTTTCCTGAACTAGTCAGGCTTCCTCCTCTCCATTGCTATGCTCATTCATTCTCAATCATTGCTATGCTCAGCACTCTCTCTCATTGAGAGGAAGGAAATAAATGGATACCACTGGTGGTTTGGAGGGAGAATTCTCATCCTTCTAGCAAGAAGCAGGAGGCTTGATTTGTAGCCAAAGAAGATTAAGGATTATAAGATTGTAAACTTTTCCATCTGGAAGGGACTTTAGAAGTCACTTATTTCATCCCTTTCATTTTACATATGAAGGAATAATTCTTTAGTGGCAATGTGGGATGACTGAAAGAGGTAGACATCAGAAAAATCCCTTTGTCCCTTGCTAGATATGTGACTTTAGGTCATTTATTTAATCTCTCTGGTACTAATTTTCTTCCTCTGTAAAATTAAGTGGGGCAAATGGGGGGTGGGGGAGAATCTTTTATTTGGAATCAGAGGACTTAGATTAGCATCTTATCTCTTCTTACACTTACTACTTCCTTGACCTTGGGCAAAGAAGTCATTCAGCATCTCTGAGCCTTAGTTTCCTAATCTGTAAAATTAAACTAGATGACTTCCATGACCCTTTCAAGTTCTAGGCTTATGGTTCTATCATCTTTAATGCCTGTTCCAGCTAATTCTTATACAGAGTGCTTCTAAGACTTGCTACCTTCTGCTCTGAGCTAAGGGCTTCTATGGGCATGCAATGAGATTTCATGTCATATGTTTAATGTGTATAATCTCCCAATATCAGGAGAAGCTGGTAGTGGATGTTTGTTATGCATATCACATATCACTCACACCATTTTTCTGACATTTGGGAAATATGAATACCACATTGCCTGATATTGGTATTGGTCTGAACCAAAGTTCATAGCCCTTGGTCTCAGTACTATAGAACCTCTATGTGAATGTAAAATCGCATATGTGGATGGAGTTCAGAAATCATTTTATCCAGTCTTTGCCTGTCTCTTCCTGGGATGTGGACTCGCCATAGATAATATCATAGGTTTAGAGCTGGGGGGTGGGGGATGCTTAGAGCTCATTTAATCTAATTCTCTAATTTTACAGATTCAATTGAATAAACATTTATCAAGCTCCTTCGATGCTGTGTTGCTCCTGAGAGGAAAAAAGACAAAAATGAAGTAGTCCTTGCCCTCAAGAAGCTCAGATTCTACCAAGGGTATATCACACATGTAGATGATTAGTAGGATAAAAAGTCACTTGAGGGAGGAGAGAACATTGTAACTGGGGGATGGGGAAGCTTCATGAAGGTGACAGTGTCTGAGCTGAGTCTTGAGGAAAGAAAAATCTTCAGAGAAGTAGAAATGATGAACAAGAGTAATCCTGACATGGAAAATAGTCTAAACAAAAGTGCAAAGTGGGTAGATGGATGTTAAGTTTAGGAAATAGTTAATAGTCTAGCTTGGCTGAAAGGTAGCATGCCTGTCAAGGAACAAAGTGAATTACATCTGGAAAACAGACTGGAGCCAGATTATAAAAGGCCTTTAACTTCAAGATGAGGAGAATGTATTTTATCCTGGAGACAATAGGGAATTGGCATGCCTTGGACTAGATGGTCTCAAAGTTCTTTTCTAATTCAAAAATTCTTTGGTTCTGTATTTGGGCTACTGAGAGCCCCTGAAGATTATTGAAAATGGAGTGACAGCGTGAGATCTGTGACCTATGATTATTTTGTCAGTTTTATGGAAGATGGATTGGAAAGGGGAAGGAACGGAAGCAAGGAGACCAATTAGTAGGTTATTATAGAAATTCACAAAAGGACATTAAGTAAAATGACAACTCAGAGAATGGTGATCTGGAGGCAAGCAAGAGACAGAGTGTAGGGAGAAATATTTTGAAGGTGCCTTGATTTAGGGGCCATACCCTCTTGGTTCTCCTACCTTTACTGCTCCTCTCATTCCTTTGCTGCCTCATCATCATCTTTCCAACTCTTTAAGGTGGACTTTATCCAATGCCCTGTTTTTAACCTTTTCTTATCTGTTTCTTGAGAATTGAATTTCTTCCCATCACTTCAGTGACTATATCCAACAAAGATGTATTCATAATCTATAGCCCTCACAGCCTTTCTAAGTTCCGGGCCCATGTCTCTAATGTATAAGATAGATAGATGGCACCTGACATCCCATTCAACTCACAAATACTATAAACGCCTCTTCCTGTGTATCTCACCATCATTTCACACTCAGACTGAGCTTATTGTTTTTCCCATTTAAGTAGTTCTTCCCCTTATTTTCACTGTCTTTCAGTAACACTTTTATGTTATCTTTGACTCTTCTGTCTTCCTTTAGTCTCATATTCAATAACTTATAAAGAAAGTCCTATTGATTCTACCTTGGTTAAATGTCTCATCATTTCTTTTTTATTCTTACTATAATCACCTACTTGGGCTATTGTAGTAGATTCCTGATTGTTCATCTTTTTTTTCTATGATATTAGAGGTAGCTGGTGGTGCAGTAGATAGAAAATTGGGCCTAGAATCAGGAAGACAGGGTACCAATCCTATCTCAGACACTTAATAAATAGCTGTATGACCCTGAGAAAGTCACTTAATTTCTGTTTAAGTCAGTTTTCTCAAATGTAAAATGGAAATAATAAAACTTCAATAAAACTATCACTCATGAGCCCCTACCGGTGTGCTTACAGTTAATAGTCAGCCAATATACACAATTTGGATAAAATAAATTACCTATGATTGCATAATAAAAACAATAACTAAAGAGAGCTCCTTGTGTGAATATTTTTGTGCCAATTATCATGGCTAATTATTTCTAAAATTCATAGATGGCTGTCTTCTATGCTGTCAGCAGTCACGTTTCTGTGAGTTGCCTACATTGACTATGTCAGAACCCTACTGACTACAATATTTTCTATTGGAAAATTGGTTTGACCAATGTGGGGAGAAAGAAAGCGAAATCAGTCCCTCAAACCTGCCCTCTCTCACAGGTGAAATCTTTTGGAAGTGGGAATTGTTGTTCAACTATAACAGTAGATTTTTCTTCAGCCTCTTACTTTAACTTTATGTGGATCTTTGCTTAAGACTAAATTTAAGTTTTTCGGTTAACAGAAACCTATTTTCTCTCCTTCCAACTTCCTCTCTACACATCAAGAAAATAAGAAAACAAAATCCTCATAACAAATACACTTGGTCAAGCAAAACAAATTCCCATATTGGCCATGTCAAAAAAAAAGTCTCCATCTGCACCCTGAGACCATCCCCTTTCTATACTTTTCTTTGATCTCTTTGAGGTATAGATGTATTAATGGTATTATTGGACCAAAGGTATGCATAGTTTAATAACTTTTTTGTCATATTTCCATATAGTTTTCCAGAATGGCTATACCAATTCACAGTTCTGTCAGTAGTAGTACATTATTGTGTGTACTTTCCCATAATACCTCCAATAGTTATCATTTTCTTTTTTTTTGTCAGCTTAACCAAACTAATGGGTATGAGGTAAAACCTCAGAGTTACTTTCGATTGCATTTCTATACTTCTTAGTGATTGGAAACATTTTTTAAAATGTGGCTATAGCTTGAATTTCTTTATTTAGAACTGCCTATTCATATCCTTTGATGATTTATTAGTTGTGAAATAATCCTTCTAAGAAATTTTAATCAGATCTTTATGTATCTTGGAGAGATCCTTATCAGAGAAATTTGATGCAAAGATTTCCACCCCTCCTTTCCCCTATTATGTTTCATTTCTAAGTTTAGTTTTGTTGACTTTATATGTGCAAAATCTTTTACATTTTATGTAATCAAAATTGTCTGTTTTATCTTCCACAATCCTTTCTATTCCATGTTTTGATCATGTTAGTTCTGCTGTCCATGGATCTGAAAGGTTATTTTTTCTTTCTTGCTGCTCTTTGTCCTTTGTTTGAAGAGGACCATGACCTCTAGAAAGGGGAGACATGACATGCAATTGGATTTAAGTGAGGGAAAACTGTGCAAAGTCACCAGCCTTAATTTCTCTTCCAGAGCCATTTGGATCAAGTGACCAGATATGGAGCAAGACAAGTAGAGATGATCCAGGATGCAGGGGTGGGGGACTGACCTTTTCAAGTTAAGATCTTTAATATGTCTCAGTTTGACTTATGATTAAGGCTTAGTAAAAATGAGGCAAAAATGGCCTAAAAATATTGATCTGGGAGGGGAAGACCCTCAGGATTTCTGCCCTAAACAGAAACAATTGTTTTTTACTTTCATTCTGAGCCAACTGGGGCCCAAATAGTGACCAAGCAGAGCTTGGTCTGGGGTTAAGGGTGCTCCTTTAATTAATTTCTAATATTACTCTTTATACCTAAGTCATATATCTACTTGGAACTCATCTTGCTATTGGTATGAGTTTTTGATGTATACCTAGATTCTACAAACTTTTCTGGCAGTTTTAGTAGAATATTGAGTTCTTATCCCTGCATCTAGGAGTTTTGAATTTTTCAAACACTGGGCTATTGTGTTCATTTGTTTCTCTCTTTTTGTGTTCCTAATCTGTTCCATTGACCCACTCTTCATTTCTCAACCAGTAACAAATTGTTTTGATGATTACAGCTTTGTAGTATACTTTGAAATCTGGTATTACTAGACCCCTTTCCTTGCTAGACCCCTTCATTATTTCCTTGAAATTCTTAACCTTTTGTCCCTACAGATAAATTCTGCTTGATTTTTCCTATCTCTACCAAGTAATCCTTTGGTAGTTTGATAGGTATAAATTAATTAATTAATTTAGGCACTATTGTCATTTTTATAATATTGACATGGTCTGTCTATAAATAATTAATATTTCTCTAATTTCAAAAGTTTTTCTTTATTTCTTTTAAGAGTCCATGATAATTTTATTGCTATAATTCTGGCATGTAGTGTAGCAGGAATGTTTCCAAGTATTTTATATATTCAATATTTAAAATGGCATTTCTATCTTTTCCTGCTGAGTTCTTTTGGTAACATAGAAAAATGGTGGCTATTTATGTAGATTTATTTTATGTCCTGCAACTTTCCTAAAGTTATTTTTTCAATTAATTTTTAGTTGACCCATAAAAATTCTCTATGTCAACCATCATATCTGTAAAAACCAAGAATTTTGTTTCTTCTTATTCCCTCAATTTCTTTTCTAATTTTTTTTGCTATCTACAGTTTTCCTAAGATTATATCAAATAATAGTAGTAATAATAGACAACTTTACTTTACCCCTGATCTTACTAGAAAGCCCTCTAGTTTATTCCCATTATACATAATGATGGTTCTTGGTTTTAGATAGATAATACTTACCATGTTAAAGTAAAGTTCAATTATTCCTGTGTTTACTAGTATTTTTAAATACTTGAAATGGGTCTTGTATATTGTCCAAAATGAATATATTTCAAGAATATCTCTTGTAAACAACATATTTGTTCTTTCCAGTCTTTTGTTTTACTGGAGAACTCATCCCATTCACCTGAGGAATTTTACCTCACCCTTATAAATATTGCTACCTATACTATCTACCTCAAGTCAATTCAATCCAACAAAGATTTATTAAAAGTATAGGGCACTGGGTCTAGAGTCAGGAAGACTGGAGTCAAACTCAAGCCTCAGACACTCACTAACTAGGTGATCCTAGGCAAGTCACATAACCTCAGTTTCCCTCAGTTTCCTCATCTGTAAAAGGGAGATATAGCACCTACCCACCAAGGTTGTTATGAGAACCAAATGAGACAGTAATATACAGTCTAGCACATAAGCACTATATAAGTGTTACCTATTTATGTGCTTTGCAGGCTCCAAGGCTAATTTTATGTAAATTCCAATGGTTGAAATACAAGATACTCAGTTCCATTCCTTCCCAAGCCAACAATGGGTGAATTTGCCTGCCAAAAAAATGACCAAGACCTAGGATTCCCATAAGATCCTCTCACAGTGGACGTCCTGAGTTTTATGCTTGCAGATCAAAGGAAGCACCAAACCTGTTGTGCCAGTTTCAAGGCCCTCTGTGTTGGGACACGACTCTACCAGGCTGAGCTCCAGTTTTTTGTCTTGATGTGGGTCTACGCCTCCTTAGTGATCATCAGTTATGCCAGGTTTTCACTGCCTGCCTTCCCCCCAGACAAAAGCAACCCAAATATACTAGAAGGCCTGCTCATATCTGTCATCTTCTGGGATTTAGGGGTGTGACCCTTGTAGCTGACCTCCGGGAGAGAGCTTTTACAAGGACTAGGAGTTGCTGGGAACTGTACTTGAAGCATTTTCCCCCTTTCCTGAAATATGTCAACTCTGGTAAACAAAGAAATTAGCTTTTTAATTGAAGGGATTATTAAAGTCCTTTTTAGCTGTTCCTATACAGCACAAAAAACAAAGTAGAGACCTGTTAGTGTTTTGGTTGGCCTAATTTGTGAATCAAAACACCAGAAAATTCAAGAACCCAGATGAAATGAGGGCAAGGGGAAAGGGGCTGTATTTACAGTGTGACTCTTTATATGAAGCCAATTAAGCCAATCCAGTGATGTCTCTACTTTCCTTCCTGCCCTTGAAAACCTAGCTTTAATTATGTTTCACTGGATCTGACATGAATTTTTGCAGTGTTGTACATTGAACAAAACTTTGGATGTAGAGTCAGAGGACCAAGGTTAAAATCTCAACTCGACCCTTTACTACCTATGTGACCTTGGACAAGTCACTTAACTTTTAGGAACTTCTGTTTCTGTATCTATAAAATGAAAGAGTTAGACTGCATGCCTTTTTAGGTCCCTTAAAACTTTAAATCAATGATAGTATTATCCAGTTAGAGGTGCCAACTGAAAGAATTGCCAGGTTTAGACTGAGAAGGATTTTTTTTTGCATGTTTGATTAGCTTGGGTAGTTTTGGCTACAAGCAACTGTATTTGTTTGCATGTTTATAAAGACTTCTTTCTTTTACCCTGTGTGAACTTGACATTTCACTCTTAATATAAATGAATGACAAACAAAGAAATAGCAACTGTGTGCCTCTTAACCCTGTGCCAACCAGAGTGGCTGCATGCAAAACATGAAATACTAGAAGCTTCAGAAGGGGGTTCCTTTTATTAGAATGCCAACTGCAGTTCACTAGTACAAGGCTGAATGGTTCAGGGGAATGTTAAAGGACAATGGTGATCCTGATTTCCTATTCCGAGTCATGCCTCCTTTGTGACTCCCAGGTAACCTTGCCCCAGACCTAAACCCTAGCACCAACGGAATCCACATCTTTTAATTCACTGTTGTTAGATGGTTCCTTAAAGAGGCCTATTCATTGAATGGGTGTATCTCACTCAAAGTGAGAATGTGATGAGATCTTAGCCTAAATGACTAGGGTCTCCCACTGCATCCTGGGCCATCTCTAGCCTTCCTGATGAATACTAGGCCACTGGACCCAGATGACTCTGGAGGAGAAAGTCAGGCTGGTGACCTTGCACAGCCTTCCCTCACTCAAATCAAAGTCAAGGGCAAGTCATGTCATCATCTTGATGTCATGGTCCTCTTTGAGAAGTAAGGACAAACACACAACCACAACTTGTTAGATGACCTCAGGAATAGAGGTTGGTGGTAGACACACCAAGTTGCTCCTGACTGGTCTTTGATCAGTAGTTTCTGGCTGTTGTTCCTCCCCCTTTATGTTTTTACCACCCTTAGCCCCCTTACAGAATTATAGGATCACACTAACCTGCCATTTATTCAGACATCCTAGTCAAGGAGATGGGACAGGTCTCTCTGGGAGTGACTCAGGCAGTTCTCTGTGGGGAAGGGAAACTTAGCCAAAACAAACAAACAAATACAATCCTGCAATATCCCCTCTCGATGACACTACAGTTCCTGTGGTCATGACATAAGACAGGAATCCTTAAACTTTTTGGTATCATGATCCCCTTTCGTAGCTTAAAGAAGTCTATGGACTTATTCAGAAAACTATTGTAGGTTTGTTTGTTTGTTTTTTAATAAGTGAAGGAAATGCTAGATTTCAGTTGGACAATGGAAGTAAAGATGCAATATTTTTATTCATCCAAATTCATAGATCCCTGAAATCTATTCACCGATCCCCCAGAATCCCTGATACTTGTCATGAAACACTCTTTTTTCTATTCTGCGTGAGCAAAAAGAAAAAGAAAAAAGAGTAGAACTAACCACCAGGTAAAGCTGTGGAATTTAGGTTTCAGAAATAGGATGAGCTTAGAGGTCATTTAGTTGAACCCCTTATCATGACAAACAAGAAGGCTGAAGGGAAGTTTGACTCCATTACACAGATGTATATACTACCATAGATCTAGAGCTGGTAGTCAGAGGTCAACAGGCCCTGTCCTTTAACTATACAGATGGGGAAACTGAGACCCAGGGAGTTTGAGTGAGTTTGAGTGAGTTGCCCCAGGTCACACAGGTAGTAGACATTAGAGGCAGAATTTTACACCTGAAATAGTTATGGGGTGAATTAAATTCAAGTAACTGACTAGAAGAAGACCAGTACAGGGGGACTTAGCTAGGACTGAAGGGTCCTCTGTGTGGTTACTGTCCTACTTCATCTTTCCTTATTGTTTATCTTCTCTCTCTCTGTCTCTCTCTGTCTCTCCATCTCTGTCTCTCTCTCTCTCTGTTTCTGTCTCTCCCCGCCTCTGTCTCCTGCACTAGAAAGTCTGTGTTCTCCTGCCTTCAAAATTCAAAATAAGAAAGGATTAGCTACTATCAATTGTACTTTGGCTAAAACTCATACCAAGTTCATACTGGCTTCCCTGGCTTCCTTCCAGTCTCAACTAAAATTTCTTTTTGTACAAAAAGTCTTTTCCAACCCTTCTTAATTCTAGGGCCTTCCTTCATTTAATTATTTCCTATTTATGCTGGAACATAGCTTATAGCTTGGAACAGCTATGTGGCACAGTGGATGGAGAGCTGGGGTCTGGAGTCAGGAAGACTCATATTCATGAGTTCAAATCCACACAACTTACCAGTTCTGTGACCCTGGGCCAGTCACTTAGCCCTGTTTGCCTCAGTTTTTCATCTATAAAATGAGCTGGAAAAGAAATTGACAAACCACTCCAGTATCTTTGCCAAGAAAAACTACAAATGGGGCCACAGAGAGTTGGACTGGACTGAAGCGACAAACATAGCTTGATTACTTATCTTTCCCCATTACACTGTGAGTGTCTTGAGGGCAGGGACTGTTTCTCACCTCATTTTGCATTCCCAGTGCTTGGCACAGTGCCTGGCACAGAGTAAGGGATTAAAAATGTTTATTGACTGACTGACTGAATGAATCAATGAATCAACAATTGTACTTGGGAAAAATGGCACCCCTTCTAAGTATTTAATTAATACTTTAAGTCTTTTCTTTTGAATACTTGAATAGAAAGTAATACAGGACAACGTAGAAACCATTTCTGCTGCTGACATCACTTATGTCTGAGGTTGGTCCTAAGTGAAAACCTACTTTAGTTACTCTAAGCCAAGAGTTTTTAGAACTTTGAGGGGGAGGTGCTACATATCCCTCTGACGGTCTGGTCAAGCCTGTGAACAGCTTCTCAGATTAACATCTTTAAATGTATATTAAAAACCCGGATGTAATTTGGAGCTATGACCAAAGAGCAACGAAACTCGGCATACCACTGCTAGGTCTGTATCCTAAAGAGATCATTAAAAAAGGGAAAAGGACCCATTTGTGTGGTGGGAAAAATTGGAACTTGAGGGGATGCCCATCACTTGGGGAATGGCTGAACAAGTTGTGGCATATGATTGTGATGGAGTACTTTTATGTTATAAGAAATGATAAGCAGGATGGTTTCAGAAAAACCTGGGAAGACTTATATGAACTGATGCAAAGTGAAGTGAACAGAGCCGGGAGAACATTATATACAGTAACAGCAACATTGTGAGAAGATCAATTATGAATGACAGCTCTTCTCAACAATACAATGATCTAAGACAATTCCAGAGGACTCATGATGGAAAATGCTATCCACATCCAGAGAAAGAACTGATGGGGTCTGAATGCCGATTGAAGCAGACTTTTTTCACTTTTTCCTGTAATTTTTTACCTTTTGTTCTGTTTCTTCTTATATAACATGACTAATATAGAAATATATTTTACGTGATTGCATATACATATACATATATATGTATATATATATAAACTGTATCAAAATGCTTCCTGTTTTAGGGAGAGGGGAAGAAAAGGAGGGAGAAAATTTGAAACTAAAAATTTTATTTAAAAAACGAATGTTAAAAAATTGCCTTTATCTGAAACTGGAAAAAATAAAGTAGTATGTAAAAGGAAACCGCCCCTCCCCCAGCTAAGGTATCATGGGAGTCTAGCTCATATAAAATACCTAGAGAAGGTCTGCAGGGATGCTAGAGCTTCTGAGAGTGGATTGCTAAATTTTCAGGTGAGCATTTACACCTCAGAAATCAGTCGTTGTCACAAATCAGGGCTTGATTTATTGTCTCCTCACATTCCCTCTCTCGCCTTCCTGCATTGTGAAACATTTGTCAGCACATCCCTGTCTGTCTCCTCTCATTCTTTTAATACTGGCTTTTCCCCACCTGTCCCTCTGTTCCAGAACTCCTAGAGTTGGGAATCCAAAACCTATGACCATTGGGCCCCCCTACTCTCCTTTACCAATAGCCCTGGTCTGGGTCTTATCCCTTCTAAAGGCAATCTATGGCTTCTTGTACTGCTTATTTATGTTCCCTCAAATCTTTGACAATTCAAGGGAAATTTGATCAGTTTTGTTGATGAAAACTGGGTAATAATTCTCAGGTTAATGGGACATTAACGTATTTGTGAAAGTCTCATTGTATTGAAGTAAGAGGAAAGGTCTAGGCACAGTCAGGTAGAATTTGATATAATGTTTATAATTTATGATAGCATATGTATTGTTTTCAGGAGTCCCAGGTGCCTAAAAGGATTTGCTTTTGCAATATTTTTTCTTTCTTTAGAGGAAGATGCCAAATTTCTTGCCTATAAGTAAATAGCATAACCAGAACATTTAGGTATAAGGAAGATTTTTAGTGTTTGATCTTCTCTCTCTCCCTTCTAATGCTTTATTTTAGAGATTAGTAATGTTTGGGACACAAAGTTAAAGAAGGCAATGAGAGTTGTGGAAAAAACTCCAGGACCCTGATGACTGGGTTTTCATTCCAGTGGCATTATTGGTTACTCCTGTGACCTTGAGGAGTCCATTTTTCTCTCTATGCTTTTATTTCCTTATCTGCAATGAGTGTTGGAGTAGGACAACTAGTAGTAAAGTGGGTAGAGTGACAGGGCATGAAGCCAGGAAGACTCATCTTCTTGAGTTCAAATCTGGTCTCAGACACCTACATGTGAGTCTCTTACCCCTATTTGCCTCAGTTTCCTCTTCTGTAAAATGAATTGAAGAAGGAAAGGGCAAATCACTCCAGTATCTTTGCCAAGAAAACCCCAAATGAGGTCATGAGGAGGTTGGACAGATGAACAACAAATGTTGGATTAAGCTGCCTTTAAAGGATCCCTCCTGGTTGTTAATCTGCTCATCCCTTCTAATCCCGAAACCATATGGTTTCTTTCATTTTTAGAGAATGGTATTGGTTTTATACTTTGAATAATAATTGGATCAATGGACCTCTGAGGACATTTCCAGCTCTTCCTTAAGGATTAAAAATCATACCAGCTTCACGGTGGGCTACTTCGTGGTAACTTTTGCTACTGTGAAGGACGTGACATCTACTGCGCTGTGACTCTACCCAGTTTCCTGGAAATTGTATATATTTTATAAGTAATTTTCTACATATTTGATTCTCCTTCTCCTCGATTGATTATCAGCTTCTTGGAGGCAAGCATTAATTTTGCTTTTGTCTTTGTATCTCCAGGACCTGCGACATAATAGATGTGATTAATCAATCCTTGTTGAATGGATTCTGCAGTTGTATGATTCCATTATTTTCCCTTCAGTTCTTGAAAATAGAGGGCATGTTTACCTTCTTTATCCTCCATCCAAAAGCAGAGAAGGGATTATCAGTCATAATCAATTATATAATTCTATGAGATTATCATGTCCTTCTACAGTTTGTTGTAGTGAACTAAGTGCTAGAAAGTCAAAGCATGCTTTGCCAGACAAAGGAACTGCAATGCTTGTTAACATTTACAAGAATACTGAGCAAGGCTGCATGTGTAAGGGACTTCTAGCTATAGAATCTTATACTTGTTTAGAGAGAGGTTTGGTTCTCTGAGGACTCTCGACTAGTGACCAGCCACTCTATACTGTACTGAAGGTCAGTTGCAGCCACAGCGGCTCCAATACCAATATTCCCAGCCTTCACTTGGAGGGAGGATTTTCCATGTGGAGTTCACATCTATTCTGAGGTCTTCCTAACTGTGTGGGTCCAGGACAAAGGTTCCTAACCTTCTTGTTTCATGAACCCCTTTGGCAATCTGGGGAAGCCTATGGACTCCTCAGAATTACATTTTTAAGGATGTAAAATAAATAAGGTTAAAATGGAAAATTAAGATGTATTTTTCCCATCTAAGTTCACAGACCTTGTGAATTCTGTCCATGGAGCCCCTGGTTAAAAATCCCTGGTCTAGAGGATGGGTATGCTATACTTTCATTCTCAGTCTTATGGGATATCAGGGGCCTTTCTCCTGATATCTCCTTTCAGCTCTCCATGAAAAGGAATAGTGTTTCCTGTCTCTTTAAAGGAAAGTTTTTCCCAAGCTCCGGCCATTAATTCATGCCAGTCAGGATTTTATGGCTACCACATTTTCATTTAGTTCAAAGGGAATACATTGGTATCAGGGAAAAAGACAGTGAACAGTGGGGGTGAGGGGAACAGTGTGTCTGCATCTTTGCTCCCTGGGTACTGCAGCTGGAAAAGGAAGGGCTTCTTTCTCTTAAATCTTTCCCTCCTGAGTTGGAAGAAAAGACAGAAAGGAGTAGTGAAAAGGTGGAGGGGAAGGGGGAGTGGCTAGAAGCCTTCATCTTTCACCTGGAAGGGAGAAAGGAAAAGAAAGTTGCCAGCAGCATGTGTTTTGTCTCACCAGCTGCCCAATCAGCTGCTGGTAGTCTCGGGCCGTGCCTTGGGTGGCAGTTTTTCAATGTCTGCATGGGCAACCAGCCAGCACAGTCCTGGGGGTGAGAGGAGGGGTTCGGTAGGCTGGAAGAAGAGCACAAGGTGCCCAGAACAAAATGCATCTCTTTTAATACTGCCTTACCTCCCTCCACCCTGAAGTCAATAACGACTCTATCTCTTTCCCAGAATTCTCAACATCAAGTTCAAACGTCACAGCTTCAGTGACCTCTGGGCAAAAAGTCAGCTTGGCAGACACAGACTACCCCCGCCCCCAACCAGCTCCCAGTGCCTGTGGCAGCATAGAGCCTGGCCAGCCAGGAAGAGAAGGGTTACATAATGTTTTTTTATATAAGTAGAGTGGATTCATTGGGTAAAAAATACTGGCATGTTTCCCAAAGTTGTTGCAAATAGTTCACTGTTCAGGTGTACAGAACACAGTTTTTCAACATTTTGGCAAAGAGACTTTTCGTCTAGAGTCTTTGATTTGGAAGGGAGACAACCCCTTATAGTATAAAGAACCCTGAACTTGTAGTCATGGGACCTGAGTTCATAATCCCATCTTTGTCACTTAGCACTTGTGTGACCTTTGGTGAGTCAATCGATTTCTCTAGGCCTCAGTTTCCTCATCTACAAAATAAAGAGTTTGGACCAGATGGCCCCTGAGATCCTTTCCAGTTCTAGACCTGTGAAACCACAAACGGATTTTTTTTTTACCTCAATGAATGCTAGAAAAAGCCTCATTAAAATCTTTGGGCTATATGATTCATGCAATTACTTAATATTAACCTAAGAAAATATTCTGGGAACATAACTTCAATTGTAAAATGTATGTTTCTCAAGTGAAAAGGATGAAAAGGATTCTATTAGACACTAATGTCTTTTCCAACTCTAAATCCTATGTTCTATGCTCCATGACTTCAAAAAACTACATAAAGGAGACCTTCATGCCCCTTTACTGACTTATATAGCTACTCTATTTTACTAGCTTCCTTACATTAATCTAGGAAATGTACTTATAATTAAACAACTTCAAGTACTGAAAGGGAATGAACTAGTTGTCATTAGGAAAATTGCTGAAATTTGTTTACAGAACCACACACCAAAGTTGAGTTGGTTACTTTCCAGTGTAAATATCAGGTTGCCACCAGACTGCTTTTTAGAACAACCTGGTTTTCATTTGCTTACTTTCTTTTTTTAAGGCTGTTGAAGCTGAAGGTTAAAAAAGCAAACAGGAAAAAAAAACCCAAAAGTATTTTTTAAGCTTAGAGATAAGCATGAAGAATATGTCTTTCATATTGGGACCTTGACACAGACAGCATTGTCTGGCTTGCAGAACCTCAGGCTGGGATCCAGGTGCTAACTGCAGTGGTCCTCTTTGTTCAGCTGAGTCACTCTGAGCCACTGTTTTCTCATCCATAAAGTGGGGATAGAATGTGCTCTCCTCCTTAGGGAAATGTAGACAGGATTACAGGACCATCCTGTAGATGAATAGCAAGAGCATCCAAAGGAGGTACCCTTCCTTCCCTTTGCCTCTCCCCTTGACCCTAGCTACCCAAGAAGCTGCAAAGAGCAACATGGTTGTTCATGGCATCTGGATGGGCTGGGAGTCACCAACTACCATGTCTCAAGTGAGATGGAGGACCACCAGGCCTTAGCATCTTTTATGCCAGAAGGCAGAAAGCCCATTGGGGATTATAATATACCTGGCTTCTCTCCCCTGCAGATCCCTCAGGCCATTGCCATCTTACCCACCATTAAATCCCCAAGGCTCTCTGGGCCTTGTCATCCACAGTTCTGATGAACCCTTAGGACTTTGGAGGCTTTCTATGCTCCCTGCAATGGACTTCCCTTATGTATCTTATCTTCCCCCTTCTTTTAGAGTGTGAGCTTCTTGACAGCTTTTCTATTTGCAGCTCTGGCACATAACTGCTTCATAAATGCCTTTTCATTTGTTCATTCATTGATACCTTTTGTTTTCACACTTTACATTTCCCCTTACAACTGTGTGCCCATACAAACAAACTGAACCCAACACAATCATGAAAGAAAACATATAAGCAAAATAATAGACATAGGTAGCTAACACATTCCACACCCCTAGTTCCTCGCCTTTCTTCTGAGAGAAGGAATGTATGTTTCATCACCGTTGTCTGAGGCCAAAGTTGAGATCCATCATTAAAATTAATTAGAGCTCAACGTCAAGAGCTCTTCACATTATTGTACTAAGAGTGATGTAATCCATAGAGAGATCTGGGGTCAGGAGGGGTTGAGTTCAAATGTGACTTCAGACACTGGGTAGATCACTTTACCTCTCTGTCTCTGTTTCCTCATCTGTAAAATGGGGATATTAATGACACTTAGCTCACTGGGTTGTTGTAAGGATAAAATGAAATAACATATTAAAGGCGGTTATGTAAGTGCTGGATATTAGTATTCTTTTTCTCCTGGTTCTGATTATTTTGGTCTTTATCACTTCATATATCTTCTCAAATTTCTCTGAACCTCTAATATTCTTAATCTAATAGAGAACAATAATATTTCATTAATGACAGCTTTATAAGCTGTCATTAACCCTTGATCTTTGAGAAATCAAATGTTAAATTTTTAAGCATTAATGTTTAAAGCGGCAACTGCTGGAAAGAAAATGAAAGCAAATGAAGAACCAAGAGGAGAGTGTATTCATTTTTAATGAAGTTTCATTCTAGAAAGTGTTTTATTGGCACTTTTCTTAATAATGTTGTTATTTCCCAATTCTCTCTCTCTCTCTCTCTCTCTCTCTCTCTCTCTCTCTCTCTCTCTCTCCTACTCTACCCCGGAAGAATCCTCTCCTGTAACAAAGATGTACAATAAAGGAAGGAGGGAAACAATCATTTATTAAGCATCTACCATGTGTCAGGGACAACACTAAGTACTTTATAAATATTATTTCATTTGACTCTTGCAACAACTCTGGGAAGGAAGAGCTATCATAATCCTTATCTTTCAGTTGAGGAAACTGAGGCAGACAAAGGTTGTGACTTACCCAAGGTCATACTGCTACTAATTGCCTGAGATCAGATTTGAGCTGAAGTCTTCACATTCTAGACCCAGAACTCTATCCACTGCACCAGCGAGCTACCTCAGGTGAAACAAAGCAGGCATCATGACTGACAATATACACACCATTTTGCACTGACCTTTTGAACATCAAGTGGGAAAGAATGCTTCATCATCATTCTTCTGAGTCAGGATTGGTCATTCCATTGATTTCAGTTTTAATGTCTTTAATCGTGACTTTCCTTTCCGTGATTATGGTTCTGGTTGTGGATGTTTTCTTGGTTCTGTGCATTGCACCCTGTATCAATCTGTACAAACTTTCCCAGTTCTCAGAATTCTTCATGTTTGCCTTCCTTACAGTCCAGAAAATTTTCATTACATTCACATACCACATCAGTCACTTTTGAATCATTAACCGCAACTTTTCTCACCATTTTTTCTAACACAAAAAACTACTCCTATGGATAATTGTTACATATAAAATTTTTTTTCTGCCATTGACATTCTTGGCATGTAGGCATAGATGTGGGGATAGCTGGATAAAAGGATATGAACCATTTAGTGACTTTTATCACATGGTTCCAAATGACTTTCCAAAATGATTGGATGAGTTTACAGCTCTATCAATAAATTACAATTACAATATCAATTACAACTCTCAGATAAAGGATCAAAGGATAAAATAAACAATTTCAATTGCATGAAATTTAAAAGCTTTAGTGCAAAAGAATCAATGTAACTAAAATAAGAAAAGAAACAATTGACTAGAAAAATATCAGATTTTTTTTGTCTGATATAGCAAATACATATAGAATTGACACAAGACATAGAGTTATTTCCCAATAGATGAGTGGTCAAACTATATAAACAGCTTTCAAGAGAAAAATAAAATTACTAACAACCATATGAAAGATTGCTCCAAATCACTAATCGTAATAGAAATGCAAACTAAAACGACTAAAATGTTTTCACACCTCCCAAAGAGGCAAAGATAATAGAAGACAGAAAGAGTAAAATGTCAGAAAGCCCATGGGAAAACAGTTTCCTCATCAGTGAAATGGCAGTTTTTTATTGATACTCTGCAATCCTACTGGTACTCTATTATCCTAATGGTAGCCTTGGGCTCAATGTCAGGATAATGTATTGAGTTCTTTAGGAGGAAAATACCATACAGATTAGTGTTTGCTTGTAATTTTTAAAGCTTTCCTCCATTTGATACTCTTCCATTCAAAAGAAGTGGATGTGCTTATGAGTGCCCATCAAATGTTTTTTGAGGTTTATAAAACCCTTGTGCTTATAAATTAGATAACAAACTGTATTTCTTCCAGTACTGTCACTCCCTGACTGTAAAGCATTTGTTGAGGGAGTTACTTTAACTATTTCAGACCATTTGGTCAACTTATCTCCAAAATGGCCTGACAGTGGAAAAGCTTCTTTGGCATTTCAAGGATCTGGGATTTTGTTCATGTGGACAGTATCACTACACATTACAAAATAATCCTTGTGAGTTGACGTAAGGATGACAGCAGAAATGGCTTCCCAGTTTTTCTTCAGCATGTATACAGAAAAGGCTCTATCGGTTACTTCTCCTCACCTCCTAGACCTCTAGGGAAGTGATTGCTAGGCAAGCCAGATGTCATTTCTAACCTTCACTCCAATATCTATGCATTGAGATATTTGAACACTGTAATTTATTTAAGGGGCAAAGAGGGAGAAAAAAAGAGAGGAGAAAGAATTTGACTCACCATAAGGCTACTTAAGTCCTGTTATCAATGAGGTGGGGGTTTGTGCTATTAGCCTTAGCTGTGCTCTGAGAAGTTTTCCCAGAGACTTTCACTCTTCTGTTCTTCTAAGTACATAAGGGATTAGGAGGCAAAATCTGTTTTGCCCAAGTCTATTTATTTTATGTATTTTAAAATTTAATTCATACCTGATCCTGTCTATGGACTCTAAAGTAGATCCTTAGACTATAGTTTGGAAATTTGATTTTTTTACCATAGTATTTCAATAGAAGTGGTTTTCCTTATATTTTATTTTATGTATATAAAAATATTATTCTGAGACAGACTCCATAGGTTTTACCAGACTGCCAATGGGAGCAATGACAGAAAAAAAAAAGTTAAGACACCTTGTTTTTACTCATACTAAAGGCAGTAAATAGATGAATATTCCATCAAGAACTTTTCTGTGGTGTGTCTTGTCAGGGTGTCTTACATATATGAAATAAGCCAGCCAGAAGTTACTGATGTGTGCATGCATGCATATACTCCCTATCAAAGTTAGCTCATTTACATTCACAAAGAAAAGATGGCACTTGCAATTAAAAATATCTCAAATAGTAAATTTATCAAGGGGTACTTAATAGAACTAGAATAACACAATAAGAAAATGCATTTAAAAGAACAAAAAACTTAGAATCTCTAGAGAAATAATGAAAAAAAGAGTAGGAAGAATAAACTGTACTTTCAAACCTCACATTATAGGATAAAGCAATAAGCACCAAAATGACCTGATATGGGTTAAAAAATAGAAAATTCAATCAGAAGAACAATAAGGAAGAATCAGTTAATAATGCAGTTAGTTCTGCATAAATTTAAGAAACTTAATTACTTTTAAATAACTTAAGTTTCTATTTGATAAGAAATTGTGGGGAAAAAAAGAGAAATTATTTGGTAAGATTTAGTTTTTGATCAATATTTTATACCGTAGTCCAAAGTAAGCTCAAAATGGATATGCAGCTTGAATATGGACATTCACAACATTTTTTTAAAAAATTAGAGATAAAGAACTTTTCACAACTATAGCTAGAGGGAAACTCTTAAACAAACAAGGGATGGAAGTGATCACAAAGCATAAATTAGATCATTTCAATTATATGAAATTAAGAAATATTTGCACAAATAAAATCAGTGCATTAGGATAAGAGAAGCTCAGCTATTAACTGGAAAAATATTTGCATCAAATATCTCAATAAGAGTCTACTATCTGATTTATAAAGAATTAGCAAAAATATGCAACACTAGAATCTTTCTCTAATGAATAAGTCAAAAAAATAAACAAATAGTTTTCAAATGAAAAATTGCAAACCATTAACAACCATTTGAAATATTACTCCAAACTACTAACGATTAGAGAAATATAAATCAGAACATGGAAGTTTCACCTTGTACCCAACAAATAGGTAAAGATGACAAAAATGTAAATAATTGAGGTCTGATGGTCTGTTAAAAAAAAGGTACACTATTGATAAAGGTGTGAAAGTGGTTCAAGCATCATTAAGAAAAATTGAAATCATATTTTAAAATGTGAATAAAATGCTTATAGATTTTGGCCCAGAGGTATATACCCAGAGATTCTACTAATCATATACCCAAAGAGGTCAGAGACAGAAAGAAAATTCCCTTCTAGACCTAAAATATGCACATTAACTTTTTCTGTGGTAGTAAAGGATTGTAAACTAAGTAGATGCCCCTTGAAATTTCACTATACAATAAATAACAATATGTGTGTTTGTCCCTCGTTGCCAAAGAAGACCGCGCCACCAGAGAAATGATGACATGACTTGCCCTTGACTTTGTTTTTGGGTGAGGGAGGGCTGTGCAGATCACCAGCCTCACTTCTCCTCCAGAGCCATCTGCGTCCAGTGATCAGATATTCATCAGGATGACTGGAGATGACCCAGGATGAGGCAGTTGGGGTTAAGTGACTTGCCCAAGGTCACAGTGACTGTCAAGTGTCTGATAACTAATAGCACTAAAATAAAGAGCAATAGTAATGACAAAAACAACACAACTGGTTTGATGCATGATGGCTTCACATCTACAAGTGGAGGTTCATCTATGAGTAGTACCTTACCTCAGGCGGGGGAAGCGCCACTGTCCAAATAAGGCACTAGGATGAAAAAGGGCCATCCATGTCCATTCAAAAACAGACATGTGAACTACGGCGTCCAGTCTTTCAGGCACTGTTATAGCCTCTCTGGACTTAGCTACATTCATCCTTCCATGGCAGACATAAAGATCTTCTCCAAGTTACATTCTAAACATTTCCAATCTAGTAAGACCGGTCAGAACTTGAGTTCCACTGGGACAGTACTTAGGAACCTAAGATCACCTTGACCCCACAATGAGTCCCCAGAGTAGAACTTCAATGGAGGCAAAGAAACAAGAAAGCAAAAACAAAATCAATCCACCACCACCACCACTGCCACCACCACCATCACCACACCCTCAAGTCTTTTCTTCCATCATAGGAAAGCAGTGCATTTAGATAAACAAATTATTTTCACAATCATTTTGATGATACCGGAAGCTATTGAAGGTTACTCTGATGGCCTGAAATTGCTATATTTTTGTATTGAGGAGATGTGGTCAGGACATTAAGATACTTCAAGGTCAAAGATTTTAGAGCTGAAGGAATCTTAGAGGCCACAGAATGGCAACTTCTCATTTTTCAGATGAGGAAATGGATGTTGAAAGAGAGACAGACAGACAGAGAGACAGAGAGAGAGAGAGAGAGATTAAGCAACTTGGCTCAGGTTCACATAGGTAGTGTCTAACATGATATTTGAATTGTAGTCTTCCTGTCTCTTAGTCCAGTGCCATCCTTGCCCATTACACCAGGAGTTCTTAAACTTTGTGGAGTCATGGACCCTTTAGTAGTCCAGGGAAATCTAGGGAACCCTTCTCAGAAGCATGTCTTTAGATGCATAAAATAAAACACATAGAATTAAAAAAGAAATCAATTATACTGAAATACAATGATCGAACCTTTCTTTTTTTCAGAAGTTGTCTGAGGCAGAGCCAGAATGGTGGAATACAGATCCTGACCCAGCTGAACTCTCCCAACATTGCCCTCCAAACAACTTTAATATAATGCCTTAAATATAATTTTAAAGTGGTAGAGTCAACAAAAAGTCAGAAGACATTTATCCATCCTAAGATAAGTTAGGAGGTCCATAGGAAAGGTTTGTAACACATGGGTGGGTACAGGCCCAGAGCGTGGTAGGAGCACTGACCATGGACCTTGAAGGTGACCTTGATGGCAGCAGCAGCTTTGGGAACTCTTAGTCCAGAGAAGGTACCGGGGAGTGGGGGGAGACAGATGTCAGAACAACTGGCCAGTAAGAAATTACAGTACATCCACTGGTTACAGCCGGTGGTGACTGGCAACTCTATTGCTTATAAAGAGTTCTGACTTACAGTTCCAGGGTGAAGAGGAGCACCTATGATTGGTCACAAGGGAGTAAAAGCCCTGATCACAGTTCCAGTGCCAAGAGGAATGTTAGCACTTGTGGCTACAAGAGAGTAAGTGACTTATTTACACTCTAGAGTCAAGAGAAACACTAATACTTGCAGTTGTAGGGGAGCAAGGACCCTTCCTCAGAGGATAGACCCAAAGACCCTCTTAAGATTATACCACCTTGGAAGGACTGAAAACTTTCAGTCCTCCAGAAGTAGTTCTGAAATCAGAAGCATAAAAAAGCCTGAAGCCGGCACAGTGTTTCCCCTCCCCTAAATGAGCAGAGCTCAACTTTAACATATGTTCAAAATGAAGAAATAGCCTGAGAAAACATAAGCAATATCAAAGAACTTTATTGTAAAAAAGCAACTATGCTGTCAAGGAAGACCAAGACATAAATTTAGAAGAAGACAATAATGTGAAAACAGTTATAAGGAAAGTCTCAAAGAAACATGTTCATTGGACCCAAGGCAAACAACAATTCCTAGAAGACTTAAACAAAGAGATAAAAGTGGTAGAGGAAAAGTTAGGAAAAGAGATGAGATTGATGAAAGAAAATTATGAAAAGAGAATTAACACCTTGGTAAAAGAAGCACAAAAATTCACTGATTAAAGGAACTCTTTAAAAAAAAATTGGCCCAATGGAAAAAGAGGTACAAAAACTCACTGAATAAAATAATTCCTTAAAAATTAAAATTGGGCAACTGGAAGCTAATGACTCCATGAGATTTCAACAAATAATATAACAAAGTCAAAAGAATGAAAACAATAGAAGAAAATGTTAAATATCTCATTAGAAAAACAACTGACCTAGGAAGTAGATCAAAGAGAAATAATTTAAGAATTATTGGACTACCTGAAAACTCTGATTAGATAAAGAGCCTAGACATTGTATTTCAAGAAATTATAAAAGAGAAACATCCCTGATATCTCAAATCTGGAGGGTAAAATAGAAATTGAAAGAATCATCAATCACTTCATAAAAGAGATCCCAAAATGGAAACTCCCAGGAATATTATAGACAAATTCCAGAGCTACTACATCAAAGACATATGATTGTGATGCAGTACTATTGCACAATAAGAAATGGTTTCAGAAAAATATGTCAAGCCCTATATGAACTGATGCAAAAGAAATGAGAAGAACTGGGATATCATTGTGCACAGTAGCAGTAATGTCATAATGATGATAAATTGAGAAAGATTTGGTTACTCTGATCTACACAGTGATCCAAGATAATTCCAAAGGACTCATGATGAAAAAATGCTATCCACCTCTGGAGAGAGAGCTGATGAACCCTGAATGCAACCTCAAGTATAATTTTCTCATGTTCTTTCTGTTTTTGCTTTGTTTTGTGATATAGATAACATGACAATATGTTGCATGATTTCACATGTATAATTGACATCATATTGTTTACCTTCTCAGTGAGTGGAAGAGGGATAGAACAGAGGGAAGGAATCTAGAGCTCAAAGTGTAAAAAGGAAAGAATGTTTTAATAAAATTAATTAATTGATTAATGGAAAAGTTCATAGTCCACAGGTTAAGTACCACTACATAACTAACAAACTTACTTCTAATGTTATGGGGAAGGTAAGGTGGGGAGGGTGCTCTATAAAGTGATAAAGTCAATATATTGTCTTATTATTTAAGCAGTTCAAAAGTAGGGCTGTCATATACCTCCCCAATTAGAACTTTATTCAGCAATGGAGCTAAATGATGGTGCGCTTAAATAGAGAAGTTTAAAAATTAGAACCATTTGAAGTAAGGATAATGAATTCTGTCATGTATATAGTTCTCCTGCTTCACTCCTCATCAGTTCATATGAGTCATATTCTTCATTTCTTAAAGCACAGTAATGTTCCATTTCATACCATAATGTATCGTAATTTATTTAGTCATTCTCCAGTGGATACACATCTATTTTGTTTCTAGTTTCTTGCTATCACCTCAAATGACATTATAAATATTTTGGTGTAAATAGCAACTTTCTTTTTCTCATTGACCTCCATGGCGTATATTAAATCTGTGTCACTTTCTTTAGTCATTTTCTTCACAAAATTCCAAATTGCTTTCCAGAATAATTGGATTGATTCATGATTCCATGATTCATTCCTGTGCTTCTCTTTCCAAAATCCATCCAATATTGACTATTTCCTGTCTTTTGTCATCTTTGTCAATATGCTGAGAGTGAGATTAAAACCTCAAGGTAGCTTTTATTTGCAGGTCTCTTATTTGAAATCTGGAGCATTCTTTTAAGGGCTTGCTATTATCTTGGAGTTCTGAGAATTCTTTATTTTCTTGACTCCTTAGCTATTTGGGAATAAAACTAAATGAAAAGCCCATTTTAAAATAGTGGTATTTTTCAGGTGATTTTAATTTGGGTGATAATAAACACAAATTTATTAAGCAACTACTATTTGCCATTCCATGTTCTATAGGCTCTAGGGCTTTAATGACATAAATGAAACAATTCCTGTCCTCAAGGTGCTTATATTCTATAGGAAGATAACAGATACATATCTAACTATATAATACACAAATACAAGGCAGTTATTTGAGTAGGAGAACACTAGCATTTAGGGTGATGGAAATGGTCTCAAGCTAGTTGAAGAAGGAGTTGAATTTTGAAAGAAACTAGAGATTCTAAGATGTAGAGATGAAAAGAAACTACATTAGAGGCATGACAGGGGTTCATGCAAAGGCACAGAGTTTGGAGATAGAATGTCTTGTGTGGGGAAGAGTTAGAAGACTAGTTTTACTGTATTGTAGAATATGTAAAGGGGGAGGAATGTATATGCATAATTATAAAGCTGGAAAGATCAGTTTGAACAGGAATTGTACAGCTTCAAAGTACTGAATATGCTCCAGAGATCACATAAAGGGTAATGGAGAAAAGAAGCATGGTGCAATGAAAGGAGCACAGGATTTAGAGTCAAAGGACATGTGTTCAAATCCTTACTCTGTCATCTACTATGTGACCATGGATAAATTCTTTAATCTCTTAGGTCCTTTGTTTCTTCATCACTTGGACTCATCTTGCAATTTTAACTTCCCAGCAGTGAATCTATTTAATCATGCCCTGTTTTCCCACCCTTTATTTTCTTTCTCTCATGACCTACTGATTTTTAAGTCCTGCCAATGTTTAACTGATGTCATCCCCGCCATAGCTTTCTTTGGTATTATTAGGTTCATTGGAGCAAAATCAAATTCATTCTAACTAATCTTCATTTGTCCCTTATTAGAACATGGCAATAATTTTCTTGCCTTGATTGACTCTGAAGTTTCCTGCAATTGCTATTCTAACTTTCAATATGATCCCCCTCACCCTGTCATCTAACTGCAGACACTTGAAAGATTTGCCTCCTACTTTAGAGAGAAAATAGTCATCTATCATAAGCTCCCTCATCTCTCCTAATCCATACCTCTGTATGTGTTTAACCAGACTATGTTTGGCTCTGATCTCACTTGGCTTTTCTCCTTGTCGAGGCTAAGTTCTCTGCTTTCACCCTTGATCCCAAAGGAATGAGCATAAGGAAAACAAGACTTTGCCCCAGGCCACCAATATTCTCAAGATGAACACGTTATTCCTGAAGTTACTGCCATTTCCCTATTACCTGTATTGCAGAGACTACCATTCCAACTCTTCAAAATACAGTTCTACAGTCGATCAAGGTACAAAGGCCTCTGGGCCACCATGTCTTCTTCTAACCTCCACCTCCCACAGGATGTGATCTTATAGTCCTCTGTCACCCTGACATCCTCTCCCCAGTTGCCATGCCTCCCCCCTTTGATCCTTCTTGAAATGTCCTCAGCAACCCCAAACATTTTTGTATAGGTGGCGCTGTTTGATACCCTTTCCCTCTATCCCTTCTAGGAGATTGCCCTAGCAATCATTTGCTGTTTCATCTTCAGTCCCTACCAATCTATCCTCAAAGTATCAAGGGAGAATCTGGAAATGGGGTTAGGGATTATCTAGTAAAACTCTTTGATTTCACAGAAGAGACAACTGAGGTCCCAGAGTGGGAAATGACTAGCTCAGGGTCATAAAAGAAAGCTCATTCAACTCATAGTGATACTGAAGCTGAGTTGGGGTAGTGTCAGATGGAACCAAAATCCCAGACACAGGCTATTTAAGCTCAAAGCGACCTTGTCTGGCCCCTTTGCACAGGGAAGGAAACAGACCCTGGGAGGTGATTTTAGACCAGGAAATAGACTTCATTTTTGCAAAACTATAATGACTAAACTTGGCCCCAAAAGAAGAGATATGAGGAGAGAATCATTCTATTCTTCTATGGAGAGGTAGGTCCACATATTGCATATAGCATCAGACTTTTTTTCTTAATGTATCAATTGGTTTTTCTGATTTTTTTTCTCTTTCTTACCATATAAATTTGTTGGTTTTTGTTACAAAGGATGGCTCTCTGGAGGGGAAAAGCATGGCAATACAGGGGAAATCCAGGTCACATAAAAGCAAAACATAATTATTATTTTTAAAAGAAACTTAATTTTTTTAAAAGATTATCGATGCTTTTAAAAAAAACATTGCTGCTAACTTTCTAATGTCCTCCCAAACCTACAGAATCCTTTCTTGTAATAACAGAAAATAATTCATCCAAAAAACCCACCCCATTAACTATGTCTGATAATGTATGTTTCCTTCTCCACTTAGGGTCCATCAAGTCTCTGCTAAGAGCAGGAGGAATGATTCACTTCTGCTCTTTTGAAGTCAAGATTGCTGTCTGCCCTGAGCAGTGTAGATTCCATTTATCCCAACTCCCAGTCTCATTTTTTGTAAGCCAAGTCACTGAAATTTGGCCTCTCCAAGGATAATAAGGGGGAGGGGGGAGAAGAGGAAGACTTTTTCAGAGAGAACATTCCCAATGTCAGGCTTAGGACTAAAAGCTAATTATGGAAGATTCTTGGTCCTTTCAGTCACATAGTCCTAAACTCACCCCTTCACCCCGAAATTCTTTAGTAAATATGAATATCTTGAGAGAGCAAAGCTTCCTCCTAAAGGAAAGTTCCTGGAATGGAGAAGGTAAAGACATCTCTAGGAAGATATACTCTTTAGCAATAAAGAAGGGACTTGTTCCCACTTCTGCCTTGCCCTACTCAAAATCTTCTCCCCTTCAACCCCCCTTAACATAAATCCTGCTAAGAGGCATTGCAGACCTGCCAGGCCCAGGGAAGCATCTCCCTTTCCCTAGGACAACCAGTTCCTGTCTCAGTGGGGGCAGAAGTTACCAAAATTACTCTCTTTCATTCCCCACAGGGTAGCCCATGACACACTCAGCCTGGGCTCCAGGCATGGACAAAGTTTGGAAATAAAGGGAGGTCAACCTTTCAGGGAAGAAGAGACGCTGGCAGCAGTGAGATCAAAGGGTCTTCATCCTCTAGCCAGAGTGGAGATTCTCTGTTGCCCTGCCCTAGCCTTCTGCCACCCACTCCCACACTCTCCCTTTTACTCTGGTGGATAGCTGGAGTCATCATAGCCTCTCCTCTCCCTGGCAACATGAAGTGTTCAAGGTGAAGCCTAACAGGACACAGCCCTCACTACTGAGAAAGACCTATGTCCCCAGGACTTGGCCAGGCCAGAGTTCAGGTACCATCTATGAAGGCCTCTGCCCTCTCTCCTCACACTAAATATGCCCAAGCATAATGCAAGTAGTGAGGAAAGACCCTTCATCTGGACTGTGCTACTTCTCATGAAGCGGAACCTCTACCCTTCTATCCCAGGAGTCTCATGCTTGGTCCCCTTGCTAAAGTATGGATGTGTACCCAGAAGCTTGTGTTTGGGAGTAGGAACCCCATGCCTATCCTTGGGTCTGGGGTGACCAAACAGGAAGTGGAACTCACCCAGTATATAAGGAGAAACAACTACTGCTCTAGTTTTTCCTTCTCCTCCAAATACGTGACTTGAGAATGATGACTCTCTCTTAAACATACCAATGTCCAAGTTAGTCAACCAGCATTTATTAGCTGACTACTATTTGTGCTAATGGCCAGGGATGAAAAAAAGACAAAAATGAAAACTTTGGGAGGGGCACACAGAGCTAGAGGAGACAGTCAAACTATACCTTCCCTCTCTTTCATCATCTTGCCAGCTCCTCACGGCCCATCAGGAGCCAGCACCTGCCTTAGTCCTTAGGGCAGTAAAGACATGGTGTTAGCAACCACAAGTTCCACATTTCCCTCAGAGAAGCAGATCTTTGCCCTGGGCCTTGTTGTGGCTCCCAAACTCCTCATGTTGTCATGTAAGATTGTCCACAATCTTATGATGTCAGCTTCTTTTTATACCACTCTCCTTTAGCCATTGTACATACCAGACAAATGGAGATGGCACCTCTGTGACCTTTAGAGATAGATAGACAGATAAAAAAAAGCTAGGTGGATAGAAAGATAGATGGAGAGATAGATGATAGAAAGAAAGAAAAAAGAAAGAAGAAAGGAGGAAAGAAAGAAAAACAAACAAAGAAGATAGAAAGGAAGAAAGAAAAATTAGTCATATTACTCTGTGTTAGGTATTGTGCCAAGCACTGCAGATACATCATATAATAAATTGGCCCAGCTGCTCTTTCTGGTCCAGTGGATAGAGTGCTAGACCTAGAGTCAAGAAGACCTGGGTTCAGATCCTACTTAGCAGTGTAACCCCAGGCAAGTCACTTATCCTCTCTCTGCCTCAGTTTTCTAACAGTTAAATGGAATAATAATAGCCACTCTTTCCCAACGCTGTTGTGAGGAACCGATGAGATGGTATTTGTCTCATATTTAAGACATTATTTCCTTCTTTCCTTCCTTCAAAGAGCTTACATTCTCAGAGGGAAAGGCACCTCTTACAGGGGAGCTGGGAAACATAGGGGAGAGTACCATCGCTCAAGGTGTGGATATGGTTAGGAAATTGCCTCTAGGTCTGGTTCCTAGCAACCTAACGAGAAAACTTACTTACCAGAACCAGAGAACCTAGAGGCAGAGTCCAAGAATAGGGTTGTGGTCAGGAAGACTGGAATTTGCTCCTTTCTCCTTACCTTCCAGCGACCGTATCTTTCTTTAAGGCTCAACTCAATGTCACTTTCTCTGATCTAGTGTTGTTGTTGCCAGGTTGTTTCACTCATGGCCAACTCCTTGTGACCTCAAATGGGGTCTTCTTGGCAGAGACATTGGGGTAGTTTGCCATTTCTTCCTCCAGTTCCTTTTACAGATGAGGAAACTAAGACACACAGGGTCATGTTGCTAGTGTCTAAGGCCAGAGTTGAATTCAGGAAAATGAGTCTTCCTGCCTTAAGGTACAATGCACCACCTAGGTGATCTCCATCCTCACATTATTTTGTATTACACTTATTTGTGTATGATTTATCATCTATTATAATGTAAGTCCCTTAAAGACAGGGAGTATATTTGTTATTGGCAAGGCTGAGCAGAGTATATTAAAAATAGGGGTAATTTAATAGATACTTTTAATTGAGTTAGAGGTAGGAGGAAGCACTATATCTGGAGTCCTAGGATCTCGGCTGAAATTTCAACACCAGATGTGACCTTGGACCAGTCACTTAGCCCAAGCTTTTGTTTTTGTTTTTCTTTCTTTCCATCACCAGCATTAGTACAATGAATGGCACACTTAGTTGACCGACTTAGTCTCCCTGGGTCTCAGTTTCCTCATCTGTAAAAGAAGAGGATTGGACTAGATGGCTAATGATCTTATGAACTGGATTTCAGAAACTCCTGCTTTATTTATTCCTTTTAAAAGAATGAAGCAGGTGACAGATGAAGTGAGTTACCTAAAATTACATTTTGAAAGAGATTAACCAAGCTTCCTACTCCCTTGGGGGTGGTTTGGGGGACAGAAAAGGGGGCTAACAAGGATGTTAGGGCAGCTGTATCTCAAATGCCTGTGCTGAGTAATGCTCTCACTCTACAAAATGCTCCCGTGTCTTTCCCTTATGCAACATTTAAATCTCCAGCTAGAACCTCAAGCTCCTAGGTTGATAATCTCATTACAAGTAATCCTGTTTACCAGCCATTCTCTTGGCAGAAAATCTTGTCAAGCCCTATTCTCTTTCCTCACCACCCCCTCTCCCTGTTTCTGCATTGTTCCCCTGGCCTGCCGGCCTGATTGCACTGAAGCCTTCATTGATAGGGCTTATCCTGTTTACTGGGGATTCTGCAGAAGCACCTCATCAAACACTTCCATCCCTTCCTTCAATAAATGGTTTCCTTTGATCTGTACAGCACACAAAATATTTATCAAAAATTTCTCTCAACTGAGTTTCCTCTGCTTGATGATGGTTACATCCTGTTCCAGATAGCCTCCCCAAAATAACATTTTTTGAGCTCCTGAATATTTTAAGGGGTTTTTTTTTGTTTCATTGTAAATTCTTTTTGATTTTTAAATTTGAAACTGACTTTCTGTAACAAACGGGAAGATGGAGGCATTTCTTTCTGCAGCATAAAGTACCATAAAGTAGAACCTTTCTGTACCAGATTATTGCCACATAGAAGCAAAATCCTGGGTGTGATGGTGAAAGAAACATTTGGAGAGCATTCAGTATACAAGATTATGTATGCACTAGCAACATCTATTTACTAGGAATTTTCATTTTAATAGTATCTTTAGAAATAAAAAAAAGAGCATGACTATTGGTCCTCCTATAGCAAGGAATAAAAACCTTTGACAATCATGCAGTTGAAAAGGAAGAATTTTGCAGATCTTGCTTTTAGGTTTATATACTTGGAAGAGTGTGGTCCATTCATTTGTTCAACACACATTTATTAAGCTATCATTATTTACAGATCATTTTCTAAAGTGTTAAGTGATATATATAAAGTTAAGATAAAACTGTTCCTGTCCTCTAGGAGTTTACAATCCTGGTATAAAAGATACCCCAACATTGAGAGATACAATATACAATATACAGGCAATTACCAGCAAAGTCTGAGAAAAGAGGGGATCAGAGGTTTTCTAAAAATGGCAGTATTTTAAGTTGGGCTTTAAAATTTGAGTGGCAAATTCAGCAGATGAAAAAGGGTAAGGAGATTATTCCAGGCATAGAAAACAACAGATTTGACTTTGATAGGACAGGGAGCAATTAATACAATTCAGTGAACATTTATTAAGCATCTGCTGTGTATAAGGTACTTTTCTAAATGCTGAATTTACAAATGCAAAATGTCTGGTTTGATTTTTGTGGAATAGGGTAAGATGACATAAGCTAGATGAGAAAAGGCCTTGGATACTAGTCTAAAGAGTTTGAATTTTTCAGGCAATAGGGAGGCAAGTAAGGATTTTTAGTAGAATAGTGACATGCTAGGTGGCACCATAGTGAGCACAGAGCACTGGGCCTGGAATCGCAAGCCCTCAATTCAAATCTGACCTCAGATACTTGCCAACTATGTGACCCTGGGCAAGTCACTTAACCCTGCTTGCCTCAGTTTCCTTATCTGTAAAATGAGCTGGAGAAGGAAATTGCAAACCACTCCAGTGTCTTTGCCAAGAAGACCCCAAATGGGGTCACAAAGAGTCCAACACAACTGAAACAAGTTAACAACATAGACTGAAGCAACACCAAATCATTAAATCAACAAGCAAGTGTTAAGCACCTACTGTATACCAGACATTGTACTAGGCACCAGCAATACAAATACAATGAATGAAACAATTCCTAATCTTGTAACATTGTAACATTTTCATTGTAACATTTTTTTTTTTACTTTGCTACAGTCCTGCTCAGTAGCCAGCTGCCTTCAAGAGGAGGTAGCAGAGTCAAATTCCTTTTCCCTTCATTCCTTCACCCATCTGCTAGTATGAGCATAGGGAGCATGTGGTACTACTCAGATTTTATAGTTGTTGTTCAGTCATGTCCACCTCTTCCTGACCCCGTGGACCATACCATCCATGTGGTTTTCTTGGCAAAGATACTGGAATAGTTTGCTATTTTTCCAGCGAATTAAGGCAAACAGAGGCTAAGTGACTTGCCCAGAGTCACACATCTAATTAGTGTCTGACGCTAGATTTGAACTCGGGTCTTCCCGACTTCTTGACTCCAGGCCCGGTGTTCTATCCACTGAACCATCTAACTGCCTCCAAGTTCAACCAGAACCACTCTTATATTGGAAGTTTGGGCCTGATACCATAATTTCCTTCCCTATCGCTCTCTAACTCCTGATTTGTGTGGGATTTAAATCACTGACCTGGAAGTGAAAGGTTCCCATTACTAGTTTCTTGAGCTTTGCAATACAGGACATATCTTTGTTTTCCCAGGAGTTTCAAGTTGTACACAGCTGGTGCATTCCATTCGTTGTTGGAATGCTCATTTCTCAGACATGTTTTTTAATTAAGACCCAGTTCTTCTTTGGGAGGCTTTTGTGTGTGATCTGGGATATTCATTGAAGAAGTAACTAAATATTGTGAAAAATAACAGGGAAAATCAGAATGAATTGAAATGAGTTTCTTGGCCTAAACACCATTACAGCCGGCTCTCCAGATACTCCCCAATCCAGCTTCTGTCTACTTTGCTTTGTAGATATTATAGTTATCTCCCTCATTTCCACGCCTTTGCAAAGGCTGTTCCTTATTCTTGGAATGTACTCCTTCCTTCCTCCCTTCTTAGAATTCTGAATTTCCTTCAAAACTTAGTTCAAATACTATCTCATCCAAGAGACCTTTCCTCATTACTGCCAGTTGCTGACTCCCATCCTCCAAAGTAACTTTGTATTTAATTTGAAATATTTATTTCTGTGTACAAGGACCAGGGACTGTTTTGTTTCTGTTTCTGTATCCCCCACGACCTAGGACAGTGCTTATCACAAATTTAGTGAATGTTGTATTGAATTGAATCTGCACTGACTTTCAAATAAGGATAGAGACCAGAAATGTCATTCCATTCATATAAGGAACTCCTGGATAAGGGAAATTTTGGGGATTTGAGTTGGTCCTTTCTCCACAGCATCATATAGCAACATATGTCAGAGGAAGGATTTGAACCCAAGCCTTCTCCAACTAGGATAAACCAAAGGGCATTTCTTGCATCCTAAGTCTTCTGAACGCCTTGTCTGACCTTAGCTCACATGACACCTTACTCACTGTGTTCTCCCTTCTTACCTCACAGGGTCTCTTTCAAGGCTTTTCATCATCTGATCATCCCACTCATCTGAGAGTGCCTGAAGTCTTTACCTTTACAATCATGAGTTTTCTATTAAGTGTAACTCTCTGAATCATTTCCCCTCCCACCTGTATTTCACCAGTATAACCCAATTCCTTTCCCAATCTGAAATTTTTTTAGTGAGTGGATTGTCCTTCCTCAAGTCAACCATCTTTCATTCCTCTCCCAACTGTGGGAAACTCCCTGAATTTCACCATTCCCAGGGAAGGTACCTGGTCTCTCTCTCTCTCCTTACCCCCTCTTCTCTCTCTCTGTCCTTCTCTCTTCCCCTCTTTGTTTCTCTCTCTCCCCCTCTCCCTTGTTCTCATTTTCTCTCTCTCTCTCCCTCTCTTTCTCTCCCCTCTCCATGTTCTATCTCATTCTTTTTTCTCTCTCCTTTCTGTCTCTCTTTCACTTCCATTTCTCTCTCCCCTCTTCTCTCTCTCCTGTCTCTCTCTGTCTCTCCCATGTATGTATTGTCTTCCCCAAGCTCCTTAAGAGCAAAAAGAATCTTTTTTTTGCTTGTATTTGTATCCTAGTGCTTAAAGAAGTGCTTGGCATACAGTAAGCACTTAATAAATGCCTGTTTCCTGCCATTCCATCCATCTAATCTCAGAGGAGAGATGCAATCTGTATGTACAGCTCTGCTAGGCCATCCTGAGCTTTCCCCATGGGTTCAGCCTTCGATAGTTTTATATCTACAAAGTGTCTCCAGTTTGGTCCTGAGAGGCCATGTGGCAGTGGGTGGTCAGGCCTGATGTCAGGAGACCAGTGTTCAGTTTCAAGTCTTGGCAGTGCCACTTTTAAGTTGTGTGCTTTAGTTCTTACAAAGTTGGGCACAATAAGAATGTCTGCTCTCCTCCCTTCCAGAGTTCTTGTGAGGAGGAGGAAGAGGAGGAAGAGAAAATGAAATACTGAATGTGGAAATGCTTAGTAAAGAACTAACTAAATGAAAGTGGGCATTATTTTCTCAAAATGGTCACCATGTTTATTATCATTTCCTGTCCACTTACACCTTTTCTTCAGTCTCTCCTTAAGACCACTACAGAAGCAGGCTTCTTTGTCTGTCACATTTTAAGAGTTTATTTGTTTTCCTGGACAGGTCTTGTGATTTCAGACACATGGGGAACGCCCTAGGTAAAGGCAGATTGCCAACCTTGTAGTCTTACAGAGTGACCCAGGACACCGAGTAGCTCAGTGACAAGCAGTACCACCAGGCCAATTTGTGTCAGAGGCAGGGCTTGAACCCAAGTTTGCTTGAGTCTGAGGACATCTCCCTTTACACTCCCCAGTGCTGCTTCTCTCAGGGTTGATACTTTCATTCTGGAGCCACAGACCCACAGTGGTTGCACATGGATTTTGATAAACTAAGCCTTTCCTTCAAGTCTTTTCAGAGTATCAGTTTATCCCAAACTGTGTTCTGTAAAATGCAGGATTGCCTGTGGTTTGAATAGGGATATCTTGAGAGATTTTCAGTATTAGAGATACTTTACCTTGGGATCAAAGGATCAGAGATTTAGAGTTAGAAGAAACCTTGGAAGTTATTGAGTCCAACCTCCTCATTTCACAGATGAGGAGACTGAGGAATAAATTCTACCATGATGGAAAGATTTGCCCCTTCTTACAAATGCCCTATTTCTATCACTGACTTCACCATCCTTTTCCCAGTTACTAGACTCAATACCTCAATCATCTTTGACTTTTACCTTGCCCTGACCGCACGTCCCTACAGTCAAACAGGTGCCAAATTTTGCCAAGTCTACCTCTCCACATTTCTGACCAGAATCTGCAGGTCTCTCCTTCCCAGACTGATGTCTTTTTGATGGTAAATTAAACCATCTTTTGTCTCAACTCTTATCTAGCTCTTAGTCATGGAATGGACATGGCCTCAGACAAACAGACCTTAATTTAGGAAGGCCAAGGTCATCCACTTCATCCTGGACCTCGATGACTCAGGAGGAGACAGTGAGGCTGACAACTTTGCGCAGCTCTGCCTCACTTGGACCCAATTTGTGTGCAAGTCAAGAAATCACCCTTGTGATGTCATTGGTTCTCTTTGAGAATGAAGGTGGTGCAGTGGATAGAACATTGGACCTAGAAGCAGCAAGACCTGAGGTTAAGCCTCAGATTTGTAATAGCTGTATAATCCTGGACAAATCAGTTAATCTCTGTCTGCCTCAGTTTCCTCATCTGTAAAATGAGGATCATCATAGCACCTATATCATAGGGTTGTTGTGAAGATAGAAAGAGATGTTTGGAAATCCCTTTGTAAGCCTTATATCATAATTGCTAGCTGTTATTGGTGGTGGTGTTGGTGGTAGAGGTGGTGGTGGTGGTGGTAGTAGTAGCTATCCATTATATCTGGTCCCAGACCATACTTTCCAGGCTATGATTCTCATCTCATCCAGTTGTCTAGTCTTCTTATTTAAGCCCTGCAGCAAAGCCCATCTCCCACCCACACATCACTTTTAGATCCTGATAATGTTACTGAACTATGCATCTGATCTCTGAAGGAATCCTCTCTTTTGGGAATTGTCTACACTGATAAAAATCACATATTTGAACAAAAAAATCCAATCCCATAAATCAATGTTTAAACTGCACTCTAAATTGATGAGAAATTAGTAAAAGAAAAATGATGTTGAGGCTCATCTGTAGAATATTCCTGCAGAATATTGATTCCATACATTGATTGCTTAAGCCCAGAATAACCTTGCCCATTCCTAACTGAGATTAGCTGAGAATGGTCAGATGAGATTCTGCAATTCTCTAACAAAATTAAACTGCTCTACTTCAAATAGGAGCTAATGCATCCATCACATAATCACAAATCTAGAGTTAGGGAAAAATATCCTAGTTCTCATTTAGTCCAACCTCCCTTTATTTTTCTAACAAGGAAAGTAAGGACAAGAGAGGTGAATATGTTATTGATTGTCCTTTGTTATTTCATAGAAAACCAGTGACAACATGGCAGGGGGTCTTAACTTGTACATGAATTAGATTTAAGGGGCAAGTCATCAGCTTCATTCTCTCTTATAGTCTTCAAAGTCCAGTGGCAAAACAAAACTCAAGATGACTGGTTATGATCTGGAATGAAGTGGGTGACCTTGGTATCTTTGATGCCTGGCCAAACTTTCCACAGTACCTGCTTCACCCACCTTCATTGCCATTGGAACAAAATGTTGTCATCTGCCTATTCTTCTGGGGGAAGTTCAATTGGGGTATATGTTGCCCTAATTCATTTATGGGTTTGAGACTCATAGATTGCCCTCAACCTGGATTAGCCTGCCTGCCAAGATGCTTTACTAGGGTATGGCCACTTCACATGCTACAGCTTCTTGGAGTCACAGGTCACACAAGTTGCAGAGCCACAATTTTAAACTGGTCCCATGACACCCATTTCAGTGAAATCCTTCTCATTCCAAATGAACCATAACTTGCCTGCAAATGATTTTTTAGTGAGGGGATATTCTTTCCTCTGGGATATATACTGAAATAATCCAGGAAAAAATGAAGAAGATCTCTAGGGCAGATCATTTGAGATATCTCCTCTAGCCTAGTAACGTTACTGATGGACATGTTAACTTGGTTTAAGACCAGACCAAAACAATATTTTAAGAACACAAGACCAATTTAGAGTGAGTCACTGGGCCCAACTAGAGCAGCTAAACTGACCACAAAAGTTTGTGAATAGCCTATATGGTATCCTTAAAGCATCTACTCAAACCTTTCATTTCCATTGGTTGGAATAGAAATAAACATAGAGGGTAAACCAAATTCTGCATTCCGCAGCACAGATTAAAAGTTAAAGCATAAGCATTAACCCCTTGGTTGCATATCTCTTACTAATGCATTGTTCAGAGCAGTCAGAGAATCTTTAGAATGTGCTTCCTAAGACATAAGAAACCAGAACAATGCAGCTGTTTACATCTGAATATGAGAAGGGCTGCATTGCACTGAAGCAAAATCAGTGTTACCTATTCTCAACATACATGTAATTACTACTTATGCTTCCAAACCTCAAAGATTTGCTAATGGCAACTAGAGGTCCCGTGTAGCACAGGGAGCAACTGATCTACAACTTGGATTGAGAAGTTATGAGTAAACCTTCTTCAGACTAATGTCTTCTGAGCAGCTGCTTTCATTCAAAGAAAGTATTTTCCTCTTTTCTCCCTGAATTAAAGAATTTTCAACATTTGTGCAATCAGTGATAGATCCACATAAAATCACAGGGAATAAGATCATTATCTGGAAGGGACCTTAGCAGACAACTACTTCATTTTATAAGTGAAGAAACCCAGGGAGGTTCAAATCCTTGACCAAGGTCACACAGATAGAGGGGTGGGATTTGAACTGGGGTCCTCTGTGATTTCATCACTGTGGGAATGATTATAGATTTGGGATTGGAGGGGACCTTAAAGGCCATCATCTTCCAGATAAGGAAACAAAAGCCCAAAGAAGGCAATTGGTTTGTTTGTCCAAGGTCACATAGATCAGTGTCAAAGCTAGGCTTCCAGCTCAGATCCTCTGACTCCATGTGAGAGGCAGCTAAGCGATGTAGTGAATGGGGAGCAGGGGGTTTGCTGATGTCAGGAAGACCTGAGCTGAAATGCAGCCTCAGGGGGCAAGTCAGTTAACTTCTGTTTGCCTCAGTTTCCTCAACTTTAAAATGAATATAATTATAGTACCAATCTCCCAAGCTTGTTGTGATAATCAAATGAGATAATATTTGTTAAGTGCTTAGAAAGTGCCTGGAACATAGTAGGCACTTAATAAATGCTTGCTCTCTTTCCTTTCCCTTCCCTTCTTTCCACTGTGCCGAAGTACCTCTCTGCTCTTTCTACCAATGCAGAGTCTTTAGTAAGCAGCTTCATGAGTTGCTGTGATATTTTTAAAAAAATCATCACCTAGTGTCCAGCTTTCTGGTTGTAAGCCTCCTTGGATGAAAAAATCGAAGTTTTTCTTTTTTGGGAGGCCCAGACAGAGCTCATGTACCCCTGCCATAGCCTTCATGAATGACCTCCAGACCACACCGAGGAATTCAAAGAGGAATTTATTAACAGATTTGCATAATACCCTTGTACATCTGGTAACCAATATTTCCATTTGTGTGGTACTCTCTTTATTCTACATGCCAAGAACTGCCATACCAGGCATCACGTTAAAGGTGTTACTGCATTGATTTTTAGTGGCTACAAGTCTCTAAGATCCTAAGTAATATTGCAAACTAGATGGTTAATCTTTTGTGCTTTTCCTACCTCCCTTTCCCTATCCTTATACTTCCTGTGGACTTTTTTCCTTTAATTAAAAAAAAAGAAAAAACAACCCAAGGGCCAGGTGCTTTCATATTGTCCCTTGGCTGCCCAGGTTTATTTTACCCAGTGGCACTACATGCTTAAAGAGACTTCTCCCTACCTTTTTACCCATTCCTGTACCAAATGTCCTGTGGCTTGATAGAATTTGGTTATTTGGTGAGAGACTTAATGTAGATTGAGTGTGCACTGCCTGGGTATTTCAAGTAACCTTTGAGGTACTGACTGCACTAGCAGTGCAACCCACACCTGGCTCATACCCTGCTTTCTATAAGTCTACAGCAAATAAAGCTGTTGATTAATTAACCAGTGAGAGAGGTCTTCTCCATGCACCTGTGCTAAAGAACTTCTTTACTGTGGTTGTGCCAGTGACCCACCCAGTCAAGCCATGTTGCTTCAGATGACTAGGGAAAAGGAAATCTTCACTCATTTGGTTTGAGTTTGGTTTAGGAGTAAAATGATGTGGAATAAAGCTCTGGACTATTAAACAATAGAAGGCTCTTTGACTCACTTCCTACTCTGCATTTGAGAAATTTGCTATTTTCTGTTGACCAGCCATTTTCAAAAGATTTAGGCAAATAGTGATTTGTATAACCTCATGCTTTATTAAAAATAATAAAATTGCATAGAAAGTGTCAAGCACACCCCTCTGGGGAGTCTTTACTCAATTGTCTCCAAAATTGGAACTTCCTCCACAGAATTCTTTTGGCTTTCCAGGATAGGAATCCTGGAAATTTTTTTTATTTTAAACTTAAATACAAAATGAGAAAAGAAAAAAAATTGCCATGTACACAGCAGATTATCAGAGAGGATTTAATATAAAATAACAAATTTCCATTTCAAGAAAACCTATATAAGAAACACTATACATTGTTTTCAAAGCAGCTCAGTTTTTCTTTGCTTCCTTGTTGATTTTCTTTTGTTCTCTGCTGTGCACTTTTTGCTTTATTTTTACCCTTTTTCCTCACCCTAAAGAAGGCCACAGTTAAGTGTGTGTAAATAGATAGATATCTATAAACACACACGTATACATACATATATTCATACACACATATTTATATACGAACATGTTATGTTTATTTCCACCTGTCATCTGTTTCTCTGTAGGTAGATAGCATCTTCCTTCATAAGTCTAAGTCTAGAAAAATGATTTGATGAAGAAGTTAGGGGTTGGGACCTTGGAGTTCAAACAGTAAGGTAGAAAGGTTTGCTTCTCTCCCCTCCGCTCATCACTCTTTTAGTCTTATCCCTAGGAGTTGGCAGTCTCTGGTATTCTGGAATTGGTTTCCATAGCAATGTTCCCTGTCATCTCTGCCAGCACCCTGGATCTTCCCTTCAGGTTTGGAACTCAGTTTTCCCATAGCAGCTAAGAGATGCTTTTGGCAACCCAGGAAGTTAATTTCCCAAAACTTCAGACCTCAGGCTTAGCCTCCTGGTGAGTGGAGAGTCTTGGGACATTTCCTCCTGGCACAAGAACCAATTGGCAGACTCGAAACACTCACTACAGTCATTCTCAATTCTCCCAAAATCAGTTCCTGTGAAACTACCCCATTTACCTATCCTGGCTTCCCTCAAGAGACACCACTCTACCAGAGGGAGAGGAAGGAAATCCACTTCCAATCTCAAAAGAAATCATGAAAAAGGGATGAGCCACCAACTCTTGAGGTTCATGTTTCACTTGTTCCTACCCCACCGTGTGTGTGTGTGTGTGTGTGTGTGTGTGTGTGTGTGTGTGTGTACTCTGTGGGAAGTCCCACAATGGAAAAGTAGTGACAGTCAGAGGCCAAGCTCCCAATGAGTTGTTGAGGAAATCCGCAGCAACAAGGTCACTAGTCACTTTTTATAAATCGTCCTTATTTTCTCAGTGAAACAATAACAATGGATAACAAGAGAAGAAAGGACAATGCATAGACACCAGTTATTCCCCTTAAAGCAATTTATAGCATGATGAGAAGAACTCATTCCACCTCCCACTTCTTCAGACCTCCCAAGAGGATTTATTTTTAAGACAAACATTAACCTAAATAACTCACTAATTAGTGCAGTACGAAGAGAACAGGTCTGACACTTGCCAGTTAACTCTCCCACTCCAGGATCTTCAGAATTAGATGTTGGGATTGGTGAAAAATAACAGCACTTCTCTCCACTTCAGGTCCCTTTTTCCAAAAGGAAAAACAGGTGGAATTGCAAAATGGACAAGGTTTGCCTTTGTCACCCTCTCGTCTCCCATCCTTGGTTCTTCTCCCTCTTGTATCTCTTGGCACTTTTCTCTAATCTGCATGCAGAGACAGGGACTGGATCCATGAGTTCATTGATAAAAGAATCTCCTAGATAAGGAAAATCTCTCTATGATGTCAACAGAAATTATATTTGCAATTTGTAGTCAACACTAAAACACAAGCTAGTTTCAGTGACTTCCCCAGGATCACATAGCCAGTATATGTCAGAGGTGGGACTGAAACCAGGATTCTCCTGACTCCAAGTCAATTCCCATCTCAATAATAATTTTAATTCTTTAATATTTGCATAGTTTTAATAAGACTACTATTATAAATTCTTGCTCACAGATTGTTACCCTTCAGTTTCTAGTTATAGTTTGAGTTGCACAGTGCTTATAAGGAATATATTCTCCTGAATTTGCAATTTTATTATTTACTTGGAAAACTAATATTTCTCAGCTGGACTGTTCTTTATAAGTAAATTTATTGTCTTTGTTGTTCTGGTTGCTTGATGGACGGTATATATAAAAGTAGTACTTATCTATGGATGGAAGCATTCACTTTTAAACAAAAGCTCAGAGAATTTCACAAAGTTCATGATCTCAAGTGTTATGGGAAAGAGTCAAACAGATGTTCAACCATATTGAATCCTAAAAGTTCAATCAGTACACTCTTTGTTGTATTAAGGGTCATGGGTGGCTGAGTGGGGAACTGATGAGCATCTATAGAAGGAAATGGGGAATCTTCACTGCCTTGATGGAGATTTATCAAAAACAAAAACATAACATTCTGAAAAAATGTACTATTTAAAATTTTTAAAAATACAATTTATTTGTTGAAAAAAATATCTGATATACTGGGAACAATACCAACCAAATGCAGCATTTAGCTTTAGAAGGATTAAAGGGGAAAATGTGACTGGATATGAGAAAGCTTTGGTGACAAGAGGAAATTCTCACTTCCTTTCCATAGTTGGGTGCCTGCTATGGGACTTTCCACCTTTGGAAGAGGCAAAGAACCTATGGTTCTAGTGAACAGGATATTTGGTTTTTAATGAATGTTTGGGGATTTCTCAAATTATACTGTATACTGGAACTATCCATATTTTTAAGTGCCCAAACGCACGTGGCATTATACTAGGGACTCTGCCCAGAAAGTCAAAGACAAGTCCCTGTTACCTGCAAGAGTCTCTATGTCTTTCTGAATTATGTTGGTGGGAGAAATTAACTTTGCACTGCACATCAGCCAAACTTATTGTTCTTGAACCCAACCCTCTTTATTTTGACCAATGTCAGCACATGTCACAACAAAGGCTCACTGGAATTCTTGAGTAAGTGGGGTCAGAACAAAAATTCAGACAGCTGTAGCCATATAAAGAAGCCAGTATAAAAAATATTTTATGCATCTGAAAGCAACGTGATACATTGTCTAGGGAAGTTGATAACCTGCAGCTTTGTTCGGCAAATTCACAGGAAAAGAGATATTCATGTTATAAATTAGTTTTGTATTTTTCTTTTTGTTTGGTGGTTAATTTTCAAAGGGCAAAACTAAGAAAGGATAAGACATGGAATCTGTCCTTTGTAACCAGTTGCTCTGCCTGCAACCTAACAATTTAAAGCAAAAAGATATGAAGCAAAGTGCCAAATTTTAAAATGAAATCAGAACAAAAAAATCCTTTGATCTGAGATAAATCTAGTATAATTGCATGTTTGTATGTGGCTTGTGGATGGCAGTGTTCCAAATAGCATCCATAACTCAGCCCATCAAGTAGATGTTACTAAGTTTGGAGTGCATTTTTAAAAAGAGAAATATGATATATGCCTAAAGGTACCTTACATGTTAGTACTTGGAAAACAACTGTAGTCAATGTCATGTAAAAATATATCATTCTAATCTGTGGATTACATCTCTGGCTCAGAACCAACGTGAAACTCTTACTCAGGAGCATGCTTAATAAGGAACGTAAGCACCTGAAACTGGAATTTTTTAACACAAGATTACATGATGAAAACCAGGGCATGCAGAAAGTTACAGAAACGCAATTACATCTGGTTTTGTTTGTCTCTGTTCTGAAGGTTTAGTGACTAGGTCTCTTACAGTTTTAACCACTTCTGAAAAATGCTCTGGAGGCAGTTTTGAAGGTGTTATGCCCATCTACCTTACCTATCATTTTGTTATGGAGGACTGGCGCCAATCATGACTTAATATAGTTCTCATTCTTTGATGTTAATTGACAGATCTTTAAATTACAATAAAAATTGTATAACATAAGATCACAGGAAAACTGGTTTAAAAAAAAAAGAATCTTTTTTAATTTGACCTCCTTATATTACGTTAGTTTATTATGATTTACCTCTCCCTACTGAGCTGCTTAGTATATTACAAGCTTTGATGGTATATGGTAACATGCAAAATTATTTTTCATGGCATAGTCAGAGTGAAGTTGAGAAGTAGGTGATAATATAAATGAAATAAGATAAAAAAAATAGTTGGAAGATATCTCAAAGCTCATCTTGACCAACCCATGCTTATACAGGAATCTTATTTGCAATATTTCTAACAAAGCCATCCAATCTCTAGTTGAAAATCTTCTGTATGGGAGATTTGTTACCTCCTAAGGCAGGTCATTCTACTTTTGCAAAACTCCAGTTGTCCAGAAGAGCAGAAATATTCCTCCCTGAAATTTTCATCCCTTACACCCAATTTTCCTTCATTAAAATCCTCTAATTCATCATGGCATGGAGACAACCCTGGATTTTTGGTGGCTAGCCCAGGGAAACCTGACAGCTCCACCAAGGAAGAAAGAGTTAAGGAGTGTGAGTATAGTGGTGGACTATGCCAACTGACCAAGGCTAAGCTGAGCTATGTTCAGAGACTCATCACACTTTGGTCTCAGGGTGAAGAATTTTGGGGTCACAGCAACTTTCAAAGTTTATCCATTGACTTAGAGAGGGCTATGATCTGTATTGCTGAGGGAGTACCTTACTGGTGAAATTAGACATCTTTGACATTTCAAAGTACTATAAAGGCTTTTTTCTGAGGTCAAGAAAACTGGGTCCCAAAACTGATGTAGAAGATCGTATTAAAAATTTTTCTAGATTCAGAATCAGAGGATCTGAGTTAGAACCCCAGCCATGAAGCTTAATAGTTGTACAGTCTTAGACAAATCACTATACTGTTTGGGGCCTCAGTTTCCTCACCTGAAAAACAAGAAGGTTAGACTAGATAACCTCAGAGGTCTCTTCCAGTTCTATACATACAATTCTCTCAAACCTTTCACATAATGGCCATGAAATTATTGAGATTAAATGAAATGGAAGAGTTAATTTCATTCAGTGATGCTAAGAATATCATTTATCAGGCAGGACATAAAACAAGATGTATACCTGCTGAAGATGTTCACCTCTGTCATGGAGGGTAGCCTAAGCAGAGCCAAAGTAGAACAATTCCTTGTAAGTAGTGTAGTTCCTTGATGCTCCTTTTTATTTTTCAGATGATATTATGCTGTCTAATCCCCAGAAAATTACAGGACCTCTTCACTGAAATTTATGACCATGCATTCTATATGGATACAAAGATGGATGAAGGATTTCTAGTACATAAACTATGACATACAGCTGGAAGGGTAATTCATTGAGCTGGTTCACTAGTCAATCTAATTTGCAACAAGCTAGATTAGGACTAAAATTGAAGAGGAGGAACAGAGTGGGCAGCATTGCATTAGAAAATTGTGCAACTCATAAGCTCCTCTCCAATACAAAACCACAAAATACAGAATTGGAAGGGAGCTCAGGCCATTCGGTCCAAACTTATATCTGAAGAATATCCTCTATAGCATTCCCAATAAGTGGTCATCTAGTCTTTACTTAAAGACCTCAGGTAAAAGGGAATCATGGCTTCCTGAATGTCAGTCCATCTACTCATTAGGTCCTTTTCCCTTTCATCACGCCCAAATTTGCCTCTCTACAACTTCTACCAATTGCATCTGCATCACGGATCATCATAAATTCTAAAGAATAGAAACTATGGACCCATGAGCCAGAGAGCAATGGAGAAATGCATGGTGGCATAAGAAGACTGTAGTTTTGATGATGATGTATGTTCAAGAAGTAGCATTAAAAATATCTTTAAGGAATTATTATTGGATATTATGGTAGACTGACCAGGCAGCTAAAGAAATGGATAGAATATAAACAGCCCAAGTGTAGCACTGATACCCACTTATAGGAAGGTCTCCAGTAAATCTGTGAGAGGAGATTTATGGGAACCCTGAGCAAAATCTTGAATTAGACAATTATAGAATCATAAAATTAGAAAGTTAGAAAGTTTAAATCTGTTTCCTGGCTGGTAATATTGATAAGAATATAGAACTTCAGAAGTACTTAAGTATTAACATATGAGATCATATTATTTCTGTTTTGGCTTCCATGTTACATTGTTGACATACATTGAGTTTGCCATCCACTGAAACCTCCAAGCCTTTCCATGCATATCATTGCTGAGGCTTGTCTATTATAACCCACTCATCCAAGGTTTTTGTCTTGTTTTTTAAAACCATGTAGGACTTTACACTAATCCTCATGACATTTCATCTGATTTGTTTTAGCCCAGTGTTCTAGCCTGCTTTTTTTTTTTTGCATCTTATGTCATAGAATGACCTAGTTATTAGGTCCAGATCTGTCTTATTGGCAATTCTTACATGCATTCCAACTGTACATTCACCCAAGTCATCAATAAAAACATTGAAAAGAACAGGACCAAGGACAGAGTCTTATGGCATTACACTAGAGATCACTCCATGTTAACAATGAGTTTCCGTTTCATCTAACTCTGCAATGATCCAATCCACACTCTTCACCTTGTCAACAAAATGTCCTAATAAACTCTGTTAAATGCTTTGCTCTGTAGCAAATATAAAATCAGTACATCAGAGTACACAATGTCTATAGAAAGTTGGGTCTTTAGATCTTCCTCCCCTACCAGTTCTTATTTGTACCATTCTCCTGCCCCTCCCCTACCACCAACCAGGCTTTTATCCTGTATTTTATTCTTGTTCTTTTTGTGTTCAACTAATCCCTAAAAAAAAGTTATCTGATAATAAAGTACAAACCAATGGGGTTACCTATGGGGTAACCTCTCTCAGAGGCATTCAAATTTGTTAAAATGGACTTGGAGTGAAGTCTTCAAGAACTAAATTCCTAATGATAGAATGAAAAATGGTAGGCTGACTCTGAGAATGACAGATGATACTGTAGGGCAGGGAAAGGGTTGGAAGTCATGCACACACAAAGACACTAGATACCTCCCTCTAACATTTTGTGGGTGTCAAGACTACACTTGGGTTATCTATATGTTTTCCCATTCTTTAGTTGCTTGTTAATCCACTATACCTTTTCTAATCATAATTTCCCTGAAGAAATTTAATGCTACTTCTTTCACATGTATCATCATTGAGACTATACTACAGTCTATTTATATCACCATACGTCTCTTAATTGCTCTATTTATCTTATCAGCTTAGCTTTCCTCAACTGTACTTCAACTGATTGACAATGCAAATCTGCTTCATACCACAATGGCTTCTGGAGGAAAAGGAGATATCTGTGAAAAGTCCACCCTTTTGATGGGGAAGAGTGAATAAACAAACCTGGCTTTCCACCTTTAGCCAGTTGCTAACTCAGAGTAAATCCATAGTATTTAAGGTAAACAGTAAAATCCACTGGATAAGGTTGTAGTGACTAATAAGAAAGAGTCATCAGTTCTTCCTTTTCGGAAATTTCAAGGAAATGGCTTGGTTTTATTCTTCTGGGAAGGGTTAAGTACTCTTCTGCTTAGAGGCTGAGAGATAGACTGGTTAACTTTTTGTGGTCTCCCCTCCCACCCACCCCCATTAGCATATAAAAGTTAATATGTGCCATTTCTTGTTTAGAAACATCTCAGTTGGCTTTGCTGGCATCTAGGTTGGCACAGTACCTTTCTTGCCAAGTTGGAAACAGATCTAGAATATCTTCTATTGCATTTGCAGAAAATCACCACAGCATTTCTTCTTGTGACCCTAATGGGAAGCACATGGAGATCACTGAACATTGGGAGCACTCTTTCCTCAAATTATGTTTCTCAACCAAAGGCTATGATAAAGTAACCTTAAAAACATGACCCTGGCAAAAAGAGTCAGTAGCGTTGCTTATTCTGGCTATGTTCCTGGTGCAATCCAGGGTTCTGGGAAGACTTACTTTAATTACAACCTCTCTCGCCCTCTCTTTCTCTTTCTCTAAGGCTCATGAACTCTTACATAACACATTGTATTGAGGTTACTAAAATCAAGAACTTCATTTTTAAGCTAATTAAATAGATGTAATTTCCACTTGGACTCTTTCCTTTATACAACATCTGGTAAAATTAATATTTTGTTGTTTTTATTATGTTCAGTACATAATTTGAATTCCCTTTTTATCAGTTTAGTTTCTGTTTTTGGCTAAAACTTCTAGTCTTGCTTTGTTTGCAATTTTTTTTAGACCTGTGATTTCAGTACTTTGAAGTGTGTGTGTTTTTAAGAAACTCCTCATGCCAATGCAGATCTTCACATGTTTGCAACTTATAGAAAATTTCCTGAGTCATCGAGAGGATGAACGACTTGCCTAGGATCTCACGGTAAGACTGTCAGTGTTGGCACTTGACCCCAGAAAGCTGTCTCTCTATCCACTATGCAAGCTTCCTTTTATGTAAGAGAATAAAAGGATTTGAAGTGATTCTTCAATGGCTTTTTCCACCCTATGAATAAAATTCCTTCCAAACACTTTCCTATAGCAAGAGGGTTCAATATATTACTCTTTGTGACCCCATTTGATTTAGAGTTTTCTTGGCAGAGATATTGGAGTAGCTTGACATTTTCATCTCCAGTTCATTTTACAGATGAGGAAACTGAGGCACACAGGGCTAAGCGATTTAACCTTTAGGTGCCCAGGGTCACACAGCTAGTAAATATATGAGGCCAGATTTCAATTCAAGAAGAATGAGTGTTCCTGATTCCAGGCCTAGCACTCTACCCACTTCATCACCGATCAGTCCCTCAATATCATGTTTCAAATAAAAACAGCAGTCAAGATATATCTGTATGTGATCTAACTAAAAGTAAAACACATATCATTAAATAGTGCAAACCAGGTTCGTCATGTTAAATTTATTCATTATTCTAGAGAATTTAATCTGTTGTGATATAAACATACATCAAGACACTACACAAATGTCTATATGATGAAGGTATTTCAAATTGCATAAATAAAATAACTCATCTCAGGGATGTGGCATAGGGGAGTCATAAGCTAGACGATGGGCAATATTGCCTCTAAAATTCCCTTCAACCTCTCCCCCGCATACATACCCTTTTTGGTCTATAAAAGTTGCCAAAAATTAGGCAAGGTAGGAAATCAAACTGTAGTCGAGTAACATCCATCTCTCCTCCATGATTTGTATCACTTTGAATGCAAAACATTTCCAGGGCAAAATCTGTTTCCACATTAAAGAATTATCGCATCTCTGTTCAAAACTCACTTGTCTTCTGAAACATTTGCTGCTATTATGTGGATGTAACCTAAAAAGAAAAGAAGAATGTTGATAAGCTGATGTTTTTGTCTCTATGACTCTCATTTCCTGGGCGTGGAGCAGTAGTTTTTCTTTCTACCATTCCTTTTAATTTTCCTCTTTATCTAGATAGAAATAAAAGGGAAAGTTGCTCACCCACTCAGTCTTTGAAACTACCAGCAGGAAAATTGTCTAGGACCATTTAAAAATGGCTAAGCAACTGTTCCAGCAGGATGAGACTCATTGGCTATGCCTGGCTATGAGTTTGGCCCAATGCATGCTCCAGTTTTCTTTGAGGGCTACATACCAGAGCTCAGCATGATCAAGATAGTGCCCAGATAAGAGTGCACCACTGATGCACCGAAAGACTCTCTCTACAATTTATCAGTACAGACTTGTATACATTCCTTCCCTTCCTCTGTGCTGGTGGTATTTGGATGGATTTAGGGGAAAGGGAAAGTGAATGGATAGACAGCCAATCATCTTCAACACAGTATCACAACATCTTAGAGATGAGGTCATCTAATCCAATCCTTTCCCAAATCATAAATCTTGCCTAAAATATCTCTAGTAAGTAGTCATGCCACCTGTATTTCAGTTACTTAGGAAAGCAGATCTAGATCTATATGAGACTTCAAAGAATATCTATCTGGTCAAATGTACTCATTTTACCAAAATTTCTAGGGATAGAAAGCTTGTAGCTCTCTAGCAGTAATAATACTAATACTTGCCATTTATATATCACTTTAAATTCTGCAAAGCATTGTACACCTGTTATGCATTTCATTTCTAAGGCAGTTCATTTTAATCTGGGATGGTTTTAATTGTTAGGAAATTCTACTTTATATTGACTCAAATCTAGCTTCCTATAATTCCTCATTCTGCCCATAAAAGTCAAGCTGAATAAGTGTTCTTCATGATAACTTTTCAACTATCTGCAAACAGCTATGATGCCTGCTCTAATTTCAGAATAAATAATAGATGGGGGGTGGAGCCAAGATGGCAGAGTAGAAAGACTCACATATGCTAGCTCTGAACCCACAGCCCATGGATCTCGTGTAAAAAGAACTCTCAACAAATTCTGGAACAGTAGAAGCTGCGCAGCAATGGGGTGAAGGAGATTTCCATTCCAGAGAGCCCTAAAAAACCAACTCCAAAGGTCCATCACTCACCGAATGGGAGCGGAGCCCAGCCCTGCCCTGGCTGCACAGAACTGAGAGGAGCAAGCAGATCTGAGCAGGCTTCTGGGACAGAATCTGCAGCGGCCACGAAGGGCCCTCCACCCATAGAAGCACAGGTCAGTGAGAAAGACGTCTGAACGGGCTGAGAGGGGAGCTGGGTGTCTCCATGACTCGGGCCCCCTTGGGAGGCAGCAGCAGAGGCAGCAGGCGGCCAGAGGCTCCTGGAGCAGGCAGGAGCTCGGCAGCAGCTCCATTATGGAAGGTCTCTGCATAAACCCCCTGAGGGAACTGAGCCTGGGAGGCAGACCTGCCCCCACCTGAGCACGAGAACTTAAGCTCCCATTGAATAGCAGCCAGGCTTGCCACCAAAAGCCCTGAGGCTGGGGAGCAGCATTTGAATCTCAGACCCCAAGCACTAGCTGGGGAGATCTAGGCAGGGGTGGACAGGAATCTCAGAAGTCAAGTAACTGGCTGGGAAAATGCCCAGAAAAGGGGAAAAAAAATAAGACCACAGAAGG
>CM053769.1:661644208-661683135 GCA_028658325.1 Potorous gilbertii
GGGACAGGATAGGATGGAGGGAAATATAGTTAGTCTTACACAACATGACTATTATGGAAGTCATTTGCAAAACTACACAGATATGGCCTATATTGAATTGCCTGCCTTCCCAAAGGGAATGGGTGGGGAGGGAGGGATGAGGAGAAGTTGGAACTCAAAGTTTTAGGAACAACTGTCAAGTATTGTTCTTGCTACTAGGAAATAAGAAATACAGGTAATGGGGAATAGAAAGTTATCTGGCCCTACAGGACAAAAGAGAAGATGGGGACAAGAGAAGGGAGGGATGATATAAGAGAGGGCAGATTGATGATAGGGGAAATTAGAATGCTCGGTGTATTGGGGTGGGGGTAGGGGACAATGGGGAGAAAATTTGGAACCCAAAATTTTGTGAAAATGAATGTAAAAAGTTAAATAAAGTTATATTTAAAAAATATAAAAAAAGAACTAAAAAAAATATCCCAGAGAAAAGCAGTAGTTTTATTTTCTTATTGACTTAGTCCAAGAATTGTAGATGATGTACCTCAACTGCAAGTTTAAGAACAGGAAGTTGTCAATGAAATGTCCAACAGGTCTGACAGTTTACCCTTATCTTCCCCATTCTGAGAGTATGAGATACTTTGTAATGAAACCGTTCATCATTACAAATATGCTTAAAGAAAAAAAGATCATAGATGGAGTGTCTACCTCATCAATACTTAAGACCACTTTTCCTTCAGCTTATTCAGCACAACAAACTTGCACCTATAGCCTTTTTTTTCTTAATTTAATACTTTCCCTTTTGGTTAATCTTAGTCTAACTTGATTTTCAGGCCCTTTGGTGTAGAAGACCCATCTTCGAATTTTTTTTTACCTCTTTACTGTGCATATAATACTGATCCTTGATAAATACTTGTAAACTAACTCCTTGTGCATGAATACACTTGGCTTCTACTATGCAACTATGTTTTGAGTGACCGTTTAGGTCATTCCTTACAAAACTTCCAAGTTTGCCGGAATCAGCCTACATGATTTTCAGAGGATTGGGAAAATTATTTAAAAAGCACCTCATTAAGTACCTAACTATGAATCCTCCAAAATGTAGTGATTAGATTTGTTTTTTATTGCCAAAGTTTTATAACAAGCCTAATTAATAAATATGCTTTATTTAGGAAGATAATTAGACTAGCAACGTTGAAAGCTGGATGCCCCAGGTTTTGTCACCTGACTGCAGAGTAAACACTTAAATATGTAAGCTCTTTTCACTACTTGTATGATCATGCACCAAGGGTGTTTTCCACCCTCTTTCACTTTACATTTCATTATCTGGGGAGTTGATATGATAACAGGTCATTTATCATCTTCAGACCATGGTAGAAAATGCTAACAATGGAACCAGATTAATACATGCCCTGACTTTCATTGCCTCTGTCCTCCTTTAACTTCCTTCTCTGTAACCCTTCTTCTCTTGTGTAGTTGTAGGAGGACTGATAAATGATTCTTGACTGATGAATGCATAACATTCAGTAACTAAGAAATTCATAGGTTCAGGGAGCTGGTTTGTTTGGGTCATTTTTTTTGGTTGCCAGTGGATAGACCTGGCAAGGAGTTATAGAGGAACAGGAAGAGATAAGGAAAATGGCACTCAGTGGTTCTTTAAGGTTGGCAAAACTTGTTTGCATATATTGCCTCATTTGATCCTTGAAATCCTCTTAGGTAGGTGCTGTTATTTCACATTTCACAGAAGAAGAAATTGAGATTCAGGGCATTCAATGATTTGCCTCTGGTCATACAACTATTAAGTACCAGAAGTAAGGAACTGAGTCCAGGTCCAGTGACTCCAAGTCCAGTGCCCCATTCACTACACCATTCTACACCCAGAAACGAAATCATAATAGCCTTTCTGAATAGACAACACTTCCACCAGTTACTCTGAATAATATTTAAATCTTTTTGAAATCCCCATGGCTACAATGCCAACTCATGCCATCAATGTCAGCTAAAATCAGAGTTTCCACTGACAAAATGATAAATGAGCTTCAGTGTTATCTCCAAGGCTTTATAATAGTTTATGCAATTATCTTTGTATGAGAATTTTAGTACCAATACTGAAAATCTCTTTTTAATCTAAAAAAGACATTTCATGGCATGCTGTTTATCAATTTTCATTTGTTCATACTTCTGTGGTCGATAGACTTTAACTTAACATTCTGTCCCTTTCTTTATACTTGCCAAAACAAACCGTGGGAGTCATAAGGAAAGGGAGGGTAACCTGATCTTTTCCTATCAAAGGCAACTACTGTATCCAGATAAGTTCAAATTGATGCCATTGTGATGCCACTCAAGGAAATTGTCTAATGTCTCATGTTAATGTCATAATAATAATGGCCAATTGGAACTTGTCAAGTTTCATTCAAGGATCAAGTACCCTGTTGAGTCGTCATGTTTACAGTTGTTTGGCTATTGAGAAGTATAATGTTTCTATGGTTCCCTTGTGTGCTGACTCTCTGTATATTTAAGTGAAAGCAAGAAAGTCTTTGTTGTTGTTCAGTCATGTCTGACTGTGATCCCATTTGGGGTTTTCTTGGTAAAGATACTAGACCATTTGTTGCCTTTTCAAGCTCATTTTACATATGAGGAAACCGAGGCAAACAGGGTTAAGTGACTTGTCCAGGGTTACAAAAGCTAGTAAGTGTCTGGAGACCAGAACTGAACTCAAATTAAGTCTCCTTGATTCCAAGCCTGGCACTCTATCTACTATATCACCAAGCTGCCCAAGAAAGTCTGAGCAAGCATTACATTTAACTTCCCCATTTCCTAGAATCATAGCTGTAGAAGGGTTAACATTAAGCTAGAGTCAGAAGCAAATTCATAGGTCATCTGTTGTGACATATTCATTTTCCAGATGAGGAAGCTAAGTCCAAAAGAGTTTAAATTACTTGTTCCAGGTCCCACAGGTACTGAGTGACAGAGTGTAGATCCAAACTCAGGCTCCCTGACTCCAAAGCCAGGCATCTTTCCATAGCACTATACGAGACCTTACATAAAATCTACTCCGATTCATTCATTTTTATAGATTAAAAAAAGGAAACTTAGGACCGGAATGGTTAAGTGATTTGACTGAAGCTTATGGTTGCTAGCTGTGTAGAAAAGTAGAAACAATATTGTCCTATGACTCGGAGGACCTGAGTTCATATCCTGTCTCTGGTACATCTTGTGTTACCACAGAGAAGCCATTTAACTTTTCTGGGCATAAATTCTTCATCTGTAGATCAAGGGGATTGGACTAGATAACCTCTTAGGACATTTCCACCTAGTGGTATGCTAAAGCTAGCTCTATTCATTGTGAACATTTAGACCTCATAAATCAGCAAATGCTATAAATCAGAGCTTGTTTTGTTGATTGTCTGGAATAAGAATTCTATTTCCCATCTCGTAATTCTGAAATGACTATATACTTTCCCCCACACCAGATATGCTCAATTGAGGATTTGTCTTGGATAAGGACAAGTAGGTGTCAGAAGAAACTGGTAGATTTCATATTGACTGTAGTGTAGTTTTCGTTTTGTCCTGTTCGACAGATTGGTCAATAAACCGTGTAAATGCTTGCTTATTTCTGTTCTTGACCACATGACTTTTAGGTGGCTGTCCACTGAGTGGAGACTCACTCTGAAAGTGGTTTTTAGGGTACCAATATCCACCTAAGGATAGGTAACAAGTACTTAGATTTGTAGGGGTCCATCCTTCTTTATAGTTTAATATTTTCTTTTCTAAATTAATTTTATTTTTAACTTATGGGATTTTAAAAAAGCATTTCCATAACATATTACCATAAAAAAGATGATTGCACTTGAATACAAATCTCTTAAGTATAACTTGCTATACCTTTTAAATATATAATAAAGTTATCATGTAAATTTCTTTTTTTTCTCTTTTTTTCTTCTCTTCCCCCACCCTAGAGATGACTACCATTAGATGCAAATAGACATATATGTCTATATAAATATATAGACATATATATGTGCATATGTAAAATTATTCTAGCCATACTTCTACTCATCAGTTCTTTCTCTGGATGCAGATAGCTTCTTTCTTCATATATCCCTTATAGTTAATATGAGTATTAATAGCAGTCAAAATGACTTATTCACTCAAAGTGTTTCTTAAAACAATATTGCTGTTACTATATACAATGTTCCCTTGTTTCTGATCATTTCACTCTTTATTATTTCATGCAAGTCCTTCCGTGTTTTTTTAAGATCACTGAGCTCACTTCTTACGGCACAGAGTATTCCATTGAGTTTAACATTTTCAGCATTGCCACAGGTGAAGATACATTGTATGTACAGGTGATGCTGATCTGGTTAAGTCTCTGAGAGAAGTTGCCATACTGGAACAGTCAGAACCTGAAGTGACCTTGGAAAATTGTCAGAAACAAAGAGAAATGGAAGTTCAATAGGATAGTATCTCTGAAAAAGGAAAATGAGCTCTATATAAACAGAGTGGAGTAAAATTTAGTTAGGTTCAAGTATGGGCAAAGCTAGGTAAAATACTCATCAAGAGTCAGAAAAGTGGAGTGTAGTATATAAAAGTAAGCATTTTTTGAGCATAAAGAAGTAGGAATACAATTCAAGAATTCTATGAATTAATCTACAAACATAGTGCTTTGTTCTCTTTTTCTCAAAATATGTAGACCAAAGCTTAAAGCCCAGTATTCATTCTACATTTTTTATAAAAAGTCAGAATTCAGGATTTCTGAAATTTTTCCAGTCATTTTCTCACTAAATAAGGAAGTCTTGAAGAAGGAACAGACAAAAGCTGAATCAGCACATTTCCTCTCCTACAGTGAGCAAGTATTCCTTCATTGAGTTTATAATTCTCAATTGTAATAGTGGGTATTCTTTCAAAAGCTATGGTGAATGAATATGTGTCTATACTAGAGTTGGTGATATAGCCAGTTTCTCTAAGTATGTCTAGGTGATGTTAAAGGGCAACTAACTGTGATGCTTAGACCAGCTGGGTGGCACAGTGGTTAGAGTACAGGACCTAGAGGCAGGAAGAATCATCTTCCTAAGTTCAAATCTGGCCTCAGACACTTACTAGCTATCTGACTGATCCCAGACAAATCACCTAACCTCTCTGTACCTCAGTCCCTGGTCACTTGGGAGGGTTAAAATAATTAACATATGTAAAATGATTTATAAACCCTAAAATTTATACTAGCCTCTCTCCTCATCTTGCTCCATTGGTAAACTAATTCAATTTCTACTCTCTTGAATCCTTTTGTCATTTCTCCAATTTTACCCAGACAAGCATCAGCCTTGGATCACTCTCATCATCACCATCTTTTCTCCTACATAAGTACTGCTTAATGAAGATGGAGAAAATCATGCCATCATCTCACAGAATCCACTACATTTTTATATTCTCAGTCCGCAATTCTATTTTACCTTTCTGAAGCTTTGGACACTATTGATCATACTCTCCTCCTTGAAACTCTCTTCTCCAAGCTTTCCGGTCACTACTCTCTCCAGGTTCTCCTCCTCCCTAGTTAATATTACTATTATACTGCCTGAAACCCAAAGTAATCCTTAATATCATATGAGTCCCACTAAAATGAAAAATTAAGATTTTTCTCTCTTTACTCTTTTACCCTAAACTAACAAAAATATATAAATTAAAGATAGATTATTTTATATATATTATAGATTATATAGATATATGTGTAGATATATTAAAATATATGGATTATATGTATAGACAATATATTACATATGTAATTATGTAGAGATCTAAAGATAGAACAAATATGTGTGTGTGTGTGTATATATATATATATGTATATATATATATATATATGTAAATTAAAGATAAATCAAAGAATAATTCAAAGCAAAGAAATGCTGATTCAGACCGGGGATGACTGGACCTCTTACTGCACAGATACTGGTGTGTCTTGTTGGCTTTTTAATTTTCCTCTCAGGCCTTTTCCACCTACCGTGTGACAGAAAGAGTACTGGACTTAGAGAGAGTCCTAGGTTAGAGCCCTGTCTCAGACTTCTGCGTAGCCATTTCATCTTTCTGAGTCCTAATTTCTTCTTATATCAAATGGGGCTAATAGTACTCTCACTGACTCTTAGGGTTGTTGTAACATAAACATTCTGTAGCCCTGGCACTGCAGAAATGAGAGCTATCATGAATTGTACACACTGTTTAATTTCTCTCTAAAGATAAAATATGCTTGCCAAAGATTTAAAATTAAAGGAATTGTAAATTTCCCAAATCCTGTAGGCTAAAGTTATATGTTAATTGCTCATACTTTTAGGAGTCATAATTAACCCCAGATCTTTGATGATATCAAATGTTAAATTCTTAAACATTAAGAATTTAAAGTGGCATTTATTGCAAACAAAAACAAACTAAGGACAAAGAAATGAAAAATCCTTTTTCACAAATTAAAAAAAAATGCCTACTAAAGTATTCTTAATTCTACCATCCCCTAAACATATCTTTAATAATACTAAATTATAGTACTTTAAGACTGTTATTTCAGTGGTGAGATTACTCCATTCAGTGATGAAGAGGGCAAACTTTAACTTCTTTATATCCTGGTAGACTATTTGATGAGTTGCTATGGATGAAAAAAATATATTACCTGATTGCAATAATCCTTTTGGTGGTAATTGCTTCCTATCATAGGACAGGATATTAATAGAATTGGGGAAGCTTTTAGGAAAATTCTCACAACATCAACCACTGTTATAAGCCAAGATGAAATGGAACAGAACTGGAGAGCAATTTGAGTTAACTTTGTCCTTGGGTAGATTGGGGACTCAGTTCTGGGCCCTTTGAGGTCAAGAGAATATAGATAATCCCTAGGACTTTGGAGTAGAGATTCCTATTCCCTGGGGAACTTCCTTGTGGACTGTTTTTATATCTTTGTGGCTATTTGTCTGCTGTTATATTTTTGGAGACTGCTTTTGATACCTTAAGGAATGCTTTTACACTGGGGTTACCGAAAAAATTTTTTGTTTAATGTTTTTGTTTCTGTTAAATAAATTCCATAGCTTGACTATATGCATCATCTATACATAGCTGTCACTATGAGCAGAATTATTAGCAAACAAGGCTGAATTTGGTTCAATAGTTTATAATCCATCTGTCTATCTATTTCATCTATCTTAGCTCTAGTAGTCAGAAGCAGACTATTTGCCAGCCAGCAGGGATTTTATGACTATAAATTTTAATACCTTGATTTTAACCAATATTTCTAAATCATCTCTATGAATTAAGATACCAACACATTCAATATATAGTCTAAAGTCATATCTCTCCTAAATGGAAATGAATGAAAAAAGCATTGATTAAGCACTTACTATGTACCAAGCACTATAACAAACCTTTGGGATACAAAAATTTTTAAAGAGACAATTTCTATCCTCAAGAACTTACATTCTAATAAGGGAAAATAAGAAATATTGGGGAGGGGTGATCAGGGAAAGGAGCATTTTTTCCCTTAGGGAGACAGAAAGTAGTGTGTGTGAGTTGTTGCTAAGTAGTTTTTAGTCATGTCTGACTTTCCATGACCCCATTTGGGGTTTTCTTGGCAGAAATAATTTGCCATTTCCTTCTCCAGTTCATTTTACAGATGAGGAAACTGAGGCAAATTAAGTGATTTGTCCAGGGTCATACAGATAGTGAGTGTCTGAGGCTGGATTTGAACTCATATAGATGAGTCTTACTGACTCCAGGACTGGTATTCTATCTACTTCATCACCTCCAGTGTGTGTGAATGGGGGGTATAGAAGGGTGAAATTCTAGAACATCTGATATGTAGGGTTCTGATTCATATGGAAAGGAACAGGTGAGAGGAGGCAGTCAATTGTGAGATGGTTTGGGTGGATAGCTGGAAAGGATACGAAGTTGAAGGATGGTTAGTGTCTGATGCCAGCAATGGATATGCTAATTAGAGAGCTAAGTAGGTTAGTTTTTACAGTTAATAATCAACTGATTTGGGTCATAGGTTCAGAGTTCCAAAAATGATGACCAGATTAACTTCCTCAGGGTCAGGGGCCATGGATTCACAAAGATCCAGGTCTCAGGTCCAGTGTGGAGAGCATTGGTCCAAGATAGAGGCAAGAGCAGGTCAGTTGAGACAGACATATGGTGAGATGCCATGGATGGGTGGCTGGATGGCATGTATGGCATGTTTGTGTGTTATATGCTCACTTTTATAAGAACAATGTTAGTGTAAATGACTATGTTTTTCCTTCCTGGAAGTCTTTAAGTAAAGGCTAGTAATCAGGCATAGTGTAATTTAGCTCAATTCAACTCAAAGGAGTCAGAACTAGACTAGATGGCTTTCCAAAGACTGAGGACAAGGTATAATGTTAAATTAGACAGTTTGCTAAAGTTTTCTCCAGTTTTTTGAATCGACTATGTATTTACTGAACATTTTGCTATATTTATCAAAGAACTTTGACAGATACAAACTGTCTGCTAAGATAGCATTGTCTTCAATCACCCGAAATTCAGACTTGGCAATCATCAGCTGACACATCCCTATTGACCGAAGCTACCATGGTGATGACTACCTAGGAGACCACTCTTTTCCAATGTAGAATCTAGGCAATGAGCCAGATTTAGCACCTGAAATAAGCCTTGGAGACCTCATCATTATTCAAATGATTTTTTTCCTAAACGAACAAGGAACTTTTCACCTAACCAGATTTTTAGAGGCTTTAAATTTACCCTGGAAGCAGATTTTTATAATAAAAATCTTCATAGTCACAAAAACTGGAGAAAAAGATTTTATTATAGTTTCAGTATCTTGAAAGATGTGGATTGAATGTATTGAATAGAGTAATTTGCTGAATTGGAATCAAGGATCGTTGAAATTGGTTTTCTTTTTCTAGCAGCTCTACTATCTTTCTCTGGCCTGACTTCAGTTAAATCCCTTAATCTTCCATTTGCTTCCTTTCACCTGCAAAATGGTACCTCTGGCATCTTACTCAATTGGATGACTGTGGGAATTAATGAACACTGGATTTAATACTGCCCAGGAGAAGGAAGTAAATTGTTCTTTTGTGAGATCCTTTAGCTCAACTGAGATTTTAACATTGGATCCTGTGTCCTGAGTCCAAAAAATCTGTCCTGGGATTAAAAGCAACAGTGATTTTTAAGGAGTTCTTCCTCTCTCCCTCCTCCTACCCACCCCCCAACACCAAGCAACAGTTAAAGAATATGAAATGACAAGGAATATTAAGAGATAATTAGAGAGGAAGAGGACATAGACTCAAACAAAGAACCAAAAGGTGCAAGGTACAGAGAATGATAAAGATGAAAGGGTAGAAATTTAACTGAGGTAATGAAAAAAGAGAGGGAGAGAGGGGAGGAGGATGGAGCTTGGTTAAGGGGAAGAAAGAAAGATTTGGAGTGAAGGGACCATAAAACCAGAATGCAACAGACCAGGGCATTAACTATAGAGCAGGAAAGTGGCAGGCAATGTCCATTCACCCTATGCAATTTTTAAAAATAGTAGTTTCTATTAATAGCTTATATTTTTATGAACTCTACATTTCCCACTGAATCCTTTATTCCTTCTCCTCCAAGAGAGCCATCCCCTATCATGAAGAATGAAAAAGAAAAAAATAGTTGCATTTATTTAGTCATTGTGTATATTATTTTCTTGGTTCTGACTAGTTCCCTTTGAATCAGTTCATATGAGTCTTTCCATGCCTCTCTGTATTCACCATATTCATCATTTCTTATAACCTAGTAATGTTCCATTGCATTCATGTGCCGAATTTTGTTTAGCCCAGTCATTGAGCATCTAATTTGTTTATAATTCTTTGCCACTACCGTGTTGCTATGCATAAACAGGCAGATGGACAGACAGACAGGTAGATAGATATGTGCATGGCCTTTCTTTTTTGCCTCTGACATCCTTGTAGGTAAAAACTTTGAAATACATGAGGTTTATCTTCAATGATTTCCCATCTCTCCTGTTAGTGTCTCTCTATCCTTTTCTGAGACATTTTCTCTTAGATCCTTATCTTGAGTAGGACTTTGATGCTCTTAGCTAGCTGTTAAAGACTGTATAAAGTTATTAGTTCATAGTAGCAAAAACTGTTACACCTGAATTTTATGGTAAGATTTTTGAAGATGGAAAAGCCTTCAGGACTTGAAGAAATGGTTAATGGTGAAATCTCAAGAAGGCCAGGCCAAACTTTAACCGTTTAGTTAACCAGTTCAACTTGACATTTTACTTTTTTTGACTTCCTTAACCCATTACCTATACCAAATCCTGACCCCTTAGTACTCCCACCATCTACCTGATCTGCTCCAGGGAGCCCTGCTCAACAGTGATGGAGGCAGTCACACAACTGAGTTGATTGGGTCCACTACAAATTTATATTATGTAACCTCAGTTAGGAGCTCATTGCATGCCAATCCTTTGGTTCTTCCCTGATTGACTTTCCATCTCCCCTCTGCATCTTTCTCCACCCTTTTTTGTCTAACTTCAAACCGGCTATACTGACCTCTCTGTCTCTCTCAGCAGAAGACCTCACAAATAATTCACTGAAAAAAAATTAGGCCAATCTTCATGAATTTCATCATTCCTTCAACTCTACACACTAGATCATTTCAACATCTTCCTTCGTTTTCTTCTCCGTTGTTCCAGCTTTGGAGGAAAGGGGGATGGATCATTTTTTTTTTTTTTTACAAAGGCCAATCCCTCTATTTGTGCCCTTGACATTATCTCCTCCTGGTTCCTTGAAAGAGGTTCCTTCTTTGATTATCCTCCTTTCCCTCTACTTTTTTATCTCTTCTGATCTATTACCACTTACAGAGTGGACCTACATGACTCCAGAGGAGAAAGTGAGGCTGGTAACTTTGCACAGTCCTCCTTCAATTAAATCCAATTCACTTGCAAGTCATGGTATCATCTTCCTGATGTCCTGGTCCTCTTGGAGAATGAAGGACAAGCCATACGTAAGCCCAGATCATCCCTGTCCTTGAAAATAATCTTCATTTGATTTTGCCATTTCCTTAAGGCTACTATTATCTCTTCTTTCTACAACACCTCCTCCTCAAGACCTCCCCCTGTCTAGACTTTTTTGTCACTGCACATTCACTTCTCAGTCTCTTAGAATTTCACTTTTACCTTTATTACTCAACTTGGGCTTGCCCTACCAGGTTGCTAATGACCTATTAACTGCCTTTTCCTCAAATGTTTCTTGATTTTTTTTTATAGCATTCAACGCTGCTGACTCTCCTTTCCTCATCAAAACCCTACTATGCCTAGAATTTTATCATATTTTTTTCTGGTTCTCCCTTTTGATGAATCTTCCTCAGTTTCCTTTGTTGGACTATTACCCTTATTCCACCCTAGAGGTCTGTCCTTAGACCATTTTTCTCTATACTTTCTTGGTGGTATTATTGGTTCTTATGAGTTTAACTATAACCTCTCTTCAGCTGACTCTCAAAGCTATATATCTAGCCCTAGACTGTCTCCTGAATTTGTCTCCTCTCACACCATAAATTGCCTAGTGAACATCTCCAACTGGATGTCCTGAAAGAATCTTAAATTCAGTGTGTTTAAGGGCAGGTAGGTAGAAAAATGGGTAGACTACTGACTGGTGAGTCAGGAGGACCTGAGTTCAAATCTAATCTCAGAAGTTTATTAGAAGTGATCCCGGGCAAGTCACTTAACCATGTTTGCCTCTACTCCCAGCCTAAATTAAGTACGTTCAAAAGAGAACTCTCTAGTTTCCTCCACAGATCTTGCATTCTTATACATTTTCCTATATCTATTGTAGGTCTTCACTTTCTTTCCAGGCCCTCAGTTTCACAGTTTCAGAGTCTCCTCTCTTCCTCACTTTTACATTCAATCAGCTATTAAGCCTTGTCAATTCTCCCTCCATGATATATCCATCCATACACATTTATTAAGTGTCTGCTATGTACCTGGTGTTTTATCAGTCATCTGGGATAGAAATGACAGATGTGAGACACTCCATGTCCTCAAGAAACTTACATATTTTGAAAATCTCCCTTCTCAGTTCACACTTTAGTTTAGGCCATGAATGTGATGGAAATATTTAACAACTGGCTCTCAAGAAAAAAAATTGACATGCCTTTAAGTTTAATCTTCAGTAGCAGCATTTGCTCTATCACTTTCTTAAATCTAGTCAATCATCAGAACAATAAATCCAGCCCTCATCTATAGCTCTGATTTCCAATCCATAAATGCTCACACAGAACATTTAATAATCAGCTCAAAGAGGTTTAAGCTGGTTCTAGCACACACTTCTTGTTTAGACCTTCATCCCCTGTCATGTGGGCTATTGAAAAAGTTTCCTAATTGGGCTCCCAGGCCCTAATGTCTCCTCTCTCCAATCCATCTTCCATACAGTTGCTAAATTTTCATTCCTAAAACATAGGTTTGGCCACATCACTCCCCTACTAAAGAAACATAAAGGATAACTTGTTACCTGTAGGATTAAATGTAAACTCTTCTGTTTGATTTGTAAAGCCCTTCACAATCTGGCTATAGTCTACCTTTCCAGTCTTATTGCACATTAATGTTTTTTGAAATGTTCTAGTGGATTGCTTGCTGTTTCTAGTACACAACATGGCATCTCCAACATTCATGTCATTACAAAGGCTGTCATTACTTATAACTGAAATGTATTCATTCTTCAACCCAACCTTATAGTGTCTCCGTCTTCCTTTAACGTTCAACTTAAGTATCACATCTTCTTTCCTTGGGAAATTAATCTGCATATATTTTGTATTTCATTTGCTATGTACATGTTGTTATTTCCCTCTAATTGTGCATAAACTCCTTGAGTGAATGGATGGTTTTCCTTGTTGTCCTCCTATTCTTAGCAAATAATAATCAATGAATCCATGAACATTTATAAGTGTTTGCTATGTACCAGGTACTGCTCTAAGTGCTAGGTGGTGATTGGCATATAATATGTACTTAATAAATTATTGTAGAATGATTCTCATTGCCTCTAGTCTCCTGAAGGAAGTTTCCCACTTTTTTAAGCAGAGGATCTTGACCTGGGCTCTTTCAAGTATATCAAGTTCCCTTGGTTAATGTCAAAAGGATGAAATGGAAAAAGCAAATATAGAGGATTAAAAAAAAAGATTGGATATCAAGTATTTTGTGGATTTCTGCTACTTAGGATAAACTTTTCTTTGAAAAGAATCACACACTTTATCCCCAAGGAAAACTTCTGAACAGATTCCTAGGGATATGTTATCTAGAATAGTGTCTGTTACATTTTCCATATCTCTTAGAATTCCAAACTACTCTGGGTAAAGACTTCTAAATCCAAGGGGAAATTAGCTCTCACATCGTTTTTTTCCAAGTGATCTAATTATAAGTTTGAATCTTGTCCAAAGTAAACCAATTTAATTCTACATTTATCAATCAGGCTTAAGACCAGGAATAGTTTCACTCTACTCAACCCCTCACTGGTTAGTGAAAAGCTTTGACATTTGTTGGTGACTACATTTAATTTGCAGATTTTTATTCAGTTCCAAAATTTCTTTCAGGAACTCTGCCGTATCATGTTCCACTGATTTATAAACAGTGTGCATATTAGCTCACACAACATGAGAAGCATGTTTAATGGGTTAAGATATGTGTAATTTAATAACAAAGAAAAGAACCATGAGCTCAAGTTCGTGGCTTTCATGACTGACTGATCATTTCTCATCCAAACATTTCCATTGGTATCTCCTAAAGTTATAACATATCTAAAGAAACTAGCATAAAATAGAAAAGCTAATACAAATGGAGAATGAACTAGATTGTAATGAAAAGACTGCCCAATTTGAAAATCTTCCTGCCACTTACTGTCTATGTGACCTTAGGCAAATCATTTAACTTCTCTGGCCTCCAGTCTTCTCATCTAGAAAACAAGAGACTAGAGTAGACTAAGTGACTTGCAAAGTCCCTCCAATGCTAAATCTATGATACTAATGGTTGAAGAACTAGAAGGAAGGTCTATAAAATGCAGTCAGGTAACCAGACCTTCCTGCTTACCTAGTAATATGTCTACTAGTTGCAGTTTGCTGCAACTACTTTATTCACATTCACATCTGAAACAAGCTTAATATGACCTTTTCTTTCCAACTTGGGCATCTGAATCGTGTACAAAAACAATATGTTTGTACATCAGCATTATTAGTACCTAAAGCTCATATAGCTTGAATTCTCATACTAGTGGCTTATCAATGTACAATGTCTCATTTTGAAAAAGGGGGAAAAATTCGAATAGTTGCAAACCCATTAAGTAGAGGTACCTATTTCAAGATAAAGAGAATAATAAACTATACTAGGACCCTCAAGAGCTCATGAGGAATGAGGGTTATTGATATTCATAGATTGTTCTAGATAGAAGAGAAATTCAATTAAAATGAATTAAATTTATATTTTATTCAATTAAAATGAAAATGACCTAAATAATCCACATTAGTTAATTCACATTTTTCCACAATTGGTTGAGATAATTCACTTCGGCTGCATAGCTAGCAAAGCCATACATTGACTTTTTAGGTGCCCAGTAGTTGAGTTAGTGGTTGTGTACAGAGCTAGTCATACCCAGATTCCTAGTCATTGATGATTTTGTAAGCTCTTTTCTTTAGTATATAAACATAAAATCCATTATACTTCATCTGTTAAGTCTATATTAAAAGTTTGCAACACCACCCATTGTGAACAGAGGCATGCTTGAGGTAGCTTTAAAAAAAAGTAATCACATTGCAGCAGCAATAAATTTTTTGAAAAAAATATGCAAAGTTAACTCATCCATCCAAACTCCCAGGATACCATGAATGTTTTTCAACAGTATTTTTTGAGAGGCCACTAAAACACGTATTCTATATAAAGTACTTAAAACTGGAAAATTCTCAAGGAAAGGGTATTTCAATTACTTCAAGCCAGTTGCTAAATTTCTACGTGTGCATGGGATTTCTCCAGCTGGCAAGGATGCAAGCAGAGTAAGACTAGAATGGAAAAGCGATATATCATAGAGTTTCATCTATAGAGGGCAGAACATTTTTCAAAGCATACTCCTTGGAGGTGATAGGCCCAGGGAAGAAAATCCACTTAGCTCAAGCCTATAGCTAGTGCATCGAGTATCGTCCGGTGTTTTTTTTTCTTTTAACCTCTCCTGTAGGAACTGTTGTTTTTTTTTTTTTTTTCACTGAACGAAACAATCTGTATCTATTTATTTCATTATTGCATTCACAGTAAAAGGTTAGAGAAACATACCAAGTTTTGCTACTGTAAAAGCTGACATTGACTAGGTCCACTTCGCAGACTAATGTCTCTAGAAATTGACCTTCCCTGGAACTGCTGTGCTTCGAAATTGCACTGTCTCATTCTGGCTATTTAAAAAAAAAATCAGGTCTCCAGAGGAAGGTGTGTGTCCGATACCCCTGTAATTTGCGTGCATCTGGCACATTTCCGAACACTGCAAAAATTAACTGTGCCAAGCCAAACATTATCCAAAGTGTCCAGCATCACGAGTAAACACCTTCCCACCGTGATTCTGCGCCATCAAACACTCGGCAGCTAATTTCATCTTGTGCATTACTTCGGGAGCTCACCGAGGCCAAGTGAAACTGCGGAAATGGGAACAATGCACAGAGGAAGAATCTTACACCATTAAGGGATCCGTTTCTTCTTCGCACAAATAATAACCCCGCCACGCCTTTGCTTTACAGGCAAGACTAGATGGCTCCAGGAAATTCTCAGTAAAGAGAATGTCCTGTCTGTCCTCCCAGACCGAAGTATCCCTCCTCCCACAGGAAAGTTTGCCCTCACCTACAGTTAGGCCAAGACCTCGGGCTACCTAGAGCGCGGCGTTAATAGCCCAGAGAAATTGGCACGCACTCAGTAGCCCAGCACGGTCTCCGGGAACGGCTGCCAGACTTAGCGCCGGGAATGGGGAGCCCCTGACTTCTGCACATCCGTTAAGAGGTAGCGGTGCCTGATTTTTTCAAGATAAGGAGAGTAATAAACCATACCAGGACCTTCGAAGCTCATGGGGACGGAGGGCTTTTAAAGCATGGGACTGGAAGGAGGACAGTGGCGAGGACCGCTTCAGGTCCCCTCGCAAGCCAAGGAATAAGCATGCCTCGGGAGCCCTGGACAGACGCGTGTATGCGGCGCCCCGGTGAGTAGGAAGGGGGTGCTTCTCGCTTCTCTCCCCTGCCCACCTTATAGTATTAATTAATATTAATTGGAGATATGCTCGTGGGGCTTATCGCCAGATTTTGCTGCTGTGCACCCGAGTCTTTGGAACTTGGCACAGCCTTCGTCGGGACGCGCTGCGCCTCCTCCAGCCCCTCTCGGAGCCTTCTCAGCCCCCAGCTCGGTCCGCCGGCAGGACCGAGCTCCCGGGCCAGCTCCTCCAGCTCCGTCTCCCTCCCTCCTTCTCTGGGAGACTTAAATGACCTTTCACGATTCACCCTGGGACGGGGTGGGGGAGGCGGGAGAAGTCGGGGGAGTCCCCCTGGAAGCACCACCCACGGAGCCCGACCCCCGCTGCGCCGCGGAGCGCGCCAGGGAAGGCCTCCGGGGCGCGCACGAGCCTCCCTCCGGTGCTCCCAGCTCCGGGCGCGCGCGCGCCGGACGGGACCCGGCCAGGAGAGGGAGGGAAGTAGGGAGGGAGGAGGCGGGGGCGCGCTCCAGGCTTCCTGTTGTGGTCGGAGGGGAGCCGGCTGGAGTAGGAGCGAGCGAGCCGGGCGGAGCCGCGAGGGTGTGTGGGTGGGGGAGGGGCGGCGGGGGCGGGGCCCCGGGGAGCAGCGCCCCCAGCTGTGCTGCGTGCAGGCGCCGCCCCCGCGCGCCGCAGTCCCAGCTGTCGGGTCTGGGGCTCGGCCGCCGCCGCCGCCGCCGGGGCCGTTACCGTTGCCTGAGGGCCGGGGACTGGAGCCGAGGCGCCCGGGAGGCGGCGTTCGCGCGGAAGCCGGGCTCGCGGCGAGGCGGCGCGGGGACAGTGGAAGAAGGCGGGGGGGCGGGCCTGTCGTGGCCTCGGGAGCCCAGGCGGTGCGGAGCGAGAGCCGAGGCGGCGGCGGGTCCCTGCCCGGCTCTGCCTCCCTTCCCCCCTCGCTCGCCGGGGCCGGCGCCGGGAGCCCCGGGCCGGAGCTCGGGAGGCTGCGGAGCGGCCGCGCCGCCCACGGAGGATGCAGAAGTAGCGGCGCCGGCTCCGCCGCCCGCCCGCGGGTGAGTAACGGGAGGGCGAGACCGGGCGGCGGGGGTCCGCGCGGGGAGGGCAGACCCCCCAAGCCCGCAGGGACTCCCCGGGCTCGGCGACCTCCGCGCGGTGACAGCCCCGGGGCCGGGGCGGTGGGAGAGGGCGAAGACCCTCCCTCTGGGATCCCTCCGGATTCCTCCGGGGGTCAAGTTCCCCTCCACCCCCTTTGGGGTTCCGGAGACCACGGGAGGGGATCGGTGTGAGTTTCGAGGCCAAAGGTCAGCGGGCCGGGATGAGGGACAGGACGCACTGATTTGTATCTCTTTGGAAACTGGACCAGCTCCCTGGTTTCTATGTCCATATGGCTCCGTCCATCTTCGAGAACATCACCGGCCAGCCTTCCTCCCCTCCCCTCCCCCACGCCCAGACCTCTTCCAACTTAAAAAATAGCCCGAACCAAGGTTTCTTCGTGGATGGTGGTTCCCTGGACATGGTGAGACTTTGGTGGAAGGCGCGCTACTATATAAGGTGAAGTTTGGAACGTGTTGGTGCAGGTGGACTGCCCTAGGTAGAAGCCGTGCGGGAGAAGCGTGCTTGTCCGATGCAAGGTGCTCTCCTCTGAGGTCGGCTTGAATGATGGGAGCTGCTGCCCTCCAGCCCTAGACTGCACTTAAAGAAAGATTGTGTCAAGTTACTTTTAGTGTGATACTGTATAAAAGTGATTAGCTACTTTTGAAAGGAGCCCTGCGTTATTGTTAGGGAAACTTTCTTTGGTGTCAGGTTGTTTTAAGCATTGAGAATTTTAATTAGGAGTTGCCCCAGATCCTTAAATCTCCATTTCTTTTAAATTGAGAAAGAGGACAGATATTTTGTATGTAGTTCATAAGGTCATAGCCATATTCTTTTCCCCTTGTGCGTTTTTCACCTTGGTCTTTGAGAAGTTAGGTTGAAACTGTTAATTTGCTGGCAGTGTTAGCTAATTGCAAATGAAACCTCGTGTGGTATGTTTTCAAGGTGAGCTGTTTCTCTTCCAAAAAACTAGGTTTGGGTTATATCACACCCACACCTAAAGTAGTGCAAACCTGATTTTTGACTTCTTAGGAACTGAATAGATCTGGAGCTGTGCTTGATTTCTTACAAACATAATTCTTCTGAGGTGTCATCTCTAAAATTGTCTAAACAGTATTTTTTCCAGTTCAGTTTTAGGGTTTGCAAGTGTATTTGAACGTCTCTTAAAATAGCAAAATATTACCCAAGGCATACTTCATGTGTTTACAGTCAGATGCTAAAACATGAATATTCCATCTCCAGTCGTTAAGATTCTGCTGTACTTGGTCCTTTGCATCCCCCAACATACAACTGCTTTAGAGATCCTTAAGGGTTTTTATGGTGCTTAGTAATATAGTGTTAATCCTAGTATTCACTTAATCAACCAATATTTAAATCAGCTTTCTAATTATAAGAGACTGGGTTTGACTCTCACCCAGACTGGAGTGTCTTGCCAAATAAATTAGCTATTCCTTTGAAAGGAAGATAAGGCAAGTGAGACAACTTCTTAGTTAAGTGAGAAATTTGCATTTCAAAAAATAGGGTTTGTGCTTCAATTTTTAATAAGTTTAGACATGAAAAGAATTTTTGTAATTAAAATAAGGAAACAGTTTATGTTCTAAAGTAATATATTTGCCCTTAGACTCTAGGATCAGTCAATTCCATAGATTATTCAGTTTTATTACAAATTTTACACTCCTTTGGCAAGCATATATAGGTTAAGTTACAAGAATTATCACTTCTGGAATATGATCCTTTAATAACATTAGTGAGATGGGAGAATATATCTGTGTATATGTGCATTAATGATGTATTTATTGAATTTCTGTTTCACTTAAGTTTGAATTCTTAGCGGTTTTTTTTACACTTGTAAATTACAGTATTAATGGAGATGGACTATAGAAAGGAAGATTTTATAACTTTATCATGAAATTTGAGAATGATCTAACGTTAAGACCCATATTATAGGTATGTGTGTGTGTGTGTATATATATATGTATATGTATGTGTTTACAAATTACTAAAATTTTATTTAACATCTATCACTGTAGTACATAGATTCCCTTATCTTTTGTATTGAAAATATCCTTTGACTTACAGTAAGGAAACATTTCATGAAATTTTCAAAAGAACCAGCCCTGGATATTGAAGGGTTACTGAAAGTTGCCCTGTCTTGGTAACTATACCCAGATGTGGGGGAATTTTGTACTAAATTTTGCATTATTTAAATCCTGTACTCTGAATATTTGATTCTTGATATAGGTTATAATCAAAAGTTAAATACTCCCCTCTTCATTTTAGGCTTACCTTTTCTCCCACATTTTATACTTTAGTATGTTCTCGGAAAATGCAGTGTTTTATTCGTGATTATTACTGTGACATGAAGTTAAAATATTAAAACAGTGATTTATTGATGCAATAATGGACTATTTTGATATTATATAGCTCATATACAGTCTCAATTTTACTGAAGCATCCATTTGTTTACTTGTGAATTTTTCAAAAGCACTGTCTTTTAGATATTACAATTTGTATTAACTATTCACTAAAATTAAATATATATACATATATATATATTACCTGTATTTTATTGTCATTGTCATAATAAAAGGGTTGTGTTCTTTCTCTATTTTAGGTTAACAATTGGAAACCTATGGCATTTCCTCATTCTAATTTGTAGACTTCTTGTCATTCTAAGTCTGTCTGGATTTGTGCATTTATACATGTTAAGAGAGAGAAAGATAGAGCTGGCAAGTGCATACAAATGAGTTCTTCTTGCCTTCTGGTCAATTGCAAGCTTGGGAAGTAAAATTGGTCTTGGTGGCAGGCATTCTGATAGAAATTGTAATAAGTATCTATCTCTTTATCCTCTCTGACCACTAAAATATTATTCTTCATCTTGCAAAAAAGATTTTTTCCCCAGTAGGTTGATACCTTAACCTAACAATTTATTTTTTTTAATCTAATTAGATTTTTCTTTATGTTCAGGCTTCTTTATGCTTGTTTGCATTTACAGTGCTTTATAGGTAGTAGGTGCTCAGTAAATATTTGTTGAGTTGAGCCCTGAATTATATGTATGTTCATCTTTAATCCGAACATTTACTATCACTATTTTAAATTGGGAGGGTGAGGGAAAATGTGAAAGCAGTAGTTTAAAAATAGTTTTGGAAAACCAAGTTCTGACAGCACCAATTTCAAAGGACAGTAGTAAGGTAAGGGCAGGCAACATAAATGAAGCCACTTAGCTGTTTAAATCTTGGCTAGTTTTAAATTTACCTATCCCGAAGACTAAAATTAGCCTTAATGCTTGCAGATGTAAGTGTAAAGTAGTTCTTTGAGCATAGAGAATGAAAAAAAGCAACTATTTTAATTATGATTTTTACTTTAATAAATATAAAGGCCATGTCCTTAACATTTACGTATAGTCTAAATTGCTTATGTAAGCTTCTTGATGGCAGGTAGGTACTCTGCATATTAAATTTTATGATATTAGAACCTTATGTTACCTGTAATTTGATGATGAACTTTAGGATGTTAGAACTGCAAAAGACATTAATGATCATCTAGTTCAATCTCTTAATTCTTTAGTCTTAAGGAAACTGAGGACCAGACTTTGAGTGTCCTGATCTTCTGTCTCAAACTAGTGTTCTTTCAAATGTGTGAGGGTGTTTTTAACCTTTTTTTTTTTTGGCCCAAACCCTTTTTTAACAATAATGTTTTTAAATGGATAAAATAAAATACATAGAATTATGAAGGAAACTAATTATATAGTTAACAAAAGTTTTTTTTTTAAAGTCCACAGACCCAAGGTTGTGAATCACTGTCCTATATCATTATAAATGATGTATGAGTCTAATACAGGCGGTTTTTGAATGTCTGGGTTTATTCTTCACCTGGTATATTTCTGTCAGATATTGTAATCCACAACTACCTTTTAGTTCATCCCACGAAGCATTTTTCCCTCAAAAGTTCAAAATTTGCAAATGTTCATGCAAGAAAGGTAGAGAGTTCCTCCTGTTCATGGGGAGTGGAATGCGTGTGGTAGAAAGTAAGCAAAGTGGGAGATACTTTTTAATAATACTTTCTATCCATGTGCTTTTAAAAAATACCCCTGAATGCTGCTTTTGATGGCAACTAGGAATATATTTTATGATAAATCTCATTACATGAAAACTCAAAGCCTTAGTTAATATAAGGGATGTATTATTTATTGATAAAAATTAAAGCTGTCCAAAAGTGAAATGTGCTGCTTTTTACTAGTGAATTCTCCATCAATGTATTCTTATTCCTTGATGCTGTCTCCTTTCTAGGTTTTTTGTGACACTGCTCTTTTCTAGTTTTCCTCCTGCCTTTTTGAACATTCCTTTTCAAATCTCCTTTGATGTATCTTCATCCCGATCATACCCACTAACTCCCAAGCTTTAGCCCTTTTCTTCTGCCTCTGCACTGTTTTACTTGATCTCATCAGCTCCTGTTGATTTAATGATTATCTCTATGCTGATGATTCTCAGATCTACTTATTTAGGCCTAATCTCTCTTCTAACCTCCAAACTCAAATGAACTCATCTTTCCCCCTAAGACCTCCCCTCTTTCTCACTTCTCTGTTATTCTGGAAGACATCACCATCCTTCTAGTGACCAGGTTAGTAAACTAGGTGTCATCCTCTGCCTCTCTTTCCCTCTCCTCCCCTCCAATCTAGTTATCAGGTCTACCCTCAAAGCATCTCTCTGACATATTCTCTTGTTTTCCACTGCTACCACCCTGGTGAAGGCCCTCATCATTTCATCTGAACTATTGTAATAACTTTCTGATTGGTCTCCCTGCTTCAAGTCCCTCCCTACTCCAGTCCATCTTTCACTCACCTGTCAAATTGATCTTTCTTAAACTCAGGTTAACCCCCCACCTCCCCCAGATTCAGTAAATGCCAATGACTTCCTTCAGGATCAAATATAAAATCTGTTTGGCATGAACAGCTCTTTATGAATTGCTTCCTTTCTACTTTAGCCATCTTGTTACACCTTACTTCTCTCTCAAGTACTTTGTGATCCAGTGACACTGGCTTCCTCTTCTGACTTCTTCACTGTCCCCCATACCTGGAGTGGTCTTCCACCTCATCTTAATTCCCTGGTTTCTTTCAAGTCCCTGCTCAAATTCTACCTTTTACAAAAAAGACTTTTCTGATCTCCCTTTATGCTAGCCCCTTTGTTATTTATCTCCAGCTTATTCTGTATATGGCTTAATGGTACAGTTGTTTGTATGTTGTCTCCCTCATTAAACTGTAAAGTCTGTGAGAGGAGAGACTTATTTTTGCCTTTTTTGTATCCCTAGTGCTTAGCACAGTGCCTTGTTACATAGTAGGTGGTTAATAAATGCTTATTAAGTACAAGAAGAGGACTAATGTCTAATAAGACTGGAAAAGTAAATTGAGGACAGATTTTAAAGGGATATACATGACAAACAAGTTTTTATTTGATCCTTGGGGCAACAGGGAACTACAGGGCTTAAGTAATAAACTCAGACTTGTACTTTAGGAAAATTCCTTTATTGGCTGTGTGGATTATGAACTGGAGAAAGAAGTGACTTGAGACAGGGAGACCAATTATAAAGCTATTACAATAATCCAGGTGAGAGTGATGAGAAGAGAGAAGACATGTTAGAGATGCGGAGATGGACATGGTGACTGAATCTGTGGGATGAGAGAGAGTGATGAGGGTCTAAGTTATGGTGATGGCCATGTGAGAAGAGAGAAGACATGTTAGAGATATGGAGATGGACATGGTGACTGAATCTGTGGGATGAAGAAGAGTGATGAGAGTCTAAGTTACGGTGATGGCCATGTGAGAAGAGAGAAGACATGTTAGAAATATGGAGATGGACATGGTGACTGAATCTGTGGGATGAAGAAGAGTGATGAGGGTCTGAAGATAATTTCAAGATATCAAAGCTTGTAACCTCAACAGAAATAGGGAAATTTAAAATAAGAGTGGGTTTTGGGGAGAAAGGTAACGGAGTTACATTTTGAGCATGTTGAGTTTGAGATATTTATGGGATATCTATTTTCAAATGTTGAGTAGACAGTTTTTGATATGGGACTCTCAGAAGAGAGACTAAGGCTGCTTATAGATCTGTCAGTCATTTGCATAGAGATTATAATTACCCTTTAGAATTGATGAGATTACCAGGTGAACCAGCAAAGGAGACTAAATGATATGCCCAGGTCACAGATAGGAGGAGAACCAGAATAGGGTAGTTTCATGAAAACCCTGAGAAAAGAGACTATCCAGAAAAGTGATGGTCATTATTTTCACATGCCTCCAAATCCTATAAATTCTTCCTTTTCAGCTTGTCCAATTTTTTCGATTTTTCTATTGCTACTATCCTGGATGATTGTCTTATAGACTACTTTCACAGACTCTTAGCTGGTATGTTCCTCTCTCCCGTTTCTTTCTTTATCCTTTCAGCTTCTCCCTTTCTTCCTCCTCCTTCCCCTTTCAGCCCTTCTCACTCCCCCTCTTTAACCTGGTCTGCCTGTCTCATATAGATTGGAAATGCAGAGGCCACTGATTCTAGTACTAATTGGCAAAGAAACTTTGACCTGCTCTGTTTCTGTCCTAGGTCAGTTCACCTCTCCTTGAGTAGCTTCTGAGGGCTTCTCCATATTGGTGCTGGATTTTGTGTAGACACCCAACTGTTTTCTTAGCCCTACTGCAGAACTCCAGAAGTCAAGAGATCCATCAACTTTCCCCTCCCCAGTAGCATGGTTTTCAGGTATGCACCGCCGCACCAGACCTTTTAATTTGTCACTGTTCTAAGTATGTCATTCCCTTGCTCAGAAATTCACAGGTCCAATCCCTGAGAAGAAAAGTCAAAACTCTTAGTCAAGCATTCAAGGCTTCTCAGTCTGTTTTGACAGTCTTGTCACTTGTTTTTCCCCTTTAATCATTTTTTTAAGCCAAACTAGGCTTTCCCAAGCCTAGTTTAATGTCCTCTCCCTTTCCTACCCCAGCTTTTTTTTACATTACCCTTGGTTAGAACATTGTTCTCTATATTCTTTGCTTATCCAAATTCAACCCATCCTAAAGTACCAAATCAAGTGCCCTTCTCGTCTATGAAATATCTTGGATGGTTTCAACCTACCATGATCTATCCCCTCCATAGAAGTCATGGCAATTTATTGTTTATAGTACTTATTTAGTAATCAACTCTATGTTGCTTTTTGGTATTTTTTACTTTGTATTGGTTAGCTCATCCTTTTGGATATCATAATTTTTGTCTTCTCAACTAGATTGTAAGATTCTTGAAAAGAGAACCTATGTATATATTTATTTATGTTTTCTAACAATTCTTTCTAGTAGTATTCAATACGTACATATACACATATAAAACATGTGTAATTTTTTTCTTTTTTTTTTCTTTTTTTTTTAATTAGGAAATGCCTTCCAATCAAGGGAAATAATTTTGTTAAAGTATGGTTGCGACTCTGTGTATGGGAGACAGTAAGATAGGCAGCTGGAAAAAGTAATATTTCTTTATGGCATCTGAAATGTTGAGTGAGTGGAAAAATAAACTATATGATAGGAACTTCAAGAGAAATAAAGTGAATTTAGGTATGAAAAGATAAAAAATGGATTGTATGAAAAATGTCACACATTTTAGAGTTTTGTGATTATGACATCATTATTTAGTATCATAGGGTATAGTCTGTAGTTTGGAGGTCCATTTAACAGATATGAAACTGCTGCTGAAGGAAGTTAATTGACTTGCCTAAGGTCACTTCTGTAGTCAGCATTAGAGGTAGAACTTGAATTTAGATCCTGTAACTCTAAATCTCATATATTTTCCATTGTACCACTTTTAAACTAGAAACAGTGGGTAAGCTTATCCACAGCTGATCAATGGTGACCGAAATATCAATATAGTCTTTTTCTTTGGGTTTATTTTGTTGGACCACCGTTAATAAGAAAACCAGTGTTTATAACAAGGTTTTATGTTCATTTCAGCAATAAGTCTCCTAGAGTGCTGGCTTAGAATTTTACATTGTAGTGGGTGGATCATTGTCTTAGGAAAGTTTGCCTATATATTTTTAATCCACATTGTAGGTGCTAGTTTCCCTTAAGCAAATCCATGATATGAAGATCTAATTTACAATGAAGGTCATTTTATAATGATTGTATTCTCATTAATACGTATAAAATATTTGAATTATAATAATTAAATATTCAACTTTTCAGATTATATCTGTTGTGTGAAGCAAGGGTATATACAGGTGTATTAATTAGTATTGTCTAAGTCTGGTGGTCCAAGATAGCAGATAGACTCAGAACAGTGTTCTCTTTTATATATTTTCAGGGCATGATTGTTTATGCATTTTTGTCATTTTCTCCTTGTTTTTAAACTACTACTTCTTAATACTGCTGGAAAGTAAACAGGTACAAATAAAAACAATATTTATTAGGTAAAGGTTATTAAAATTTTCTATATGAGTTACCTTCTCTTCATCCCTTCTATGTGAATATATTTCATATATCTCTTGGTGAACTTGAGTCATTTCAATGCCGGATTTTTAACATGACCAGAAAGCATTTTAAACAGTAATACAATATACCATATAGCATCCTCTGCCTCCTTTTATACCGTTCTGCTATTTTCAGCATAAAATTGCAAGAGGGCCTGACAGTACTGAAGGCCACTTGGTATTTTCCTTTGTTTTGTGGATTGTCACAGACAAAAAATTCATCATCAATAGCCAGTCTGTTAATGATGATACTTTTGACACTTAGACTTGTCCTTCAAAAGCAAATATAATTTTGCCAGGACCATAGTATTTGAAGTCTTTTCAACATGGTAGATAGAATGCACCAGTATTTGGACTCCACTGGTATGGTTTTTGAGAATCCAGGATTACATTCATGCCTTGGTTTAAGCATGGGAGTTAGCCTACCCACAGCTTTGTAAAAACTGGAAGGAGCTGAGCATGCCATTCTCCTGCTTTGCTACCAGTTTGCAATCTGAATTGCTTGCCTATATATAACATGAAGAGGTAGAGAAATATACTGAAGCATATGATATCATATACTTACTAATGTTAATTCAACTAAAACCTTAAGTATTAAAGTTTGGACTCATTTGGAGTTGAAGATAGACCCACATAGAAAGTACCTATAGTTGAGAAAAGAAGTTTTGAGAGATGACATCCTAAAGCATCAGAGCTCTTACAGCTGTTATTCCATGAAATGACTGCAACTCCTTTTGTGTATTTTCCCTTTGTGTATGAATCTTCATGTCTGTCTTCAAACGTACGTCTCTTTCTCTTTCTGTGACTTCCTTTTCTTCACTGTCTCTTTATGGTGAAATTTTGATTTTGATCTGGAGCTGTTGACTACATCAGAAGAAAGGAGTACAGAAATTCATAACTGCACACGATCAGTTTTTTAATAGAAAAGCTAGAAAATGTGTTAGGGGCAACAGGAGGTAGAAGAGATGACAGAGAGAAAAGTGGAGACAGAAGGAAAGAGAACATCAGATGGAGCAAGTTGCTGAGATTGGATTCGGTGGTGGCCTCAGCAACTGGAAGAGATTAGACTCAGTGACAGGGGAGTGACAATGTGACGTAAAATGGAAGCAATGGCAACCAATGGCTAAGAACAGCGGTGAGAGTGGCAGCTTGTCAGATGGCTCTGAAAATGGAACCACTGATGAAGATGCAGAGATAGAACAACTCTGCCTTCTAAAGTGTTTGTGTGGTGGAGGGTAGTGACAAGAATTCACCTGCATTTCGAAACTGTAGCCCTTAATGTGAAGAAAGTCTAATCAAAGAGAAATCTTGAGTATGTATTTACCATAAGCAGTGGTATATAGGGGTAAATTAAGTAATACAGGTCTATAATTATAGCACCATACAGTTTAAAAAGGCTAGGGAATATATAATACAGTTTAGAAAGTTTTCCATTAAATACGGGTTCTAGCATTTGTCTGTGTAGAAAAAAACAATGATTCCTATCATTGCCTTCTTTGTCTAGACAACTGAAGTTTTACCCTGGAAACGAAGGTTGTTATTGTAGTAGATCCTTCTTCTAGTTCCATGAAATAGATAACAAGTTTCTCTGTAAGATCATAGGTCTGGAGCTTAAAAAGATATTAAACTTCAAGATTTTATTTGTATGATAGCCTAAAATTCAAAGGAGAATATATGTGAAAGCATCTTGAAAACTGTAAAAACATATAAAATGTAAAATTTTTATTATTATAGAATTAGAAAAGAGCACCATGTAATAAATGTGATTAACAGTGGTGAGGCTAAAGTGAAATCTATTTAACCTTTATAGCGATAAGAAAGACATGTCTTGTGTTCAGTTTTAAAAGAAAAACATTCTCCAAAGTGCTTCCTCAAAATAAGCATAAGAAAGACTTGTCACCTTTTAGATCTGTGGCACCTCCTTAAGTTCAGTTAAGGAAAAGAACCTTTAATGGAGTTTCACAAAGTCATCATTTGCTGTTCTGTTTAGATAAGCCTGTTAATATTTGAAGGTACATGTTATCCACTGAATTTTTATTGCATGGATGTATATATGTAAAAATTTATGTCTATATGTATGTGTATATATATGTACACATATGTATGTATATATATGTGTACACATATGTGTGTACATATACATGGGTATAAGTTTGCTTGGTGTACTAGTAAAAGCACTTGGCTAAGGGTCAGTAGGCTAGTAGACCAGTTTCTGCTACTTCCAAGCTTTGTGACTGTTGACAAGTCAAAGCTAATTCTGAGATTTTCAACATAGGTTATTAGGAGAATGGTGTTGCCATTAACAGGAGTAGGAAAATTGGGAGGTGAGGCATATACAAAGAAGGAAATAAATAAAATTTTAGACTGCTCACATGGAAGCAGAAGGAAGTCCATGTGGAAATTTTGAGGCATTATTAGGTCTGGACTCCTGGGAGGAGTTAGGGCTGGAGATAAAGACTCGAGAATATTAGCCAATTATTGTATGTAGCCTGCTGTGATCTTTTTGTTTGCAGATCCTCATATCCGTTGAATTAATTGCCTGTCTCATCTTGACATCTGTAAGTTTGATAAGCATATCATTTTATGCCTTCGTCAAAGAGTAGCTGAGCATTTTTATTGGCCATGGCAAGAACAAAGGAGCAATATAAAGCATTATGTTGACCCTGCATTTAGGGATGATATTGAGAAAGGAGGCCGGTGAAACAGACAACAGGTGTGACAGGAGAGCTGGAAGGAGACCTTGCTCTGTCCAGTATCATAGAAGATCAGACAGAGACTGAGAAGTGTATCACAAAGGAGAGGAGGTGCTGGCAATGTTCAGCACAAGAGATGGAGGATGAGAACTCTGAAAAGCCAATCACTGGTCAGCAGTGGAGATAGTGACATGAGAAATTTCAGATATGGAGGAGGAGAAAGAGATTTCAAGGCTTAAAAGAATCGATGATGAAGTGGTGGCAGTCAGCATCTATTGTATACCTTTTTTTTTTTTTAAAGAAATCTGGCAGTGAAGGAGGTGAGAGAGTTGATATAGTAGCTTTAATAGAGCAATAATGTTAAGGGAAGATTTTCTTAGAAAAAAACAACACCTGAGAATTTTTTTTGAAAGAGGAGAAAGAGTGAGTGAAGTGGGAGAGATTGAAGATAACAGGAGAAAGGGATGCTTGAAACAAGATGCTAGGGGAAATAAAAAGGGTGGAACCGGTTAGGCATGGCAAGGGGGAGGTCATGTCTTCTAAGACGAGGGAAGAGGAGGAAAGAGGGTAAATAAAATGTACATCAGGGTTTCTTAAACCCCAAAGATTCGTGGACAAATTTCAGGGGGCTCATAAAGTTGAATGGGAAAAAACTACATCTTTATTTCAATATAATTGGTTTTCCTTATAATCCTGTGTATTTAGAGAATGGATCAACAGGTTTCATCAGACTGACAGAGGTATTCATAACACAAAAACGGTTAAGAATTTCCATTTGTAAATAATGAGATGTGAAGGACTGTAAGTTGAAGGAATTTGTATTACATGTTCTCGTTCTCAATAATAGGAGGTGAATGGAATAACAATTTTTTCTTTTCTGTCAACATTAAAAAAAATCTCTAGGATTCCATGTTTGTGCTTCAATGACAAGAACTTTATCGATTTTCAAAAAATAATGTACTCCATAGAGGATCCTGAAAATTGTTGATCTTGCCTTCCTAACAGAGTAATGATGCTTTAGTATTTCTTCTCTGGTCTACCTTGATTACATTGGCCTTGATTGGCCTTTATTCTCAAATGGTTCTGTAAGTATTTGACATCCTGCAAGAGATAAATGAACAAGGAGAGATGCACAGATTTTCAAGATAAGTTAAAAATATCTGTCAGCTACCATAAACTGTGGTTATGCTAGTTGTAGAGTTATCTGTTCTATATCCCTAGACCAGGCTATGAAGACAACTATATAGAGATCTTCATGAAGGGAGTCAACTTTTCAGGATCTCCTAAGAATTGAATGACACTTTCAGTTCCTGTCGGGACCATGCCATAACTGAATTAGGATGACTTAATTTTTGAATTCCTATCCTACCTTGTTTTGGACTCCAACTCAGCAGGCATTTATTGAGCACCTATTTTGTGCTAGGGCTGGGCACTAGAGATACAGAGACATAAATGCTTTAACAGGATATCCTGTAGACATCTTAAATTCAGCATATCCAAAACTATCTCGTTTTCCCTACTCCCTTCCAAATTTCCCTATGACTCTTGAAGGCACCATCATCCTTCCCAGTCGTCTAGGCTGGCAGTCTAGAAGTGGTTCTTGACTCTCCCCACTCCCCACCCCCAGTTAATCATTTGTCAAGTCCAGTGGTTTCTACCTTCAAAGCATCTCTCATATATCCTTTGTACTTCCCCTGACCCTACGTCATGCTGATGCAGGCCTTCCTTACCTTATATCTGGACTATTAAAGTGACCTTTGGTGGGTCTTCCTGCCTCATACCTCTCCCTACTTCATTCAGTCCATCCTCCATTCAACTTCCAAAATGATCTTCCTGAGGCACAGGTTTGAACATGTCACTCCTATAGAAACTTTCCTCTCGTGCACAAAAGGAGGTAATATTCCTGTAAACTTGTGTTGTGAGTTTAGTTGAACTGCCACTTAGTATGAAGTGTCATAAAGGAGCATGCAGAGTGCTGTCTGTTACTGCTATCACCACATGTATGTGTGGCTATGGGAAATAGACGGACTGATTTAATCAATACTGTCTGCTGTTTGTGACCTTAGCAGTTTAGGGCAATTCTGATTTCTCATGGACAGTCATAAAAGAAATATAGGTGATGGAGAAATTAAGAGAGTTAACGATATATACTGTGCATTTGTACAGTGCTTAATAGTTTGTAAAAGGCTTTGGTTTGGAGTCCAAAGAGACCCGGGTCCAGTTCTGCCATCAGCTCCTACTTAGTAAGACTTAGCAGTCTTGGCCGAAAGTCACTTAACCTTCTTGAGCCTCCATTTGATTATATTTAAAATGGGGATATTAATACTTCAATAACTGGATGATTCAGTGGAATTTGTCCAAAGCGCTTTGTAAATCCCGAAGGTCTGTATATAAATGGCATGTCTTCTTATGTGCTTTGTTTCATTTGACCTTCACATATTAGTCCTTTGTGATAGTCATGTATGCTTACTAACAATTTATAGAAAACAAATTGAAGCTAGGAGAAATTATGTCTTACCCAATGTTGTGTGCCAGGCAGATGACAGAACTAGGACTCGCAGGCCTCTTTTCTTTCTGTGCTTCCTAAGCAAGAGCCAGGGCTTTTTTCCATGGTTTTAAAAATAGTTGTTTTTCTTTGCACATAGGCATGTTAAGATTTATGCTTTTGACAAAGTGCTATACAATGTAATCTGTTTCTGATGTCCCCCTTTAAACATGTTACTAACAGATTGAGCAAACACCCTTAGTAAGTTTACTACTTTGCAAACAACGAATGACTGTCCTGGTCCATGTGGCAGCAAATTCAGATATCAAAGTTAGTTATTTTGGAGTGAATATGTGTTCTTTGCTTTACTTCATGGACAGCAGTGAGTGATATTTGAAATAAATTTTATCCAAAATCATTATTTTCAACAAAAATAGAAATCTAGAAAATTTGTTTTCATTTTATGATTGGTCTTTGATTTTTACCAAGGCACAAAGTACAAATTAATATTTGTATGATGCTGTATTATTCAGGACCAAGAAAGATTGCCATGTTTGATAGGAACTTTCCCCAAATTTGCTTTTAGTAACTTTCTAGTTCCTGAATCTCATTGAACCATCATGAATAGTTTTCTTGAAAAGCTCTAAAAGAACATATACTTGAAATTAATTTATTATTGACTAAGGTTTACATTATTTTGGTGCAACTTGTCACTGTTTAGTATTTAGTATGTCATATTTTGCACCTCCACATAAGCCATTTCAGGCAAGCCATATTTGTCATTATGTCCTGTGCACAGTCTGTGTTTTTATCCACCTCCATACTTTTGCTTATACCTTTTTCTGTGTCTCGGATGTCTCTTTCCTATTCTGCCTATTGAATTCAATCCCAAAACTCAGCTCATGTCATCCTTTCCATTAAGTCTTTCAAGATTACATTTCTCACTCAAGTCAAAATAATCTTTACCTATTCAGATGTCATAGGGTTTTTTTTTGTCACTTGTATTACACACATATGATCTATTTTGTGTATGCTGTAACCTCTAACACATTTTAAGTTACAATGAAGGGAAGAAAAATGCCTTCCTTCTATGTCTCTCCTAGTGCCTAGCACATTGCTTTGTAAATAAAAGTTTTGCAATGCTCAGATATATCTATGACCTCATCAAAGTGGATATTCTTTCCAGTGAAACATAACACAATCTGTCCATGCCTCCTCATTTTGTGTGATACTTGTTTATTATCTCCAGTCAGTTGCCCGTAGGGTGTTCAGGACCCAGTGTTTTGGGTCCCTTACTTGATTTCTTTCTTGACCTTGAAAGGATACTGATGGAGCAAATGAATTACCTGTCAGTTATCTCTTGTCCTCACCACATGATCGACCCATTTTTTGATGATTTTTTCTGATGAAATGTGTAATTTAATCATCCTTTATCCTATTCCATTGTAATTCTTTGTAATGTGTTCTCAACCTGCTCATACTCACCATTTGCCCTTCTTTTGTCCTTTGGGTAATCCTTAAATTTATTTCTTTGGAGACTGTACTGTTCCATAACCTGCAGCCATATAGCATTTGAAAAATATTGTTATTTAAAAGATAGGAATATTTGCAGGGAAAAACTTTGGATCATTTAGAATTTTGAAATTTCCCAGAGATAATCCAGTTTAGCCTTCTCTACTTGTTCAATTCTAGACCCAATTCATTATCTATTTCCAGAGTTTGTTCAAGATAGAGCTATTGATAGTGAACTTTTATGTGTTGTCTTCCTAACTCTATATCATGTTTAGGTCAAATAGTATCTTTTATACACTCAGTTTTTACTCTGATAAAGGGTGTCTTATATGGAATTATTTGTTGAACTTATTGATTCTAGTATTAATTTGTTATTTTATTTAATATCCCTTTAAGTAAATTTGCTAGCTTTTTAACATTTTAGAAGATATTCTAATAATATTTAAAATAATTTTTCAGTAAAACATGATTTTTCTGATCAAGAAATGTATTACATTAGTATTTTTTTGATGGCTTATATGTTCTCATCTGTGTGGGGAGCTCACAATGAGGAAACTCCTTTCACTGACATATTGTCACCGGCTCTGAAACTTAAAAGTTTTCAAGTGTTTCCTGGGGTACCAAAGAGATTAGATTACTTTTCACAGTCATACAAGACAGTGTATGCCAAGAGATAAGACTTGTACACAGGTCTTCCTGACCCTGAGACCAACTGTATCAATTGTGTCAAGGCTAGCTCTTTTATGTTTTTAAATTACAGAAATTCAAAGGTTTTTTCTTATATTCCACATTTATATATAACCTTGCAAATTATATTCATATTTGCCTAACAGTCCTCTGAGATAGTACAAGTGGTATTTTTCTATCTTACAGATCAGGAAATTGATGCTTAGAGTGGAGGGTCTAAGCAGATTAACCATGAGGTCTCATGGCTAGTGAGGGTCAGAGCTGGAACTGAAATCCCAGCTTCTGACTCCACGGCCTCTGCTTTTTCTACTACTTTATTATAAAGTCTAGTATTTTGAGTTATCGATAAATTGTATGAAAAATTTAAGGCATTTTAAACAATTGATAATCCTAATTATGCTGGATTGTCAGGGATTCTTTGGTTTCTTTCACGTAGTGTGAGATGATGAAGCACTTTGCAAACTCGAAAGCACTACACAAATGCAAACTGTTGTCATCATTGTTAACATATTCTGTGACCTATAGGTATGCCACCTTTTATGACTGAAGATTTAATTATTTAGTAAATTCTTATGAGTAGAAAATTGTTACTTGCATTTTATAGAAGACTGGAACCTAAATTCCAGTGATTTTAATGTATGAGTATTGCCAGGTAATTGTCTTAGCTAGAGTAAGAGTGTATCTAACAAAGACTATGAGCAACATATGTCTGTCTGTCCATCCATCTCTCTATCTATCTTTGCCTGTATTCTTACAAGTCTCATTATAAGAGGGCTTTAAATTGAAAAGGAAGAAGCGGGGAAAAAACTGGTTATATGTCTCCCAAACTAGTAGTTTATCCTGTAGTATTTCACAGAATACAGAATTCAAGAAAGTAGTTATATGTTTAAATACAAATGAATGAAATATAGGCACCAAACAAGACCAATAAAGATTCTAATAAAGGAGGAAAATTAATCCTCTTAGGTATTACTGAGAATTAGTGGGGGTGTCTTAAGTGTCCATTTCATGTAAGAATGTGGTACATCTAATGCCTGCTTCTCTTAACTCTTCTTTCATGTTTATATATCTCACACACCCCAATTATGAGAAATAACAAGTTCCTTTTTCCTCCCTTGTACATGGTTGTATTTCTATTATGCTCCTTTCCTCTCTTAATGCCTTTAGAAATGACCCTCCCCATCTCCGGGTCCTCTGTTTTTCTTATTTAACTCTGCCTTGAGGATATTAAGGATCTGAAGCCTGAACTAGATGATGTAAATGTATTTGAGAAATATTTAACAAAATAAATAAAAAATGCAGTAGAACTTAATGTGTGGTTTTATAAGTAAATATGCAGCCTGCAGGAATCCTTCTGTACAGATATAAGTATATCCTTATATCCCTTTTTCCATTTGAGTTTAACACCATTGATGTAGACCACACCTCCAGAGATCAACTCTCTCCTTCACCTCACCCCTCTCATAAAACTTCTCATATATGTACCTCTGTCCTGCCTAAATTGCAGTAACAGGTCTCAGACTGCTTCATATGTCGTTTACCAGAGGATGTCTCCAGGCATCTTATCTACCTTGTCATACTAAAAAGGATGTGACACTTGTGACAATTTTATGGCTTTACTTCTAATCACTTTGACTTCTCAGACCAGATCACCTTGTGGTGTCTACCAATCCTTTCGTTCTTGGTAATTCCCGTGTTAGAATGTAACCTTCTTCAGGGGCAGAGACAATCTAATCTTCATATTTTTTATCCCCAGAGAGTAATACAAACTACAGTGCCTGGCATATAGAAAGCTCTTAATCATGCTTTTTCATTTACTTACAATGAGAATTAGACCAAAAATGTTCTGAGCTTTATTTAAGTAGATATTGGTGCTGCCCTGGAGGGTAATTTAATGTCATCTTTTACCTTCATAGTTCCTATTTTTAAGGGAACAGATATGTCACTTAAATATCAAGATTTACATGGTCATTTCAGATGTATTTTATCATAATTTCTGATTAATTTTCAATGAGCACTGTAATTCCTAATACTTTGTCTTAAAAATTTATAGCCTGCATATATGAACAATAGAAAAAGTGAAAAGAAAAAATATTTTTTTCTATTTTCAGGAATTACTTTTGAAAAATTGAAATATTTTAATAAGTTTGTCTTTATATTGACTAATATCTTTAGGTTTATATATTGCAATGAAGCTTTTATTCTTCCTTATCTGGTTTCTAAACATTATATAATGAAAATGCTTTTATGTATCTTAGGGTCACCAATTCCTCATCTTCAAAATGAGGCATTTGGACTAGGTGATTTCTAAAGCTCTAAAATTCTGTAATCATTCTAAAACAACAAACTGTATCAAATCATTGCATTTCATTTATACTTTTACCAAAAACAGTAGAGGAGCAAAATGCATTTTTGCCTTCAGGGAGGCCTTCCTTCTCTGTGTACTTCCTGGTGACTTTAAATCTGAGAGTGGTCGATCTGTCCTTTGTTTTATGATAACTATAATAGTTTACGTAGTATTTTATGTAGACTGAAGACTTTAAATGTATTACTTCATTTGACTTTCTCAACCCTAGTAGTATAATATTATCTCGTTTATAAATGCAGAAACTGAGGGCTTAGAGAGATTGTGATTTCCTCAAGATCATGTGGTAGGAAAATTACAGAGTGAAGAGTCCAAATGACCTTTTTTAAAAATTACAAATCCTGTTCTCTTTACTGCACCAAAAACGTTAATAGTTTATTATGTTAGACTTTTATATGCTCCTTGTAAACTGGCAAAAGCTTAAGGATACAGTCCTTGAAGTTATCCTGAAGTTTACAGCACCGCTTGTAATGACATTTCTAAACAAGTGAATTCTAATTCAGTAAGTAAATTTGCAATTGTTTATTTAACTATACATTCAATTTTATATGTTGCATATGATTTTTGGGCAACCTGATTTATTCAGAGAGACAATTCATATATATGTTTTCATGTTCCTAAAGCAGTAAAATTAAAAATGTTACATAGTCGAAGCAGTAAATTCTGGGTTCAAATTCCATCTCTGACACTTACTGGCTCTGTGACCATGGATGCAACATTTAGAGTCTCTGAACTTCAGGCAGTTCTTTAAGGAAGTTATAAATGTTCAGATCTTGGGGAGAGGGATGTGAAAGTAACACAGAATTGATACAAGTAGTTCATATTATGCCATGTTGATATAAGCTGGTAAAGTACTTTTAAAAATCCAAGGTGCAAAAAATAGTAGTTTTTGAAATTTTCCACATTTCTTGGGGAAAAAAATTTGGGGAAAGATTTCCCCTGGGAGATAATATAGATGTGTTTTGTGATGTGTAAAATTGGAGAAGGAATTCATGGTTGGATGATCTCCATTTCCTCAGGAAAATATAAGGGGAATCCCTCCGCTGAGAGATAGGGGAGAAGTGGTGGTGGAGCTTGAAGACATTTAGAATATTCTCCAGGGAGTTTGATAGTCTATCAGGAAAGAATAAAAACATTGCTCTTTAATAAGGTATAGTTGAGATCAGATCAAATTAATTTGTAATTGACCCAGTAGACACAGTAGTTTGACTTTTCTTCAGAAGCCTTCAGGAGTAGAACTGGAGAATGTAGGTGTTGGGGGTAATCCAGAATTGGGGTTTAGCAAAGCATGAATGGCAGGGGCACAGTGGATTCAGTGTTAGAGGATAGTATATAACTGAATTAACTAGTCAGCCATAAAGTCAAGACTGTGAAGTTTCCGGAAAGGCCAGACAAGAGCAGGAATAATAGACTGGTAAAACAGGAAGGAAGAGGAGGCTTTGAAGACACGGCGAGAGTACAGAATAGATTTAGAGGGAAGTTCTGCGTAGGGAGAGATGAAAGGACGGGAGGTTGGACAAGATCAGAGAGAAGAGTGTTAGGGTTTAAGATCATGGAGGTCATTGCACAGTTGTGAGTGACAGTGAACCGTTGGAAGTGACCATCTGAGTGTTCTGATTTATGATGATGAAAATTATAGCAATACTCAGCATTTACATAATGCTTTGCGGTTTGCAGAGTGCTTTATGTTTGATATCTTATTGGAGCCTCAGAATTAATGACTCTGTGAGGTAGGCACTATTATCGTCCTCACTTCGCTGATTAGGAAATTGGCTTGTTGAGTGCAGCTAAGTAGCCTGAGTAGGGTTTAAACTGACTCCGCATTCAGAGCTTTATGCTTTGTATCACTTAGCTGCCTAGATTTTCAGTGAAAGAGTCATAAAAATTTAAGTTAATAACTTGTAAACCCAGGGTGTTCATCTACAACACTGAAGTTTCTAGTGGGTTGAGATGAAATTTCTGAGCCAGATGCTGAACCCTTTGAGTAAAGAAGAAAATCCTGGTGGCTTATAGATTATAAAAAAAAAGTCTGGACTGAATTTGTCTCTCTCATGGTATGAGAAAGGAAGTAGTTGATCGGCATAGGACCCTGGTCGTGTAGGATTCTATGAGAGCAGGCAGTGTTGAAAGGGTGGCATCATATTCCTTGGTTGTTCGTAGGCAGCAGGGAGTGCTGTGGAACGTTTAGTATTCAGATCCTGAACTAGGTCTCTGCCATCTCCAAAGCCTCATCCCAAGATGATGGATGACAGACACATCCCAAAGATACCTTGCCTGTGGAACAAGCAGCTCAGCTCTCAGTTTCTGATTCCCCAGGAGCAGAACTCTTCTAATATATTTGGTGCTCTGAAGCTCAGGACTTCTTATGTCTGTGCTCAGGAACTTAAATGGATGTTGGACTCCTTTAGTGCAGTCTCTGGCTTCTTGAGGCTCCAAATCTCTTATATTCTGAGACTGACAGAGGCAGATGACGATTAGTGATTGACTAAACTCAGACTTCTGAATCTGGCTTAGAAGACTTAGGAGAAGGAAGAAGTGAGTTTACCCAGAGGACACCTTAGGACATGTGATAAACACTCAGGTTTCAGTCTGAGTACTAGAAGCACAGGCCCCTCTAGTCCACCTGGTCCTTGAATCACAGACTCTCTGGATGGGGTTATCAGAGCTGTCATCAAGGATTTGGAGAACTGTCTTGTGGTAGGTGGATTAGACTTGCTCTGTTTGGCCCTGTAGCGCAGACAGGAGCAGAAGTGGCAAAGAGGAAGATTTAGGTTTCCTTTTAGGGAACACTTCCTTAGCTGTAGCCCTTTTAAAGTAGATAGATTTTCTCAGAAGGTAGGAGAAGTAAGGAGTTCCTCCTCATTGGAGGTTTTTGAGCAAAGGCTGGATGAGACAATTAGGTAGCACCGGATCCCTGGACTTGGAATCAAGAAGGTCTGCGTTTGGATCCTGTGTCTGACACTTAGCAACTGTGTGGCCCGGGGCAAGAAATTTAGTCTCTGTTTTCCTCAGTTTCTTCATCTGTAAAATGGGGATAATAAGAGCATAGACCATCCAGGATGGCTCTAAAGATTCAATAAAAGAATGTCTGTCAAGTGCTAGCTATCATCATCATCACCGTCATCATCGTGTCATCATCATCATCATCATCATCACCGTCATCACCGTCATCATCATCATCATCACCGTCATCATCGTCATCATCGTGTCATCATCATCACCGTCATCATCGTCATCATCATCATCATCATCATCACTGTCATCATCATCATCATCATCGTCGTCATCATGGTCACCATCATCATCGTCATCATCATCATCATCACTATCATCACCATCATCACCATCATCATCATCATCATCATCATCGCCATCATTATCATCATCACCATCATCATCATCACCATCATCATCATCACCATCA
>CM053769.1:661683635-661701185 GCA_028658325.1 Potorous gilbertii
CACCGTCATCACCATCATTATCATCATCACCATCATCACCATCATCATCGCCATCATCACCATCATCATCGCCATCATCACCATCATCATCATCATCACCATCATCACCGTCATCACCATCATTATCATCATCACCATCATCACCATCATCATCGCCATCATCATCATCATCATCGCCATCATCACCGTCATCACCGTCATCATCATCATCATCGTCATCATGGTCACCATCATCATCGTCGTCATCGTCATCATCATCATCATCACCATCATCATCATCATTAGCATTATTATTATGGATTCTTCCTTGGTTTATGGGTTGAATCATACGGTTTCTGAGGTTGCTTCCAACTATCACTATAATTCTATGTTATTTAAGTCTCCCCAGCACAGATTCTCAACTGCCTACTGTTCAGGTCTACTATGCAACCTGATTATTTAAAGCTGTTGGAGGGTAGTTGTAGAGGCTGTGACGTTGTGAAACAAGGATAAGGAAAGGAGAATGCATATCTGAACTTGATGGGTCATACATTCTGCTTCACCTCTTCTTTAAACTCACTTATTTTGACCTTGACCCTATATATGATCAATCATCATCAAAAGAGGATGTGTATCAGTTACTTGAACGTATGTACACTGGCTTAAAAAATCATCCCTGTAAGTGGCTCTGCTTATTAACGAATCAAGATCAGTACGAAGCCCAGAGACTTCAATAACTTGTCCAGAGTTATCTAGTGCCAGTTTGTCACAGGACTGAGACCAAAATTTAAATCTTTTGACTTCGATCATCTTTTCTACTATTTCTAGCTATCTTAAAAAAAAAAAAAGTCCTAGAAAACAAGTAAAAATGTGCAACAGTACATCTTGATTATACAAAATCAACATACAGAAGTCATGTTCATGAGTTTTATCTAATGTGAATGATAGGACATTTTAAAAGTGAAACCATTATTTTAATCTTTTTAAAATTTACAGTTTATCATTATGATTTGGGTGGCTTATTTCTTTAAGAAGTTATCCTGAAAGGTTTGAATTTTTATGCTTTTCTTGTACTTGAAAATTGATGCATAGCAAGCAAATACGTCCCTTTATTCTTTTTAGAAATACAATTGCAGCAGCTAAATATTTTAAGCCATTACTAAGGAGTTTATGTTTGGAATGTAATAGTCCCTTGAATATGGTCCTCTTGTTCAATTCAACAGTTCTGTTATATACAAGACAGTTGTGTGTGCAAGATATATAAAGACAAAACGAAACAATTTCTGAACTCAAGGAACTAATATTTTACCGGAAGGATGCAACATCTATCTAAATGAGTATGTGCAGAATCCTTTACTGAAACATTATTCTCATATCTTGCCTCCTAACTATGAGCATAACCAGAGGTCTGTGCTAGTCCCTCTTCTTTTTCTCTGCTCTTCCTCTCTTGGAGATCTAAGGTCCTGTGAGTTTAAACATCATCCCTGGGCCTACAGGTCAGTCTAGTCTATATCCAGCATGACCTAGGCTGGTTTAAGGTAGTAAAATAATGGTAGGTTATATGAATTTATACTGCCCATTCAGAACTGTAAAATAATGGTAGGTTATATGAATTTATACTGCCCATTCCGAACATATCATCCACTGTTTTTCATCATGAATTTTTTTCTCTCGCCATGTTTAGTCTTCTTAGCCTCCTTTGAAGATCAGGTGTTCACTGGTTCTTTGTTCTGACATGCTTTTTGCCTGGAATGCCACAGATCTATTCTCATGTCCTGTGTCTAAATCATGTCAGTTTCTCAAGAACCAGCTGAAGTTACAGGTTCTCCTTAAATCTGTTCCATCTTTTGCTAATGAACCAATCAGTTAACAAGCATTTATAAAGCACCTGCTATGTTTCAGGCACTGCTGGTCAGAGACAGAAAAGATCAGAGAAGGCATTATGTAGGAGGTGACACTGGAGCTGAGATTTTTAAAGGAGGGATTTTGAGTAAAGGATGAAGTGCATCCAGACATGGGAGACAGCTCATGCTGTTCACACACGATGAAAGGAGACAGAACGTTGTGTATGAGGGAACAGCAGAAGGCCAGTCTGACTGAATTTAAATGTATGTGCAGTGAAGTAATATATATCTATATCTACATATATCTATATCTATCTATCTATCTATCTATATATATATATATATGTATATAGCAAGACTGGGAAGATAAGTTGGGGTCAGGCTGTGAAAGGTTTTAAATGCCAAACAGAGGAGTTTATATTAATTTCAAGAGGTAATGGAAATTCCCTGGAATTTATTGAGCAGGGGAGTTACATGGTCAGACCTAAACTTCAGGAAATTACTGTGGCAGCAGTAGAGAAGAAGGAGGGAAAGGCTGGAGGCAGGGACACCAGTTTGGAGGCTGCTACTAGAGTCCCAGAGTACCCACTCTATAAATAAAATATTTATGTTTAGGTTGCTTAAACTGTAAGATTTATTTATATTACAGGATATTTCATAATTAATTTAAAAAACCTATAGAATGTATCTAGAAATTGTTGATATCCTCATTTTAAGAATTTTGAACTTTGCTCAGCAGCAGAATTTTTGGGGAAATATTGCTTGAGTTGCTCCAGAATTGGTGAGAGTTTTGTTGTCAAAAAGGGAAGGTATGAAAAAGTTGGCCAAAGCACTTTGTTTTAAGACATGCATTGAAGAGAAATATTACTTAAAAAATTCATTTTGAAGTTTTGAAAAGTTACCTCTATAAAAGGCGTAGGATTACATCTAATGATAGTGATGCCTTATGTTTATAAATTAAGTTTTTTTAACTTACAAAATCCTTTATTTGTATTTATTATTTTATTGGGTGCATATTATTTTTCTAGAATTTACTGTGTATATGACAATCACAGAATTAGAAGACATCTCAGAAGACATTTGATCCAACTTTATATAGTAGATAGCTCTCCAGTTATTTGGTTTTTTTTTATTTCTGTAAAGAACGTTTTATAATTTTATTTAAACAAATTTTGTGTGTGTCTTCAATCAGCAAATATTTATTAAGTGCCTATCATATGCCACTCATTGGCACCTAAAGAGGTATTATATACATTTGTAGATATGTTGAATGCAATTTCATTATTTCTTCCTCATTTTTGTTAATAGGAATGATAATAGAAATACTGATAACTTGGGGACATTTATTTTGAATTGTGCTACTTTGTTGTAGTCTGGTCTTTTTTCACTCATTTTCAGTACTGTAGGCTTAGTACTAAATGAGAATATCTTGTGTTTTGGCTGTCACTCCAGAGCGGGTTCTGGTTACTCTATCTCTAGTTTTTTCACATCTGATACCACATGTGTAAGGCAGGATTGCTGGATTTAGTCATAGGGCCTGGGTTTCAGTTCCAGCTCTACCATTCTACCTGTATGAGTTTGGATGAATCGTTTAACTTTGTAGAACCTCAGTTTTCTTATTTGTAAAATTATGGGATTGGATTAGATGATCTCTGTGGACCTTCCAAATTGAAATCTGTCCTTTTAATGCTTATTACTTGTGACCTTAGGAAAGTCCACCAACCTCCTTGACTTTCAGTTTTCTAATCTGTAAAATGAAGGGAATGTGAGGGGAGATTTCCAAGACTTCTTAGAGTTCTTGCTCTAACTGTGGTCCTTTTGGTGCCTGATAACTGCTGCCACCCATATGTATCCCCTAACAGCACGGTTTGAAAACTACTGGTCACACAAAAAATAAAAAAAAAAACTTTTATAAGTAAATTATGTTTATTGTTACAGAAGTAGAATTCCTTTCACCCTGAAATATTTATATGGCATGCATTTCTTATATATAGTCATTAAAAGAGGCTATTGCAGTTATCATTGAGAAGAAATATACTAGTAAAGACTCATCAGTTTTTAAATATGTTTACTTGAAATTAATATAACTGTATGTCTTTTTTACATAACAAGATCCAAACAGGCCTTAAATTTGAATATCTATATTTGAGAGAATAATGACGTGAAATCCTAGAAGATAAAATATTACCCATTTGAACTTGGTACTATATGTTCCTGCTTTTACCTTTCATTCATTCAAACATTTATTAATCATTTTTCTATGTGCATGGTACTTGGCCAGGTTCTGGGCATACAAAGACAGAAAGTAAAACTCCTTGTCTTCAGCAAGATAGCATTCTACTGGAGGGATACAAAACAGATGAAGGTGGATACAAGATCATTTGAAGAAGATACATAATACTAACAATTAAGAGACTCTTAGAGGGACAGCCCTGGAAGAAGTGGCACTTGAGTTGGACTTTGAAAGATGCCCTAAGGACTTGGGGAGTAGGATTTGAGGGAGTACATTCCAGGTAGAAGAGAGAGCTTGTGTAAAGGTATGAAAGTGGGAGGTGGATTGCAGCAGCCCCTACGTGGCCACCATAGATGTCTCTGTTGCTCTTTGGCCATCCATGACGCTGTTGTTCAGTTGTTTCAATTGTGTCTGACTCTGTTACCCCATTTGGATTTGGGGGAGGGGGCAAAGACACAGAAGTGGTTTGTCATTTCCTTCTCCAGGCACACAGAGGTAAGTGACTTTTCCAGAGTCACAGAAAGGTAGTAAGTGTGAGAGACCAGATTTGAACTCAGGAAGAGTCTTCCTGACTCTTGGTCCAACACTATCTATCCACTGCGCCACCTCGCTGTCCTAATCAGAACAATACCAGTGTTTGAAAGTTAAGGTTTGTATTAGGGAAATTTGTGGAGTTAATGTAAGTATGATTCAGTTTACCAAATAAAATGGAGTCTCCTCTCTTCTTAGTTCTGGGCCCAGATCATTTTCATATGAAATAACTTTCCTAGTTACATGTATTAATGGACCAGCTCAATGGGCTGTCCATCCAGCTGAATGTCACATCTACTTGATTTTTCCTGTGTGAAGAATTATAATAATTAGCTTTTGCTTATTTAGGGGAAGCTTTTTATTCATGTTCCAGTAGAAGTTCAGTGGATAGATCTTGATTATTCAGAATGATGAGCCAGAGAGCTGGGATATCCTGTAGAATGTCTTTAGTCCTCTACTCACTTCCTTTGAGTAGTACTGCACTGGAGGTCAGCAGACTTGGCTTCCAGCTCCATTTTATGAGGGCCTGCAGGAGTTCAACTAATGTGGGAGAATTGTCATTCAACATTACAATCTTTCATTTAAGTAATTCTTAATTCTCGAAGGAAAAATCTTTTAAAATTAGTTTAATGCCTATACCTAATGTTATCAAATAACAGGTCAGACTAAAAACAGAGTCTTATTTTCAACTCAATTTTATTTGAATTTAACAATTTAATGATGATGATATTGTTTGTTATAAGTGGGAACAAATTCGATGTGATAGATTACCAAAGTACCTCTTAACTTTTTTCTTCATTGATTTTACTTGCATAAATAACAATTTTGTAATTATTTCATTACTCAAAATAAAATTTGAGTTTTGTCTTTAAATTCTTTACCAGTATCATAGAAACTTAAAATTTAATAGTATCTCCTGCACAACAGTATTTCTAAAAAAAAAAAAACTCAAGTTGCACCTCATTTGTATGTCATCTACATTTGGGCTTTGGTACTCAGATTTATGGATGTTTATTTTACTTTTTGGTTATTTACATTTTGCATTTATTTCTCTTTAAACTTACTAATTGTTTCCATTTTTCCCTAATGGTCAATAGTAGAAGAAAATATTTGTACTAAAAACATAAAATATAAATGAGCATTGTTTTTGCATTACTTCTGAGTCAGATCAACAGTCAAGTTTGGTTTTGGTATGCATTATTGGACCAAATTTTTTAGCATTATGATGATTTTAACCTATCTGCAATGTTCTCCTTACAATGTCTATAATGTGAACACTGTGTTGAAACGGTTGGTTGACTGGTTGTTGTTTTGCTACAAGCTAACACTGCTCCCTTTCCCATTTCACCAACCCATTGTCACACTGGTGCTGGACTTGATGCAGACACCTGATCAGCGTTAACCCTGCTGTAGCCAAGAACTCCTGAGCAAAGGAAATTCACCAACTTCAGAACCTACCTTTCCCACCAAGTAGCAAGGATATACCACCACATCCGGCTTGCTATGGCCTTTTTGTATGCTTTAAGTAGAACTCCTGAGATAGGAAGCACAATTAAAAAAACCCCACCAAACTATAACAGTTCTTTTGAGAGATACAAAGAAGAGATAAACCTTGGTATAGAAAAAAATCGATAAACTACAATAGTAATGAGAAATTATGGGTGGCACATAAAAAGTAACTTTTATGTATGAATTGTATTTATTCTTTGAGGGGAAAAAATTGCTTTCTGAAATATTTTGGAAGGCTTTTCTCTCCCCATCATCCAAACCTGCTATTTCCTTGGTTTAAGAAATTCCCCATGTAGTAATCTTAGAAAGCTGCTTAGGGGGATTGGATGGCTAGATATGCCCTTGGTCATACATCAAATATGTGTTAGGGTCAAGACTTAAATCCAGATCTTTTTGACTCTGAGGTTGACCTTCTGTCCCCTGTGCCTGACTACTCTTTGAGATCCTTACATCAAATCAGTTGCCACACTGTGGTTCCTTGTAGGGATCAGAGTCATTTCTAATGCTCCCCAAGCTCTAATCACTTTATTCTGTTTGTTATTCTGCTTTTAGAAGTTTTTGGGGCTTCTTTGGAGTACTTTGCACCCTCTCCTTTGTTCTTAAGTTATATCTGGATTATATTATTACATTTTTAATTTACCTTTACATTGTAAAATCCTTGAGGGTTAGAGTTACATTTTATTTATCTTTGTATCCAGTATTTAATGACAAATACAGCACCTTTGACATAGTATAAGTGCTCAATGGATGTTTGTTAAGTTGCATTTAATCCTTCTGGTTCATAACAATTTGAGAATGGTCTGTTTATAGTATATACCAGAGTCAAGCTAGAGCTGCAGATTATTTTCATATGGAATGGTTAATATACTGAATTAGGGAATTACCTTGATAACTTCTTGATAGCATCTGATTTCTTAACAATACATTATTGGTGGATCTTAGCATTCATATGTTTAATAACAATTCTTTTATAGATCTGCCCAGCAATGATTCTTTTATAGTGCATGCAGTTTTAAAATAAATGTTTTCTTTTGAATTTCAGGTTTGACTGATGTATGTCAAAAATGGAAGTTTATTTTTATTTGAGACTGTTATCAAAAACAGGGGAAAATAAAAGAATGAAGAATAGTTCAAAGTTTCAATGGCTATCATCAGTTATTTTTTTATATTTAGTGAACCAAGCACATGGCCAGAAAAGAGGTAAGTGTGAATTAGGAAACTGATTAAAATCTAATGCTATTCTATTTATTCAGAAATAACCTGTACTGTTTATTGAGAATTTTAGCTTTCAGTTATCTAATGGTTCAATTAAGTAAAAATTTTAAAAAGTGATTTTGTTAGTTTTCTCCATCAGTCTCTTCATCTTTCTCTTGTTCCCATCTGCCCTGTATTTAAAAAAATAATAAATTATTTAAGACCATTCACTAAAATTGTATGTTAGTCCTTCATTATGGTAAGGAGATGACCTTAAAAGATTTAGGTTATACCAGTGGAAAAGAGCACAATCTCTAGCAAGTCCTACCAATTTGAAAAGGCTTTTGAGTATGTTCTTGGTGAAGAACATATATCAATAATTCTTTAGTGACACATAATCAGATTGGCCTTTCAGTTGTAGCCATTCTGAAAGACTTAAGTCAAAGGAGTTACCACCTTCCTCAATGAAGGCAGTAACCCACACTGCAAAATCACAGATCCTTGAAATGCGAAGACCATCTAATTGGAATATTTCTAGTCCAGATATTTTGATGTTTTGATCCCTAGCTTTATAAATAACATTTTAATTACATAGCTTGTAATATTTTGATAGTTTATCAAGCCTCTTGTCATCTTCAAGGTAAGTGATTAAATAGCCTTGTATTCATTTGTTCTCTTTTTTTTGTATTGATCTTTCTATAACTTGGTCTCAGAAAATGAAAATCCATTTAACCCTTATATAGAAAAGAAATCAAATCTTTGGTCACAGGAGCGTCTACATTTGTACAGAGAGCGTAGGAAAAGGGAACTCTACTTACGCTGCTGCTGCTATTTTCTTTGACTGACTGGTCTCATTACATAATATCTGACCACTTACTACTTTTTATATTCTAAAATATTCTGATATAATATATTTTATTACTATCTTTACATATTGAATCTTCAAATGATTTTGCAGTACATTTGTTATTTTCCATTTGTTTTTCTGGCAAAGCATTTCGTAAACTTTTCATCTCTCCTTTTTAACTTAACATATTGTGTAAAAATCCATGGATTCAATCCACCTAACCCCAATATCCTTGTTTTTTGCCATTCTAGTAGGTGTTGATAGAACACTGACTCACTTGACCCATAAGCTTTCCGCTCTCTAGCTATTGCCATTCCTGGCCCAGGAAACAAATAGGGGAGATGGAGTGACCTAACAAGAGAAGGCCCTCTTCATCGTGTACCAGATATAGTCATGTAGGCGTTTGTGTGACACATACTCCTTGTACTCCACCAAGCTGAAGTACTCTTGTATCCTACCCTTTCATCGCTACACATTGAAGTCACAATTACGTATTACTGTTTTTGTTCACCAGGGGTTCCTCATGATTTAAAGTGTATAACCCATAACCTGAAGGTGTGGGACTGTTCCTGGGATGCCTCCTCTAGGATAAACCATGGTACTACTTATGAAATTTGTATTGTAAACAGGTATGTTTCTCATTTTCTTAAAACTTAAGTAGAAGTTGTGAGAAACTTGAAAATTGTTAATTTTGCAAAAAAAAAAAAGTATACTTGTTTTACTGTAATACAGTTGGATGAATACCATCTCCACTGATGTTTAAATATATTTTGGTGAAGTTTTTGTGGTTCATTCACTTCTAAAGAAGGTAGCAAGGAGATCATTTCTGTCCATGAACTTTGGTGCAAACATTTCACCTAAAACTGTGCTTCTCTTCTTTAGATGGGCCTTCTATTCTGGAGAGGAGTTTTGTTCGTTTGTTTTGGTTTTTGCTTTGGTATTTTCCTTTTTACTGAGAAAGGTTTATTTTAGATTCCAAGCTTAATTGTTAACTAGATATATTCTTTTCTAAATATTTTTCCATTTATTCCTACCAAAGAATGTTAAATTCAAGGAAATCCTCCTGTTCTGGTTTTAAGTATGCAGTATTATGCCCCCTGGAGTCGCACAAAGGAACAGACTCTCCTTTCTCAGCCCATTTTGATTTTCTACCCCCAAACTAGGATTCATCAAGTTATCTAGCTGTTTCTAAGGTCTGAAATGGTTGGTGTCTGAAGATGTTTTCTTTCCACTTTCTATTTGTAGCTGATGATTCTATGTGAAATTTGAGTCTCAAGTTCTGTTTGAAAAAGTAGTTTTATTAGTGGGTAGAAAAAAACTAAAAAGATACCAGTCCAGGATCATTTAATATGGTATTAAACAGTGATATTTACCTTTTTACTTCTGTATAGTGCTAAATGTTAAACCTGAGTTATTAAGAAAAAGTTAAACTTGAACAATAGGATTTAGAGTTGGAATGACCCTTCTAAATGCTGCCATTTATCTTCATTTTACAAATAAGAAACTAGGTCTCAGAGAAGTGAAGCGACTTGCCAGTGTTGTACAGATGACAAGTAGTTGGTCTTCGAGTCCATTTCCAATGCTAGAATAACTGTGTTCAACGTATACTAGGGAATGTATTTAGAAATATTTGTCAAAACTTTTTTTAAAAAAATTGGTACTTGAAAGAGTATGTTTGAGTAATCTGGAAAATTCATTTATATGGAAGATTTCATTCTCAGAAATGGCAAATGACAGAGATGAACCTGTATCTTGGAATCTAATACCAATACAGGAAAATTGGAAGGAAATCTTAATTAATGTTCAGGAGTTGGTAAAAGCAACTTCTGCTATGAGAAAAGAAACTGTGAAAACAGGGTTCTTGTCTTGCCTGTGTCCTCAGGATGATATAATAATAACTTTTATTTATTTAATACTTTCTGGTTTATAAAGAGCATAACTTCTCAGAATACTGTAAGATAGGTTTAAATAAAACCTCTCAATTTACAGATTTTAACTAAGGTTAAAAAGAGTTGTAACATGTTAATAGTGGCCACATAACTAGTAATAAATGAATGAATTAAATGTATTTATTAAGTGTTTTGCAAAGTTGTGTGCTAAGCCTTGAGAATATAAATATAAAACTTAGCTTCCCTGTCCTCAAAGTAGATATTCTCATGGGGTTACCAAATATAAGGGGATACTTCAGCTAGAAAGCCATTAGGATGGTGAGTGGAGTCACTGGGGACTTGCAGTGTCTGTATATATTTGATTATGTTTCCAGCTTTCAGGGATGGAGAGAAGCTGGCAGGGGAAAAATCTGCACATCAGCAGGACAGATGGCAGAGATGAGCAGAGTGTAATGTTAAACATGGCTCTAGGGTGATAGTCACCTTTCAGGGCTGTTGAGGTCCCAGACTTCAGCCTGCCTTTCTAGCCTTAACATAATTATCCCCTTCCATGCATTCTTTGGTTCAGCTGGACTTGCTGTTTGGCTGTTCTTCACCCTTGGAATGCCATCTCTGTCCTCCACACTTTTGCACTAGCTGTTCCCCATGATTAGAATGCTTTCCCTGCTCACATTTACATCTTACAGTCCCTAGTTCCTCTCAGAGCTTTGCTGAAATGCCACCTTTTTACCTAAAGCCTTTTTTGATTTCCAGAGCTATCAGTGTCTTCCCCTTCCACCTATCCCCCCAATTACTTGGTATGTATTTTATATTCATGTACGTGTATATCCGCTAGCACAGGAAGTGTTTCATTGTTGTCTTTCTAAATCTCCAGAGCCTTAGTACAGTGCCTGATATGTAGTTGACACTTAATAGATATTTATTGATTGATTTATATAATTAGTATGTTTGAATATTAGGTAATTTTTTTCCTTTCACAGTAGCTTAATAGCCTGATTGATTCTGCATGGTGTAATATGCAGCTTAGAATTCTTAGAGCTGCTACCATATGGGGTTCTGGCCCTTTAATTGCAGAGTTGAACAGATTAAGAATTTATTTATTCTACGATAACTTATTTAGTCAATAATCTCAAATCTAATGTCTATATTCTCTTAGTTTATCCTGAATTGAAACTCAGTGGACTCCTGGGATGTCTGTGTTCTCAATCTGTTGGATAACATTTTGGGTGTCCAAACTTGTGATGAATTCTAATTAGCATGATTATACAAATACAGTTAGTATGAATGCATACATTTGTTCATTTGTTGAAAAGTTAAAATAGTTATCAAATAACATTCTTTATTGTGTGGAATCATAGAAAAATATGACTATGAGTGAATACAGTTAATTTGGTATTAAAACCATCCTCAAAATGAAACATATTCCTTCCAGATCTTCTATATACCCCAAAATATTCTATATAGTGCTATATTTATGGTATGCATTTGTTATTGAGTGAATTTGATATACTTGGTAACCTCTGTTATTATGATTATGAGATGTAGTGTTGAATTGGATTGATGTGATGAGGTTTTTGTTATTGTGAACTTAATGGTCATTAAAGAACTGCAGTAGACTCTGCATAAAACCTACTGCGTATCTCTGTGGTGTAAGTTCTTCCTTGCTGTCTGGAGCTTGCTCTGTTCTTGTTTTCTTTGTTGAAGAGTAGGCATCAGGACTAATCAGTCCTCTAACCAAGGGACTTGAGAAAGTACTGGAAGTGCTAGTCCTCGAGCCAGAATCACCCACGTTCTTTGTTTCCTTGTTGTACATAAGGTTCCTAGAAACATGCCCAGTGTTATTCCTTCTCTCTGAAGGTTTTGTGGCTGATTTTACTTAATTCAAATTCTTCTTGTATTGCAGTTCCTATCCCTGTATTTGGACAGAGAAAACACATTTTGAGATTCCAGCTCTTTCGCTTGCTGACCATGAGATCAAAATAAGCTCCATGCATATTTCTGGGAATTCTGTTACTAAATTTATCCTAAACGAAAGAAGTGTTTGTAAGTATCCCTTTTAAAGAAAAAGTCATCTGAAATCGAGATAATGTTTTTAGTGGAATATTGATGTTTTTTGCTTTTCTAGCTGATAGAGAAAGGCCATGAAGATGCCATAGTAATGTTTAATTCATCTAGAGATCCATTCTCACAATCTAAATTATCCTTCAAAATACCTTAAAATCACTAAGAAATCAAGCTTAGGCATAGAAGTATGGTTAAAATAGGTGTAAAAAAAATCTAAGTTCTGAAATTCATGTACTTTGTTTTTAGTAGAGCTTAGAAGTAATTTACTTTTATTTTGGACACAATTCTAACCAAGTTGGCTTGTTTGGTATCCCGTCCCCCATCAGGTGGAAACAAAACACTAGAGGCAAGCGCATTATAGCAGCATGAAGTAACAACTGGTTAGCTGTCGTCCTTGGAGACAAGAGCGGTCATTTCATTGCTTTGTTTGCTGTCTTTATGTTACTGTGTTTCTTGTGCATATTCTTAGTCCTGTTTGGTTCAGTTCGTATTTCACTGAATTCTTAATATTAATTGCTTCTTCTTTAAAGAAAGTTTTGCTTTTTTGGTTTGGTTTTGTTATTCCAAATGTGACATTGCCACATGCAAGGAATCAAAGGAAAAGAGCATTGTATAGGAGACAACATGCCTCTTTTTATAGAGCTTTTTTAAAAAGCATATTCTAAGTTTAGCACATTAATTCCAAAGCTATCCCATTTCTTTGTGTTTGTCTCGAATCCTCCTTCTGTTCTCTTCTGCATTTTTAAAAACTTGCACTTGTTTGCTTTATATTTCATTTTTATATATTACAACAGGAAGGAATAAGTCTACTTTTTTGTGGCAGTAGTTAAAAATATTCATTGATACTGTTTTCTTTAAATAAATATTCTTTTCTGCAGGCTAAACATCCCCAGTTTTTAAAATTGTTTTTCATGTGGAATCATTTGCAGACCTCTCACTGGTGTTATCACCCTTCTCTAATTTTTCAGTGTGCCTCTTGAATTCTGAGCTTACATAATACTTCACATGAATTGTATAGTGGAATGAGTAACAGAGGACCTTTATTCATATCTCACCTTTACCACTTTGGAGTCAGTATTCTCATCTGTTAAATAAGAGAACAACATGGCCTTTCAAGATCCTTCTAGTTCCAAATCTGTGATCCTGTGAACTCCCTTGGTTTATTATCGTGATTCACAGTCGTGAAATGTGATTTGATGATCTATATATGATTGCTTTTCTTTTTTGGGAGGTTGGGTGAGGCATTCAGGGTTAAGTGATTTGCCTAGGCTCATACAGCTACTAAATGACAGGTTCTTTAAGGCCAGATTTGAACTCAGATCTTCCCGTCTCAAGGGAGCTCATTCCACTGTACCACCTAGATGCCCCTGATTGCTTTACATTTTAATAGAATAACGCCTGGTAGCTGCCATTTGATTTCTGAGCTAGTATGTGTTTGAGGTGATCTTTGAACTCGGGTTTCTGACCCTAAGTCCTGGAGTTCTATCCGATATGTTGCTGAGCTGATCCCTGTGTCCATGATACAAAAAAGATGAAGAACTCCATTGGATAAAAGAATACCTGGTTTAAACTAGTTTTATTTTAACACTGAAGCAGACCTTTCATCAGATTGCCAAAATTTTACTCTTTAGAAAGCAAGTACTGTTCTTGCAATATTAGTAGCATGGTACAGTATAATGAGCCCAAGGTTTGCAGTCAGAGGACCTAAGTTCAAATCCCAGTTCTGTCTCTTATAACCTCTGTGATGATTGGGCAATTTATATTCCTGCTCTGGGCCTCTATTTCCTTATCTATGAAATAAAAGGGTTGTATCTGATGGCCCCTCAGATCCCTTCTGGCTGAGAAACTTGATTCAATGAGGACCTACTCTATTCCAATCAGTATCAATCATTTTGATATGATAGGGGTGGTGATTATAAGTTATATATCTCCCACCCCAGAGATGTATGCTACAGATGGTAAGATCACTTGTGTAATCATAAGAAGATAACTGGAGGACCCCTACCCCAAGTCTTTCCTTGCCATGGTGAGCAAGCCCAGTTTGACAGAGGTGACTCAACTGCAAGGAAGTCCCCCAATTATTTTTGTACCTCCAAACTATTCTCTTACGTCCAACAAGAGGAGGTGTCCATCTTATAACTAACCATCGTAGGTCCACCTAATCAGTGGAGATGCCCTGTGCTTCAGCCATCTTATGACCACATCATTTGTGGAGATATTCCTTTCTTCACCCAAATTCTGACCCTGCTCTTTTTTTTTTTTTTGCTTATTTTTCCTTCTGTGTGTCATGTGTCAACCAGTGGAATTATTCTGTTTTTGGTATAGCTGTTCTTGAATATTTTAGATACCTAATTCCATAAAACTAGAACCCTGAAAGGGGTGGGGGACATCTCAGATCATGAGGAAGATCTGAGATCCACTTCATTAGACGGGAGTCAATGGACTCTTTAATGAAATGCCTTTGGCTCTGAGTTCTGCCTCAGTCTCTCTTATTGTAAGTTGGATAATTTTTACTGCCACATGGCTCTAAACCTAAAATCTTAAGTTTTTGTTCCAGATGTAGAAAATGCAAAGACGACTGTTGACATTTTAAAAATTAGTAATGAGGTAGCTCCCAATGCATTTCATTTTTGTGGTAAGATAGCCATCCATTGTACAGTTCAGTCACGGGGGCCTGTGATGTCTTTCATCTGTTGAAATCTTTCTTATCTTTCAAGGCCGAACCCTGCACCCACCTTCTACTTACCCTTGATTGTTCTCCCTCCTCCCTTGCCTCAAAGACGCTTCCTCTTCCTCTCACATTTCTTTTAACATTTTGTCCAGGCCTCTATTTTGACTTTTCGCATTTTACTTGGTCTCACACTTAAGCTGAGTACATATCATTCCTTTTATATCTTTTCAAATATTGAAGAAATTTTTTGTGGAAAATTATTTTAATAGATATATATGGCTTTTATAATTTCACATTTTATTGAACCAAGAATAAAACCAGACATTGCCTTAAGCATGTTAGAAGCAAAGTCAGATCCATAGAAGCCTTCCTTCCCTGTTTCAATTAGGTTAGACATCTTACAAATCCTTTCATATACTCCATCATTGAAATTTTGTCTGTGGCCAAACATTAAACTACAGAATTCATAAGAGGTAAAAAGCCTAAGCTTATTTTATAAGAGGCCAGATGAACCAATAAATAAATGAGTCAACCAATCTTAGAATTTTTTTTAAAAGCCCAGGGTATCAATAACTTTCAATTCTTCTGAAAAATTACATATCCTTTGAAATATATTGGGGAACAAATAGTCAGAATTACTGAAATGCCTTTCTACCTGATCTCCCTACTATAGTCTTTTCCCTCCTCCAAATTCTCTTTCATTATACTACCAAGCTAACTTTTCTTTTCTTTTTTTTTTCATTTTTATTTTATTTATTTATAAATGTTCTACAATCACTTCCTTAAAATTAAGATTTTATACCCCACACCTTCCCCCCCACCCCCTCCCTCCCCATGACACAAGCTAACTTTTCTGAAGCAATCATATCATACCATTCCCTACTTATGAATATATTTTGACTCACTATTGAATAACATTAAATTCAAACTCCTGTAGTGATGTAATGAAAAGAGTACTGCTTTGGGAGTGAAGTGATGGGCATTCTATCCTGGCTAACTAACTGTGACTCAGGGTAAGTCATTTAACTGCAATATAAATTTCTTCTGTAAATGAGGAAGTAAACTATAAAATTCCTTCTAGCTTTGATATTTTTTTCTGATCTTGTGTCCTGCATATACAACTTTTAAAAATGCTTCTTAGTATTAGCTCTTCTCAAGTCAGAGTGACTTTATAACCACTCCACATTTGTCAAACTTATTCTCTCGCTTTCACATGCAAATCTGATTCATACCTCTCAGAATGACATCCCTCCTGGTTTTACAACTTATCACAGAATCTCGGCTTTGGAAAGGACTCCAGAGTCCATAGTCCTACCTTCCAGTCAGGTTCCATTGACCTGTTGTTTGCACTATCACTTGTTCTTCCCTGTGGAACTGCCTGCCTTCTCCATGGGCTTTCAGAGTTGGCTCAGCAGCCATACTGACAGTGAATCCGTGTGGGCAAAGCAAACACATCAAAAGTAGTTAGGTACATTCTTTTCAGTCTCCCTGTCTGTCTTTTCTGTCCTTTTAAGTTAAAATACCATTCTCTTTGGCAGAGAGACTAGAAATAAGATAAAGACATGGCAGTTGTGCCTTCTCTTCCTTTTCAGAATCCACTTCTCCACTATGTCCTTTAAGTCTCTTCTTTCCTTCATTAAAGCTAAGAATTGGTTTTTAAAAATCTAATATCTGTGTATTTTGATGTTTAATTTCCTCTGTGAAACATTTTGCTCTTTACTGATTTATTCCTTTGCTTAACTCCTGTTGAATTTAGTCAGTAACAATCACTTTCATGTTTAATTTTTCATAAGTTTAACTAGATTATGAATTTCTTGTGTTTGTAAACCTAGTCTTACATTTCAGGAACTGAAACAGCTCAGTGCTAGAAACATGGTAGACATTCGATAAATACTGGATTAAGTGATTGATTGGAATAGAGCTTGCCTAAAGTTTTCCTATACTTAGGATATACTTCATATATGATGAAAATTAGAAGTCATATGAACAGTAAAAGAAATGATTAAAATATCTGAACAAAGTATTTTAAACATCCTCAGTTTCATAAAGTATTTTTTACAGAAAAGTCATCCATTTGTTAAAAATATCTCGCAATGTAATGAAATGTAACTGAAAAATCATAGAACTTTGCATGGGATCACAGGAATTAGAGTTGCAGATTACTATAATTCATCTATTCCAGTTTCCTTTAAAATATTCTTCAAATAATTTGCTAGTAAGAGACTGATATTGCCCCTAATAAGTTTCATTTAGTGATGTTTTATTATATTTTCTTGCAATACATGAAAACTTTGACCTGTTGATTTTTCAGTTTTAAATATTTCGGGGGCGGAGCCAAGATGGTGGGGGGCGGAGCCAAGATGGCGGGGGGGACGGAGCCAAGATGGCGGAGTACAAAGACTCACCTATGCTAGGTCCGAACCCACAGCCCATAGATTTCCTGTAAAAAGAACTCCTGACAAATTCTGGAACAGTGGAAGCCGCGCAGCAACACAGTGAAGGAGATTTCTGCTGCAGAGAGCCCTGAAAAACCGACCGCAAAGGTACCCCAGAGGGAGCGGAGCCCTGCCTGGCCGAGCGCTCCCCTTCCCCCTGGCCCGGGCCGCGGAGCTCTGCCCAGCCACACGGCACTGAGAGGAGCGAGTAGAGCCCAGCAGGCAGCAGGGACCTGAATCTGTGGCAGCTGCGAAGGACCCTCCACCCACAGACGCACAGGTCAGTGAGAGAGACGGGCTGAGAGGGGAGCGGGGGATCTCCGGGACTCGGACCCCCTGGGAGGCTGCGGCTGC
>CM053769.1:661701685-661727964 GCA_028658325.1 Potorous gilbertii
AACATATATAGATCCTAGCACTTCCTGAATACCACCAACCAATCATCGTTCTATTCCACACTTATAACCTAATAAGGAAAAGCATCTGTGCTAAGCCCTGCCCCTCTCTCTCTAGCCCTCCCTCCTCCCTCCCCCAACACAAAGCCAGAAAAATTCATGACCCAGTAGCCAAATGACTGGAGATGGGTTCATTTATACTTAGCTGGCCAAGAAGTATGAACAGTGTCTTTATTCTATCATTGACACCATATTCAAAGGTTCTCTAACATGGTAGAGCTTGTCCATCCCCCAAGGCACAGTCTTTAAGAATCCAGGCTCATGTCATGATAAAACAGTAGAAAAGGACTTTATGCAGGTAAGGTCAACATAAAGAGCAGAGTTCGGAGAAAGGACAGACTTAGGAAGAGAAGAATTTTTTTTTTATATCTAAGGGAAGACATTCAGGAGGCAGTTGGAAATGGAGGACTAGAGATCTTCAGGAAAAGGCTGGCTTTGGATGTATAGATTTAGAAAGGATCTGCATAGAGATTATAATTTTGAGTCTGGGAGCAGATCAGATTGATGGTGAAGAAAGAGCATAGAAGAGAGAAGAGATCCAAAGATGGAGTCTTGGAAAACACCTATATTTAGGGAGACAGAGAAGTAGAAACTGAAGAAAAAGAACAGTCAGGTGAGAAGAGACCCAGGAAAAAGGAGTATCATGGCACCCAAAGAGTTCAAAATTTGGCATGTTGCTGAGGAAACTTTGGTGTAGCATAATAATTATATACTATTATACTTCTTTGATTAAAATGCATCATCCCAGTCGGGTTATTTTATCCACCAATGTGGATAGCAACTATTTTATGTAGCTTTTAAAAGTTGCTGTGATGAAAGAAAATTTAATGACTGAACGACCAACACGATTAAAAGCTCATAGTAAGTTACTTGTTTTAAAAATCACCTCTACAAACATTTATTAAGCATTTACTAAGGACAAATCATATTGGTTTTTAGATGTTGCCAAACACTAAGCACAAATATTAAAGCCTCTGGCCTTTCTTTCAACCATAAATTATACCTATAAGAGTCCTTGTAACAACACTGCTTTGCACCGCAGCAACTAACTTCCTACAGAAAAAATTCCTATGTACAGATAAGAGATCTTCTATTTATTTGGTGGAAGGGGTGAAAAGTCAGGAAGCTCTTGCACGTAGGAGAGCTAAGTGTACCACAGAGCAATGGTAAGGATAGAAGTCACAAATAAAATTTGTCACTTTGAGTATTTCACAAGACTCCACATGGCAAAAGAAGAGATGAGAAACACTTTTTAATATCCTTTTTGGTAAGCACGCATATTTTTTCAGGACAGAAATTCTTTCCTGTTTGGTGCCTAATTTTTTTTTTATGTGCTAAATTGCATGTGTTAACCATGAAGTCTCAAATTCCTCTGCCAACAGTGATGAGCAAGATATAAAACTTTCTAACATTGCCTAGGTAGGGTGCAGAAATGCTTTGCTTCTTGTGGAAAGTAGCTCAATAAACCCTACCTAATGGCCCCATTACCTGAGGGTGTATCATCAAAACTACTTACATATTCCTCTCTGTAATTGTAATCTTAGAGCAGCAGGATGCCAGTGAATTCCCCCCTCAAGCTCCATTCTCTGAGTAAATGGAGCTGGGTTCTATTATCTGAATTTAGGGGTTTGTCTATGAGATGTATCCACCAATCAGATCACTCTGCTCAGGTCCATCTATCAGCCTTCTGTTCACAGACCTTATGTGTGCTTCATAATCACCTTCCCCTAAGCCATTACTTTAGAAAGTTTTTCATGAAGGGGCTATATAAAAATAAACATACTAAATCAGAGCTTAAGGTAATCATAAATTGTGGTTTTCATTTATCTAGGGGTTCTTAACTTTTTCTGTGGCACAGTCTATGTTGGCAGTCTGGTCAAGGCTATGGGCTACTCAGTCATGGGATTTTTTTTAATGCTATAAAAAAGTAAAGTACAAAGAAATAAAAAGAAAATTAATTATGTGGAAATACATTTTTCAAACAAGTCAAAAGCTACTAGGTTAAGAGCCCCCCTGTTTTCATCCAACCACCCAGACTGGAAAAAGCTTATTCAACTCGGTGGCTATTTCTTCAACTCTAAACCCAGTCTCTTGGGTCAAGGACTGAGTCATCAGGTGAAAGATTCAGTACCTGGACATAAACATCTCAGCTCCCAGCAAACTAATGCTAGATGTATATGATTAACTCACACCTGATTATTTAGAAAGCATTGTGGAAGCCCTGGTGTCTACTTTGGTTGAAACTATAAGGGTTTACAAGACAAGAGACTTTCAGAGTTGTGGAAAGTGCCAGGTTAAATATCCCATTATATAGATCCTAAGGGTCATCCCATGTAACCCTTTACCTCAAGGATGAACTCTCTCAGCAATATCCTCTTTGTAAAGATTACATTGATGAGGACCTCACTAATGGAAAGCAGCACGTTCCACTTTTGGACAGCTTGAATTGTAAATAAATAATACAGTAACACTTCATAACTGAAACAGAAATAAAGTGGTTTTGAATGGCTTACTTGTAAATTTGGAATGTTGCTCTATAGCACAATGTTACTGTATTTGATTTGCATGGATAAGGGTCTAGACTTGGTCTGGATCTGAAATTTTTCTATGCTGGTAAATTTCCCCTCAGCTCTTCTCACCTAGTAGTGCTGGATATGATCGAATGTTCACAGTGGACAGTCAGTGTCCAAGGTACCGTTCAGTTTTTCTGTATTCCACTCTCACCTTTCACTTTCAAAGATACGTCCAAATTCACCGACCTCTGTCTCCCAGGCTTCCAGGCAGTAGGTAGGAAGTGGGTGATGTCTTGACTTGTATGGGAATTGAATTAGAGTGGGGCATCATTGCACAAAGTTGTAGGCCTTACTCTTTCTTCCACAGTCATCAAAATCCTGACAAAAGTCCAGATAACTGGCAAGGGCCCACGGTGAAGTGGATGACCTTGATGTCTTCGATGTCTGACCAAGTTCTAAGCACCGGCTTGAGTCATATTCACAGGCATTGTTTTCATCTGTCCATTCCACTGGGGAAGTAGTAGCACTCACCAAGATCTGAGGTCTGTCAGTTAGCCTCAATTTGATTTAGCCCATCTGCTAAATCTGGGTTGGAAGGTAAGGAAGTAAGGAAGGAGGCAAACCAAGTAAAGGAGGAGAAAATACCTAAACATGGGAAAAGAGGGAAGCCACAACCATATAGATGATTAGAGAAAATCAGTTGTATGCATGTTCACTTTCTGCAAGTTAGTGTGGATAGGCTAACCTGGCAAGAGAGGAATCAACACACAAGTGAATCACCTACATCATAGGTGAGGATTTGAAAAATGGGCTCTCCTTCCTTCAACATTAAATTGACAGTATTTTCCAAGTACCCAACAATGGCTTCTTAGAGAAAAAAAAAGCATTTAGCAATAGAGAATCAGGAAACATCCCCTGCAATTAAACTTACAGGAACTTACAGGCATACCTCAAAGGTATTGCCATTTGAGTTCCAGACAAGCATGATAAAGCAAATATTGGAATAAAGTGAGTCACATGAATTTTGGGATTTCCCAATGCATATAAAGTTATAATTACACAATACTATAGTTTATTACATGTATGATAGTATTACGTCTAAAAAATGTACACAGCTTAATTTAAAAATATTTTATTGCTAAAAAATGCTAACCATCATCTGTGCCTTCAGTAAGATATGATCTCGTTGCTAGCAGAGGGCTTTGCCTTGATGTTGATGGCCACTAACTGAGCCTGCTGGTGATTGCTGAAGGCTGGGGTGGCTATGACAGTAACAAAGTTTGTTGCATGTATTGACTCTTCCTTTCATGTTGCATCTCAGGGAATAGGGAAGCCCAAAGGGAGAGTAGAAAAGGGGGAAGAGCTTAGTGGAGCACAGTCAGAACACACATAACATTTATCAGTTAGACACAGTCTGTGGTGCTCCAAAACCATCATCGGTAATCACTATAATAATGTTAACATGTGCCTTGGTAAGGCAATCGATGCCTCTGTTGTTTAGTCATATCTGACTCTCCATGACCCCATTTGGGGTTTTCTTGACAAAGACACTGGAGTGGTTTGCCATTTCCTTCTCCAGTTCATTTTACAGAAGAGGAAACTGAGAGAAAAAGGGTTAAATGACTAACCTAGGGTCAGAGGGCTGGCAAATGCCTGAGGTCAGATTTGAACTCTGATCTTCCAGACCCCAGGCCCAGTGCGCTACTCACTGCACCACCTACAGAGTTGATTAGGAAGTGAGAGCCCAGTAGATTAAGTAGTGAGATTAAGTAACATAAATATCAGATCTAACCAGCATAATTTTGTAATTTTTCCTCCAGCTTCATTCATTATATTTTACTAGGTACTCAGTAGGTGCTAAATTTTGCCGCTTGCAGTGGTGGGTTCCAATTTATTAGTATTAACAATTTGAATTTATATGATGCTTTAAAGTTACCTTGTAGGACTGTTGAAAGGAATCCTTGTTTACAGTTGAGAAAAACAAGGTCAGACAGATTAGTGACTTGCTCCGTGTCCCAGAGCTAGCATTTGAAGGTAGTTCTCCTTTTGGCTGCAATTTGAAGGCATTTTTTTTTATTTCATCACAGCTGCCTCAGAGTTGGAAAGCTAGAAACCAAGTCTAGACCCTTTTCCATGCAAATCAAATACAGTAACATTGTGCTATAGAGCAACATTCCAAATTTACAAGTAAGCCATTCAAAACCACTTTATTTCTGTTTCAGTTATGAAGGGTTACTGTATTATTTATTTACAATTCAAGCTGTCCAAAAGCGGAACGTGCTGCCTTCCATTAGTGAGATCCTCGTCAATGTAATCTTTAAAAAGAGGATATTGCTGAGACAGTTCATCCTTGAGGTAAAGGGTTACATGGGATGACCCTTAGGATCTATATAATAGAATGAGGCACTTTCCACAACTCTGAAAGGGATTTTCTCTGCTTGTATGGTCCCCTCTCCCTCCATCATTTCCTCCGTTGTCTCTCCTCATGAGGTTCCCGTGGTTCTTCTAATGCAGAGTACTAGACAGTACTAATGGCTCAAGAACTTCCCCCCTGGAATCAAGTTAACAACCTGTTATGCAGAACAGAGACTTCCTTCAAGGGTATGCCACATGCCATGAAGCCTTCTAGCACTTAACTGCTAACGTGTTTCAGAAGTCATTAGAAATTGTTCGACAGTTAAGTATCTAGCTTCTTTCAACATAAGGTATAAGAAATCCATGTTTCCATCTGTTAGTGTTTATTCCGAAGCAAGTCTAGACAACGACTAAGGACTTCACATTTACTGCCTTTTTTTTGTTTTTCACATTCCACCTAGCTAGGATGGTTTGATAATGGGAAGCCACTTTCCAATGCTCCTGAATCTATCTTAATATTTTTTCCCATTTGAAATAACATTTGAAAGAACCACAATATCTAGGAATTTTTAGATGCCTTCATAAGAAAGTGATTTAAACTGCATATTGAAAATCGACGTTCACTTAGTTACTTTTTTTGCTATTTTGCTGGATTGTCATGTGGCGTGCAGACTCGGTGTCAGAAGGGGCCTCAGTCAGTTCGTAAGTCAGTCAATAAAACCTATTAAGCACTCATGTGTAAGCATTCTAAGCGCTGGGGATGGAAGCACAGAACCCCCTTACGCAGCTTCTGCTGGAACACCTCCAGCAATGGGGAACTCACTGTCTTAAATTCTGTCAGTGGAGAATTACAACTTATTTTTTCCCTTCTTAAAACCAATCTCACTGTTAGGACAGTACTGAGGTAATGAAATAAAACAGAACAATTCAATTATTGCTGAATAAATGAAACAGTAAAAGTGTGCCAGTGTGGAGTGAGATGCCTATAAGCGTAGTTTCCCAGCCATCTGGTGGGGATTATCATACAGGTCTTAAGTGGAAGGATGGAAGGCATTTAATTGTTAAGGTGACTGTGCACTTTCCTAAACAGTATCTAATTGACTAATGAACACAACTCTGAGCTACTTAATGCAAATATTATTCCCTTTTCCAGGAAGAGGAAACCCTTTGCAAACTAGCTTCTGCTCTCATCACAACTGAAAATGCTCACTCAAAACTGCTCATAACTGCCAAATATTATGGTCTTTTCTCAGTCCTAATTCTTCTCCACCTATCTGCCTCAACTGACATTGTGAACACCCTCATCCTGGAGACTCCATGGGTTTCTGTGACCTTCCTCTCTCCTACTTCACCTCCTAACCACCCTTCCTGTCTTCTTTGCTGGCTTACTGACCACATCATACCCCATCTGTAGGGATTCCCCATGGTTTGGTCCCCGGGTGCTCCTCTCAGCTCCCTCTGTACTCTCTCATAACCTTATCAACACATGGGTTTCAATAGCTTCTGTATGCAAATGACTTTCAGAATCATTTCCCCCTGAGCTTCCGTCCCAAATCACCAACTAATTGCCTATTGGATATTTCCAAGTGGATGCCCCAGAAACATTTTAAAAATTCAGCATTGTCTAAAGCTGTATTCATCTTTCCTCCTAAACATTTTCCTCTTTCAAACTTCCCTAATTCTGTCAAAAGTGTCATCATTCCTCCAGTCTCCCAGATTCATACTTTGTGTTGTACTGCTTGCCTCATACAATCTACAGACAAAATCATTTCCCAAATCTGGTACTTCCACATCTCTCAAATCCAATGCCTTCTCTACTGACACCCACCACCTTACTTCAGGCTGTTATCACTTCCCACCTAGATGATTGCAACAGATTTCTTAACTGATTTCCCTGCCAAGTCTCTCTCCACTCCAGTTCAAATTACAAATTGTTGTCAAAGGAATTTTCCTTAAGCAGAAATCTGACCACGTAACTCCCACAACCACCAACTCATTCCACAACCGTGGTGGCTTCCTATCTGCTTGTAGGATAAAATATAAACTCCCCAGTCTTTGAACATTGCTCCCCATCTCTCCCTATCTGGAATGTACTTCTTCCTTACCCCAGTCTCCGAGTTGGTTCCTCTTTTCCCTTAGATGCTACTCAGGACCATTTTCTGTGTTTCGCCTTTACACATCCTCTCTAACTTCTGGTGTCCCCCAGCTTCTCACTACTTTGTATTTATCTTCACTTTATCCTATTAGAACACAGCTCTTTGCGAGTAGGGACTGTTTCATTCTGCACACAGTGCCTGGCACATAATGGGTACTTGATAAGTACTTGTTAATACATTGAACCATTTCCCAAAGTTATTCTGTTTGTAACTGGCAGAACCCGGATTTGACTTTAGATCTTTTGACCCTGGGCCCAGGGTTCTGTTTCTATTACACAGTCTTATTTAAAGAATGTCTCTAGATTGCAAAAACAATTGATGTAGATTATTAACTGATGCCTCAAGTAAAATCTTGGTGAAGAAATTAACACTTTAAAAAAAGTGACATACCCACCAAGTTCTCCAGATGTTCCAAGAACTTTTTCCAAATAACTTTTCTTGAGTTAGATGAACAAAAACCTCATCGGTCCCTTCCAGTTGAAAAATTCTATGATTCTATAATCTCAATTTTAGAAATAGGTTGAGCTAAGGTTGCACATGACAAGTTAAATTCCCTAATGCAAAGGTAAAGAAATCTCTTCCTCCCCCTCTACCCTGCCCATGCCCCGCTTTTATTTCCACTGAATCAGCCAGCAATCAATAAAAAAAAAAAAACATAAAGCAACAAATGTCCAAACTTGTTAGAGTGTAAGAAAATATATTTATTTACTTTCATGGCAATACTATGGCAAAACTGTTAAATACATGCATATTTTAAAAACAGACATAAGCAACACTTTAAGAGTTAACAGCCAAGCAAACTAGTTTTACATTTACCGTGTCTTAGTAATTAATACATGAGTTAATAGTCTATGCCTTTGCTGTAACCATATTTTCCAACATGATACTAAATCTCACATTTAAAGTATACATTGTTTCCAAATGGTTGCCTACTATCAGTCAAATTCTCCTATCCTAACTCTATATGCTGTAAGGACACAGTTCCAGAGAGAAATCCCTATGTTTGTTACTGATAGAAAACAACAGTTAAAATTTCAAATTCCCTTGTAAAGGATTCTCTATGGGTTTATTCCATGGCTTCCAGAGTGGGTGAATCACTTTGTTTGCATCCTAAATATTTGAATTCTGATTTCTTAAAAAGCTTTCTTTGATTATAAAACATACATTTTGAGTTACCGCATACTTCACATGTGATCAGATGTGTGTAAATCTGCAGGGGTTATTACATGAATACAAAAGGTAGAGTTGTGAAGCTTATGTTTCTCCCAACCATCTCTCAACTTGTACTCAGAACATCTTTACAGAACAAATTAGTAAACATGATTTATTAAAATATGTAGCAAACTGAAAAATGCTTTTTAAAAACATATTTAACATTCCCTTTAAAAAAGAAACATATTCTACATACAACCTTACAAAAAACATAAAAACTTAAACCTGTTCACAGTATGTGTGTATTTAGTAAACAGCAATTCAGTATAATGCAATTTTGGAAGTGAGAAAGGTGGATGATTTTGCAGATTTATGAGGGCATGTGACTTGCGATTGTTGAACGAGAGAGAAAAGTTAAAATAAGCATTTTTTGGTGTTCCTTTTCCAGGAACGGTAAGAATACTCTAAGTCAGACAGATGTACTAAAATATAACAGCTGAATATTTTGATATACATACCAGCTTTGGGTTGTATTGTTGACTCTATTTGTTAAAAAAAAGAAAAAACTTAAGGAAGCAAACATTTTACTTTGAATTAAGTGTATAATTATTTTTCAAAATTCATGTTCTTTTTCTTTAAAACAGAATCACAGGCTACAAGATACATGAGATGTCTCTCTCCTCACAAAAGTATATTGAACAGACTCTTTATTTGTTTCCTTCAACTGCATTATCCTCAGTGCTATTCACATTTCTGGCATTTATGTTGGTGGGAATAAAGTTAAAAAAGAACTAATGGTTTGTGCTATATTAAGAACACAGGTAAAGTACAGGATATCTATTATCAAATTGGGGGAACTACTGGTAGAGAAGGGAGCATCTATGAAAATATAAAAAAATAAACTCTATAAAAACTAGTACTCAGTGTTCATTTTCAATGTTCAACAGCAAAATCATGAACATAGCTACTTTTTAAAAAATACCAGATTAGCAATGATTCCTCATAATAAACATACTGTTTTCACCTTTCCAATAAGCCAACAGCAACGTGTTTTACCACAATCGAATAAATAGTCTGACCTTTTATACAACATGGAATGCTCAGCAAATAGAATAGTGACCTAAAAATTAGGAGTTACCCATTAAAAATGGTATGCATTTTTAAAAGAAGTGCATACAGCATTTGTGCAATATGTAATGAAATTCAGCAGGAGATTTAGGTGAGAATTGAAGTAGACTTTAATTCAACAATCTAACCAAATTATTTTCACGGATATATACTGTATTAAGTTTAAATTATTTTGGTTCTGATTTTAAAAAGGAACCTTAAAAGGCAGAAATCAATGTGATTAACTTAATTAACTTTGTCACCTTCACATCAATTTGCTGACAAGATAATCTCTTTTCAAAATTGAACATGATGAAAATTACTACCATTTCATATTTGGTTGACAATTATTTAATTACAGCTTGTTTTTCTAAAAATTGTATTTCTTTTAGCTAGGCACTTTCACAGTAAAAAGACTAATTCAGAGGGTGGTTCTTCTAAGACCACAGCAATAAACTCATCAAAATATTAGGCAGTCAGAATTTGACTTGCATAGGTAAATTTTATTCCAAGTGTTATTATTTCAAATATAGAGAGGAAAATTATAAAAATTACAACTGATCCAAAGGATGCAATGGAAAGACACATGGTGAGCACAATGAACAGATTACAACATGTAATCAATGACAACATGCCCATAAGAAGCAGCATGAGACATTATTAGGGCAACGTATGACCAGAAGAGAAGGGGCAAATCATTTATCAAAAATGAGACAAATGCACAGCCCAAATGATGCACTGGTACCCAACAGACACTACGAGAAGAGCACAGAAGTCTCTGGTGTGTTGGAGAGACACTCTAAAGGACTAATGGGAAAGCAGCAACAAGAACAGGACAGAAAGGATGGGAAGACAGGGAAGTGCTTTCATCAGCCTCATTCATGCCAATTACAAAGCATAGAGAGAAATCACCACTACTGGTCTTATGATCTGAAGGCTCTCCTAAACACCGCAGACCCTGTGATAATACGACTCAACATTACCACATGGGGTCAGATGTAATCTTGGTCACATCAAGTGTCCTGAAACCTATTTATATATAATAAAACCCCAATATCATATGACCTATGAAGTGGGTACTGGTTTAAGTATCTCAATGACAGCCTTTTTAAAAGGTTTATTAATTAGCATGAAACAAGTATCTTTGACAACTAACTGAAAATAGAGTAGCCAAACGAAAGCACTAACATACTCTAAATTTTTCATGATTATTACTTAAACACGGTACAGTTAGAGATCTGAATAAGCCAACTTCAAAAATAATTTCAGAAAATATCCCAAGATTATAGTTTGTAAGAAGCAAGTACATTTCCTCTTCAATATGTTATATATGGAATTTGGATGTAAAAAGATAAAAAATAAAGTTTGATGGCAATTCAATATTGGCTCACCAATAAAACTCATGTGACCAGTTTGAAATACTTGTTTTAAGGAGTTATTTTACAGAACTGAATAGGTTTCTCTGTTAAGAAATCACAACCCATGCTTATACATACAAGTTAATACCTTTCTAAATGCTTTCCAAAATGTTTTCTGGTACATGTGTTTAAGTTGTGTACACACTGTGGCAAAAAGAAACATTCAAGCATATAACTACAGATACAACAATTCTAGTGGCACTTATGCTTGATCATATCTCAAAATGATAGAGTGTAAAAAAATACAGAGTCCTTTTATATACAACAAATTAAGCAAATTTTAACATGGCTCAGAATAAAAAAGCAACGATAAAAAGGTGTTGTTTTGTTTTTTGTTTGCATTTAGTGCTTCAAATTCAGAGAAATGAAAAGAAAGACCCTTTCTCTCCTACTTCCAGGAAAAGGTTTAGACTCAGTCTTCAGAGGTATTCATCTAACGGGAATGGGGACAGATAATTAGGGGTCGGTATCAGTCAACACTCAGTCCATATCCATTAATCCATAGTCTGGAAGACCTCTGCAGTGTGAGGACAGTTTAGTTATATGGGGCCACTTTGCTAGCAGATTTAACTAGCATGGCAACAGATCCTGCCTTACAGAGAGAGTCACTCTAGATTTTAATGGATCACTTGCGATTCCCCCAATTGGAAAGACTTGCTCCAGGCCAAGGTTCAATCATATATACTTCCTAAGCATCTATATGCCCAGTTTCCTGTAGCTGCAGGACAAGTATCATTAACCTGACCCCTCTGTCCTAGATTGATGCTCAATGCTGAATTTCTACATAAATAAAAATTCTTTTTGTTTAACCAAAAATTATACAGATTCTAATATGGCTCAAAATGGAAAGCAGCAGTAACTGATTCAGAGTAATCACCCTAATTTATAGAAAGAAAAAGTAATAAAATATATAATTTGAAGCAAATGCGTTAAGGATATGGATTTCCACTGCAGTATCCAACAGTACCAGTTATAAGAGCTTTCCCTTTAGAAAATGACTAATAGAAAAAAAAAAACCTGAGTATTAAAAGTTAAATTGAGAATTCTTGCCATATACTTTTTTTAAAAATTACATATCATTTTCAATTAAGAAACATCTATTTTCTCTCCTTTGTTCTTAATTTGCACAGAGACCAAAAACATATCACATCCAGTGTTATTCAACTGGAAAGCCATTGTCCTCATTTCAATATATTCAGACAATTTTAGTTTTACAACAGGTGAAATAATTTATACAACATGAAACATATGCTTTGTCCAGATCTGTGATTTAATCAGTATAGAGAGCTTCTTGGTAATGAAACTCCCTTTACCAAAGTAGACCAGCAACTAGCCTTAGAGAGTTGGCTGGGGGCATTGAGAGATTGAATGATTTGCCTAGGGTCTTACAGCCAGTCAATGTCAGAGGATGGACTTTAGCCCAGGTTTTCCTGACACTGAGGTCAGGCCTTTATATTCACTATGCCACACTACCTTTTTTGAAATGTTATGACGACAAAATCTGACAGCCTGATTGCCTTTTTTTTGCTATGGGATGGTATGTAATTACCAATTTACATTAATCCAAAATGGTTGTAGGACTTGGAGTCGTGAAGTCTACACTCAAATCTGGCCTCAGATACTTAACTGTGGGACACCAGGCAAATTCCGTAACCTGTGTCTGTCTTGGTTTCCTCAATTGTTTAAAAAAACTCAGGATAATAACAGCCCCCATCTCTCAGGGTTGTATCAAATGAAATAATATTTATAAAGGGTTTTACAAACATGTTAACTCTTGCTAATAGGTTGACTCTGGTATACAAAGGAGATTTGTTTGAAAATGTAAAATTGGGACTAAAATTCCAGAAATGTTCTAACGCTTTACACGTTTCAAAGTGTGGTACTAATAAATCAACATGGGCATAAACCTATTACGGTTAAAGTTTCTAATGTGAATTGACTTTATGAATAGGTAGTATGAAATCATTTACCAGTTTGACTTAATCAGTTGCTTCAAGTCTGATGTGCCTCAAACGCTTCTAACATCCTGCTATTTTACTTCTTACCTGGTCTAAAATTTTCAATTTTAGTATCGCTTCTTTGGTTAGAACAAGGAAGACAAGGCAATGTCTCCAGGGGAACAATGCTGCAACACATTTCTGTTACTTTAAAGATAAGGAGAAATCTGGGGATGTACTTTTCTCTCTACTAGCTCAGATTAGTTCACTATCACCCTGAAATATTGATAGCTTGGCCCTGAAGAAACAAGGGGCTGGGTACATAAGTTGTATTGTAGGCGATGCAACGGTGAGAGTGGGAATCACGGCAAAAGACAAGTGGGTAGTTGTGGCAGGATCACTGGGCACCTGCCAGGGACAGTAGTACTTAGATGATGAGATGTGGAGAGTTTAGAAGCTTCATGGGGAGTAAGGCAGAGTGGAGAAGAGAGGGAGAGAGGGAGGGGGAGAAAGAGGGAAGGAGGTGAAGGGGGTAAGGAGAGTGAGAGAAGAAGGGAGGGAGGCAGGAAGGGAAGGAAGGAGGGGGAGAGGGAGCACACTGAAAAGAGAGTACACCAAAGGAAAGCATCACTTACTTTACAATTTTGTTTAGGGTTGGCCCTGGGAATTGAAAAACATGTGTGGTCAAAGTCTGAATACACTACAAATATAGTTAGTATATCTTATTCTTTTCCCTTCCCTAGTCTCATGCCAGGTCTTAAAGATTAACTGAAGACTATCAATTAAAATGAAGGTTTAAAAACATGATCTCTAAATGAAATTTGCTCCTAATTGCCCTATCACTTTTAGCAAGACACTCTAAGATACTTCGGTCAAGGGTCCAAGTCTACAAACAGAATGTTTCTTTGACAGTAAACAAATAAAAATAAAATGCTCTGACTTAATCAGTTATCAGAGTATTTTAAGCATTTTTGTAACTTAACCATTAAAAGGCAAAATACACACAGGTCTTGAAGGCAGATTAAAAAACACTTCTGCAATTTGTAGTGTGACATTAAACTTTTCCAGAAGTCATTTCCCAGAAAAGCAGTTGTTTCTGAAAAACTTGGAGGTTAAAATGATTCTTTATGTTATAAGGGCACTTGAGCTTTTATTATAGGTGATAAAAGCAACTGTTTACTTCCATGGTACTTAATAGAATTAATTCAAATTGAGTTTGAATTTGAAGTTTTTCATGATATTTACTATAAAATAGAAATCAAGTGATTGTTTTTAAAGCAAAAATATCAGTTCTTTAAGTTTACATCAAAAACAAGAACTATTCCACTAAGGAAGTGATACTGATGACCTATTTAAGAAAAGTAACTGTTAGACTGCAATTAGGAAACAAATTATATGCCCATACTAAATAGCATTAATTTGTGGTTCACGGTTTAAAGAGAAAATTCATAGAATCATTTCTTCATAGAGAACTAATGCCAATTGTTACTATCAGTGGTAGAGATTGATTTGGCTAGATCTTGCGGATAAGAACAGTCTTAAGTAGAAAATTAGTGCAATTAATGCTAAAGCATATTTAAGTGTGTGGTTTGTTCACACATTCATAAAACTGGCACTTTCACAAAATAAATGTCAAGAGTTTGGGTTTGTTTATACATAATGTCATAGATATGCAGTTCTAGTACTGTAAATTACAAAAGCATATACGTTAGGGCACCCTATTACAAGTAGGAGTTAAATATTAGTGGGGAAAAGAATCTGCTAAAGCCAATTCAGAAATGTGGCATAAGTCAGTGTTATACTCATTTTCCAAGTTTGTGCCCCTGAGTCAACAATTTGATAACCATTATATAGTAGGCACAGAGACCTAGTTATCAAACAAGAAACTAAAATAGCTGCTGTTATATTTTAAAAGCTGTGTTAATTACAGAGAAAATGGTCTTATGTTACTTGATCTGTGCTTGGTTTTTATCTAGATTTGAACAAATTTCAGTCAAGTACTTCTCTGTTAATCTGAAGATCTGCATGGTTCTCCCCCACACCACCCCCACCTAATAATTTCAAACCCTCTGGTTGGGATTCGGTGAATGTAAAACAGTTTGAGTATTCTCTAAAGTATTAAGCAATAATTAACTTGAAAATGCTACTTGATGGTAGAGTGAGACTTCTTTGGCTGGAATAACAAATAGATCCAAATCCAGTATCTTGGATCACATGAATTGAATTACTGAGTTGCTATACTTTGGCTTTTAGACTACAGTAAAACAACATTAACACTTTCAGTGTAACTTACACGTGGTAAAGTTCATCTCACTAAAAATATACTCCACTGGAGGCCTTCTAGAATAACCAGTGCCGCTGCTATTACAACCCCAGCAGTCAGAGCTCATTGAGATGGTAGACTGATGCAACATGACACAACTGCTAATCGTTCGGTTTGTTTTGAAAAAAATTTGTAAATGACCACCCTCCATTAGAAGATTTAGGCGATTCCTCATCCTTTGGGGGAATCAAAAACTGCCGAGAATTAATGGAACATGGGCTTCCAAAGGACACAATTTCACTGTTGCTGTCTATGGACCGAGGAGAGTCTGGAGAGTCTAAATTCCAGGCATTTACATTTATCTGAGGTCTGTAACCTGCAGTTTTCTCTAAGTCAACTGCAGCAATTATGTTCTCCACAGCAGAAGTAACCGGCAGATGCATTTGTGGCTTATAGCCTGCTCCACCGACAGAGTTGTTTTCTAGTTCTTCCTCTGGTTTTGCCTGAGGTTGATACATTGATTGAATATCAATATAAATGACTTGTGAAGAGCCTCCAGCTTCCTCCCCACCAGCATTTGCTATCTCCTCCTCAATGATTGGTGGACAGTAGGAGACAACCACATGGTTTTCAGGCTCAGCATCAGACCCTTCTTCTGGACCATCAACTATTGGGGACTTGATTTCAGTATCCTCCTCTATTTTAGGAGCTGTTGATCTTGTTTCCACCACTTCCACATTATTAGGAGTGCAAGGATTCATTTCCAGCGTTTTCAGAGTACTGCTCCCCTAGAAAGGGAAAAGTACTGCATGAGAACAGAAGACTTGCACTGCTGTCACTCACAAGGATAACAGAAAAGTTTATATTAGCTCATTTTTTCAACTGTAACCTGATCACAAAAATTTAATATATTTTCTGCTATATATTTTAACAAAATTACAAGATTTTTTCCCTAACCTACTTTTTGCTTGTTGTTCACTCGTGTCTAACTCTTTGTGACCTCATGGACCATAGCAGGCCAGTGCTGGCTGTGGGGTTTTCTCAGCAAGGATACTGGAATGGTTTTGGCGTTTCCTTCTCCAGTGGATTAAGGTAAACAGAGGTTAAGTAACTTGCTCAGGGTAACCCAGCTTGCGAGCATCTGAGACTGGATTTGAAGGACCAGCATTCTATAGACTGAACCACCTAGCTGCCTCCTACTTTGGCTTGCCAATTATAAATAAAACAGTGAAAGAAATAAAAATATATTAGAGTACAAAAGAATCTTTTAAATCTCATAACTTCAGATGACTAGTATATTATTTAACATTTTCACCTAAAATTTACAGGTTACAGCTTCAGTTATCTTTCTCCTAAACTTACTTAAAAGCAATGAGAAGGAAGTCATTATGTTAAAGATAAAGTAGAAAAAAAGGCATTTTAAAATCTTTACAAACAGACAAATATTACCTCACAGATGCTTTTATGGAACTGCAATGCCTTACTATTTTCTGGATTTGGAATATCAGGATAGAAAGTTTCTTTAATCCTTATTAAAAAACAAAGGAAATATGATTAAAGAATATCCATTTATAAAGACTATAAGTATACCAATAAGAAAATTAGATAAAAGAAATGAATATTTTAGTGTCTTCATTTTTACTTCATATGAACTACTTTAAAAACAAAATATTCATTAGTAGCAGCAGATCTGTGTGTACAGACATTCAATTCATTGATATGGATGTTTAATGATGTATATACTGTAATTATGGAGTTCCTAAATTGGAAGTATGTGAATACTATAAATGCAGAGCTCCAATTTATACCACCTCTAGCCTTCTCCGGTCATAATGACAATGCATAGGATAATGAAACCTGTTAGCTGTTTCAACAACTCAGGACCTTAGAGCTGGACAACCATAGGGAGGAGTGAGGAGGTGACAATCACACCGCACTCTGACCTCATCAGATTTCAATTGGAGCACCATCTTCAGTACTGACAGAGCTAGAGAGTTCTGGATGAAGGCAACTAGGATGGCCAAGGACCCTGAGATTTCTTCATGTATACACAATGAGATGGAAGCTGAAGCCGCTTCTAATTTTCAGGTTCTGTGATCATTAAATGAACTGCCTCAGGGGTTATCGAGTTAGCTGTAACTGCAGATCCTTAATGAAAGTCTAGAAAGGAAGACCATTTTTCAGGAATACTGAAGAAAAAAGTTGTGCTTTCAAGTACAAGGTCGAGGAAGAACTGGACCAGAGGATCTCTGAGAGTGCCTTCTAATTCAGATTCAGTGTAGCATTACATTGTACTTATAGGTGAGGTCCATGTTATAGTGAATTATGTTCTATTGTGGGTCATATTAGAAAGAGGCCTCAGTGAACTATAAACTGTACTCTCAAGGAAAAGGGTGTCTTTTGTATTAGCAAGAATTGGTATGATCAAAGAAGAAAAGATGTTAGACTAAAGCCAAGTATTTCTCAAGAACATGAATGAAGAAAATGAAATTTATCACTGCTTTTTTAAAAAAACAAATTAAACTTGAACTTTCACATTAATTTCTCAAATTCTAAGAAAGCTAGACATTATGATATAGTGAAAAATGCCCTGGACTTGGCCTTAGATTTAAATCCAGACTCTTTACTAGCTAAGTATTCATACCTTTTAGACAACAGCTTCCTTACGTATAAAATAGGCATAATAATAGCTGTGACTAATTCAAAAGATTATGAGAATAAGATGTGCTAATATATGGAAAGTGTTCTGTAAATTTTAAAATGCTTTCTAAATATCACCTATAGCTGAAGTCGTAGTCGTAATTTCTCCTTTTAGTCTAGCATCTACTAATACAATACTGAAAACCAATGATTTTATAATTAACAGTGAACTCTGTCTAAAACTTTCAAAAAGTTTTCCCCCCAGTGAGTAGTACTTCTGTCTATTTTATCAATGAAGCAATCTTTACCTTAGGAACCCTTCCAAACATAGATTCTCTGATTCTATTCAGTTCCACGAATATAAAGATTGGACTCAGTTTCACACCACTCTTGAGTCATGGGAATGGTAAACCCAACCCCCAAGCAAGCACAAAAACCCCATGAAATACACCCATGTACACATTATTACCATTCTCTTTTACGATAACAAAGAACACTGGTTACCACGCCAACAAAAACAGCCACTGCCACAGGGATGAGAATGGCAATAATTAATCCCTCAGCTGAAAAAGAGAACGTTACAGATTATTAGTTACTATTTTTATTAGTCCAAAATACACGTAAAAATTTATGTTTAAGAAACAAATTAGGAGGGGAAAATGTTTACCATTTCCAACTGACCAAATTATCCTGAAATATTCCTACCTTACCTGACATTACAAAATTAAATATAGTCATCACAGTTCTCTAATGAGAAGTTGCAGGTGAGCACCAGGAGAAAGGAGAGACCACTTTAGTGCTCACCTGAGACACCATAATATTCTGAAGACTAGCTCAGTCATCCCAGGTGCCACACTTTACTTTCTACTTATTCTCCCAAAGAATTGTTCCCTTTATTTTTTTTTCCTTGAGAGCAGCGGACAGGGCATCTGATGGAAAGGCTTAGGTAAATTAATAGGTGATAAAATATGAGAATCAACCCATTAGCCTATAATATTATTGTTAATATCTAGTTAAAAATAGTAAGTATCAAGTGAAATCTTTCAGTTCTGTCCTCTACAGCATAAGTGTCAAACTTGCTACTTGCACTTCCAGAATTGGCCAAACCAGAATAAAAACGTAATTGGAAAATAGTAAACAAAATAAATAAAAATACAATACAGCATAATGTCAATTTGTGGATTTCTAGGTCAACACAAAGCCTTGAGGGATCCTTTCCATTTCTGATACCACTGCCCTAGAACACACACAACAATCAATTTAGTTTGAATTTTCTGCACTACACTCTAACAAAAATCAGGCTGTAAACTTGAAAGTATCCCCCCAAAAGCATTCCAGAATTATCTTAAACTCCATTAAGGGATTTCTATTATCACCATTTCATGATTTACTAGAAATATTACACAAATAAGTGCTAAAAACATTTCTATTAATAAAAACATTTAACTTACAATTTTCCTTTGTAACCACATACATGGCCTTTCCTGGACCTATTCCACCATCTGTATAAGCCTGCAAGAGCAGATGGTACCCCGTTTTTCCTTGAAGATCGACAATTCTCAACGTTTTCTGTGTTATGTCAGTAATATTCTTAACTTTTACATCAGAACGTCCTGTTTTTGAAATAAATATACCAATGATTCATAATTATTTCATATGAAGTTTTTTTTTTTAATGGCAGTACAAACTGGAAAACAATGTGTTCCGAGTTATGCTTGTAACACTTCAATCAGCAATAAAAAATTCTAACTCCTGATCTGAGTGGACATTATCATAACTCTTACTTTGAGATCCAAATCCAAGAGACATCTTATATTCAACATTTCCAAAACCAAACTCATTATCTTTCCTCCCAAACCGTCCCTTCTCCTACTTTCCCTGTTACTGCTAAGGGCAACACCATCCTCCCAGGCCTCAGGCTCACAACCTACAAGTCATGAAAGTTTCTCTCTCTCACCCCCATATCCAATCTGTTGTCAAAATCTGTCAATTTCACCTCTTCAACAATCCCTGGGATAAATCCTGCTTCTCTCCCCTGACACCCCTCTCTAATGCAGACCTTCATCACCCCGTGCAGAGACGCTGCCATAGCCTGCTGGTGGATCTGCCTGCCTCAAGCCTCCAATCCATCTGCCACTTAGATAGTTATTTTCCTAAAGCACAAGTCCAAGCAGTGACTCCAGTGGTTCCCTGTCACCTCTAGGATTCAAACTCTTCATAACCTAGCCCTCTCCTTCCTGTCCAGTCACCTAACACCTTACTCCCTGACACATATTCTTCAATCCAATGACACGGACCTCTTTCTTGTTCCATGAATGAAATACTCCACCTCCGAGTTCTGAGCATTTTCTTTGGCCATTCCCCATGCCTGGAATGCTCTCCCTCCTCATCCCCACCTGCTGCCTTTCTTTGGTTTCCTTTATGTCCCAACTAATATCTCATCTACTATAGGAAGCTTAGCTCAACCTCTCTTAATTCTAGTGCCTTCCTTCTCTTCATTATTTCCTATTTAACTTGAAAATAGTTCATATGTGCATATCTGTCATCTCTTCATTAGAGTAGGAGCATCTTGAAGTCAAGGACTAACTGTTTTTTCTTTCTTTCCTCCTTTTTTTTTTTTTTCAGAGCTTTCCAGGGCTTAGCAGTACTGGCACACAATAGGCCTTGAAATAAATATTTATTTACTGACTGTTACCAACCTCTTTCTAAGAGACTAATCCCAGGGGGTAAATGGATTAGCAAAAAAAATGCAATCTAGCTGGTACTTTCATGGTCTCTGAAGGTTTTATTAAAATACTTATTTTTTTTAGATCTAATAAATTTTTAGATTTGTTTTCTCCAATTGCATGTGTATATATATATGTGTGTGTGTGTGTGTGTGTGTGTGTGTGTGTGTGTGTGTGTATATATACATACATATATATATATATATGTATGTATATATATGCGTGTATTTATCAGTATTCTCATTCCTAACCTCATAATAATTAGGTGATTGTGAAAGGTGAGGGAACAAACCTAAATTTATTCTACTTTAAGTATTATTTCCTTTCTACAAATGAGGGAGCAGAGACAGAAGATATAGGACTGTTACATTAATTAAGTGCAAAAATAATGAGAACTTCTGGATTGCTGATGTGCTAAAAGTTTAGAAAAAATTCTGCTAAACTTTAATGACACGTGGACATATAATTTGTGAATTAATCATTTAGAAGATGTTTAAATTAACTGACAGAATGAGGGGGGAAATTAGTCACTGATCAAAATAAAGGAAAAATGAAAGGAGTTGAACTTCGGCAAATTATATTGTTAAACTAGTGCTTTCAAAATATGTCATAGAAGAGCAATAAATATTAAGTATTGTCAATGGTGTTAAGTTGATTTTATTCCAAATATGTCAATATTATTGAAATGCCCTATTATTTTGTGTGCCCTTCTGAACATTTTCTTTGGTGTACATTTCAAAGTGACTAATCCATTTACCCTCCACTGTAACAAACATACGTAAGATTTTTCCACCATAAACTGACATCTTCCTCATGATTAGATTTCTTCCAATTATCAGAAAACAATTTGTTAGTAGCTAATTTAATCAGTTTGTGTCCATACCCAAATCTCTAAATTTCATTTATAAAGGACTGAACACGCAATGCTATGAAATGCTTTGATCCTTGCTCCTGAAGTGAGATGTTTTTTCACCAGAGTCATCCCTACAATTTAGTAATTTGATGGCAACTGCTCTGGGCCCAGTGATCTAAAAGAAATCCCTTAGATTCTCAGAAACATTTGTTGTTAGCAAGAAAGCCCCATTACCTTTCTAAAGCTATCTGGGCATCCATTGACCAAAGATCTAAGCTACTCTGTGCCAAGCACTGTGCAAGGCACTATAAATACAAAGACAAAAATAAAGAGAACTTTTCCTCACAAAGATTATATTCTATTGGAATCTTGGGAAGGGATGAGCCTGGCTGCCTGGCAACAATGTTCATCTTTCTACTTAAAACCACCATCTCCAGTCCATACAAGAACCATAGCTCAGTGCTCTGTCCAGCTCTCACCACCACCAGCAGCCCATCAGTGCTATCAAGCTACTATGAGAAGAAAATCCCAAATACACACACACACACACACACACACACACACACACACACACACACACACACACTCCCTCTCTCTCCCTCTCTCTCTCTTCTCCTTAGTAAACGTAAAATGAAAACAATGGGAGATAAGCAACTTCACACATATAACTCAGCTTTTCTCTCACACTCCTTATATGGATAAATCTAATGGTGAAAGCAAGAACTCCAGTTAAAAATATTACTTTTATTTAAGTTCATTAACTTAAATAAGTCTAAGAAATACTCAAGGTTTTAAACTCATTCTCCAGAGACCAAGTTCCTTTAGGGGCAGGAATTGTCTTTTGCCTTTCTTTGTATTCACTGGGTTGACACAATTCGTGGCACATAGTAGGGGCTTAATGAATGCTAACTGATCAATTCATGTCCAGGAACCTGGGGCAAGTCCAGTTCTTTGCAGGAACTTTAATACACAAATGTCCTCATGATGAAAGTAAGGTAAGTTTCTGAATTGAGGTCATTCTTAATTAGTATGCTAACTAAATGTTTTTTGTAGTGGGAACAGCTATATAACAGATAAAGAACTAGAAGCAAATCACTTACCTTTTCTGAATATAGGTTTTATTTTCTGTAAAAATTGAGTGTTTGCACTTGGCAAATTGCTAAGATTCCTCCTTTCAGCTTTTAATGTATATCCTATGACCATGATTCTAAGACTGCTTGATTCTTAGGCTTGGTGTACCATTTTACCATAATCATATCAATTCGTACAATCAATCAGTCAACAAGTATTTATCAAATACCTCTTACATGCTATGTATTTCATCAGATATTAGAATGAGGGTGCTTCCCCACAAGCACTTAAATGCAAACTTTGTAAAAAGCTTCATATTCTCTTTAATATATTACATTAAAACATAATAATAATTATGAAAATTTCTTTGTTTCCTTCTTTAGTGACACCAATCAATTTTAGAATATCATTATTTAAAGCAATATTGAAGCTTTTCAGATAACATTTTTTTGGTAGATAAGGAAATTCATAGGAAATTGTCAGCATGAAAAATGAGAATCTATTTACCTGATTCCAAACCCTGGATTTTAGATGTGCCTTTCTCCCCTTTTTCAAAGTAAAATAAATATCCTCTTAAAAATCCTCTAAGATCTTCAACAGGAATTTCTTCCCATTTTACTAATATTGAATCTGCAGAGGTGTCTTCCACAGTAAAATTTGGTGCCACGCTTGGAGCTGTAGAAAGAAATTGTCAACAACTAAAGGATATTTTAAGACTGAGATTTTACAAAGTAATTATGAGTCAAAGTTCATAAAGTTTCATCACAGCCTTAAAAAGAAATTCAACAAATATACGTTTGCATTTACAGTGAAACCTATTCTAAAGAGTCATACTCATACAAAGTCCCCTTTACTGAACAAAGTAGTACTTAAATCACTAGTAGAGTTCCTTTTATTTTTTGAATTGAATATTTCAATTTCTGAAATACAGGTCTTAATATTATTAAATGCACATTTATTTATTATAGTACCTTATATTATTTTATAATATTTATCATCATTTTCCATGTGATGATTTTGTAGGATTCTGTCATTCTGAAGTTTTATTTTACTTTAAAATCTAAACTATCTAATAATTCAAATTGTGAGACATGAATGTGATGGAATGATGGAATGAGTACAGAAAAGAATGGGAAGAACTATAAATTGATGCAAAGTGAAGAAGAAACATACACAATGAATGCAACAATGCAAATGGAAAGAAAAACAAAGCAAAACTGTATCTTTTTGTAAATAAAATGATGAAGCCTAGTTCCCAAAAAGATGAGAATATTTATATCCTCCTTCTTTGCAGGAGTGGAGAGGGTTATGGATGTGGACTACATCACATACTGTCAGATTTGATTAAATGTATTGCTTAGTTTTATTAAACTGCTTTTTTCCTCTTCTTTTTTTATCCTTTGTTATGAGGCATGACTTTTTGGATAAGGAGATATACTTGGAAATGAATACATTATAAAAACAAAATATGCAAGTAAAATTTAAAACGATCTAATAACTTACCCAGCTCTTCTGTATATCCAACTATTGAACGCAATAATTGGTATTTCTGATTTTTGCAGCCATAGAGGAAAAAGTTATAGCGTGTTCCAGATCGAAAATTATCTACAAAGAATACCATAATCAGTACAATTTTAAAGTAACCCTCTGTCACAAAGAGATCTACTTGAGAAACAGGCAATTTGCAACTAATTTTACAATTAAGACAATCCTTTAAAAACAAGCTTAAAAAATTTATTCCATCTATTCACAGGAAATGAAAACTAGGCCTACTTGAAAAGTCACTACTTCTAGAACTGACTATATAAGAAATTTAAATTTATAAAATTGTTTAAAACATATTAAAATTAATTTGGGAATCTGATGGCTGGAGACAACCACAATAACCAAAGTGGCCAGATGTACTAGGTGAGAAAGTCCCAGATTTTAACTTCTTTAACCTTGAGATCAAGGTCTTATCCTAGACCTTGCTTAGGGATTTCCAATCAGTTTATTCGTCTACCTGAAGACTATGTTCCCACCCCCAATTCCTGTGCCTCTCTGACACCTACTACTGCTATTCTCTTTTAAAGCTAGCATTAAATTTCAGCCAAATGAATGTCCAACATTCAGTGACCTGTTCAAATCCCAACTCCATACCAAAGCCTTCTTTAACTACTTCAGACTACCTTATTTTCCCTCTGAAATCCTATGTCATAGGGTTATCACACAGGTTAGCATTTAAATGTTATTTATTACACATGTTTCTTCAACTAGCTGGTAAACTCTATGAGAGAAGGGATCTTTAATACTTCTGCTAATCACATAGAAAGGACTCAGTATCTCTTGTTGGATAGTTGATTTTGCCCCTTTCAGGAGATAATGGGTAAGAGAAGAAGGGACAAGCAGAAGGAGTCTAGAAACCAGAAGGAGAGTAAGCATGGGGAGGTAGATCACTCTCTGGCACTAAGGGAGCATTGACCCATCGTGATGAATGGTAGGCAGAGACTCAGTTCAAAAAAACTGAAGTGCTGGCAGTGGGGGGATGGGTAGATGGAGTAACACCCAGAGAAAGAAGTGGCTTCATGAGGAGACTGTCAATCCATGTTAGATCAAACTGGAGGAGGATGTGCTCACGTTCCTATCTCACTGTTCTGTCTATGCTATGTGTTTTTTAACATCCATTACTTGGGAATTTTTTTGGGGGGGTTGGAGGAAATTAGAAACTGACATACATCATCCCCTATATCAAGCAAACATGTTTTAAAGGCCTTGGAAGTGAGAATGTTTAATTGTAACCAGTATTTTGAGATTTTCGTTCCCAAAGACAAAATATGAAGAACTTAAATTTTAGCTTTTATTCAAAAACTGGGAGTTATTACGGCATTTTACAAAGAGTAATGCGTCAGTATTGTGCCAACACCATCCTCATGGAGCCTTACGCTTATTCCCTTGCTATCTTACAGTGAAAAGTATAGATCTGGGGAGTGTATTTTAGCAGACACAATAGAAATGCTCAGAGGAAAACCTGTGAGAACACAGCAGTCCCGAAAGAAGCAACAAAAGATCATCTGCCAGGGGTCAAGGATAAAAGTGTAATTGCCCTGCTGCCTCTTTCTTTAAATGCTTGTATCTAAATCATTGTGTACACAGCCACAGAGGGGATATCATTAAGGCTCTATTTTGACCACTTGCTCCATTTCTAAACATTCATCCCCATTTTACTATCCTGTTTACTTCAGCTATCATCCACTGTTTCTAAAACTGCTATTATAAATCTCCAGTGACCTGCAAACACAGCATATAAGAACAATTTAAATACATCAGAAATGCCTTTACAGAATTACTTTAGTCAATGTAAATAAAAATGTTAATTTGCTTTTTAAACTCATTAGTGATGCAAAGGTCTAATACACACAAAATTAGTCAATATGAAATTAATGAAACAATTATTCATCTAGGTTTTACTATCTCATCTATGCACATTTTAAACTGGAAACTGTGATGCCACTAATTTTTTTCATAATTATGTTTTTATTTTTTTATAATTAATTTATGTTTTCAATTTTCAACAATTAATTCCATAAGTTTTAAATTATCCCCCCCCTCCCTCCCCAAGAACGCGTGTAATCTTTTACAGATTCTACACATACATTCATAGAAAACACATTTTCCCATTAGACATGTTGCACAGAATTAAAATGAATGTGAGAAACCATGAGAAAAAACAAAACAAAACATAAATCTGCTTCATTCTGTGTTCTGACTCTATAGCTCTTTTTCTGGATGGGGATGGCATTTTGCATCATGACTCCTTTGGAAATGTTTTAGGTTCTTGCATTGCTATGAAGGGTTAAGTTTAACAGGTACAGTTCTTGAACACTACTAATTTTTAAAGAATTTTAGCTGCAACCCCAGCTTCTGGGATAAGAACTCACTGTTCGACAAAAATTGCTGGGACAACTGGTTAACTGTGTGGCGGAAATTAGGCATAGACCCATGCCTAACACCGTATACAAGAATAAAGTCTAGATGGGTACATGATTTAGGTA
>CM053769.1:661728464-661752960 GCA_028658325.1 Potorous gilbertii
GGGGGTATAAAATCTTAATTTTAAGGAAGTGATTGTAGAACATTTATAAATAAATAAAATAAAAATTTAAAAAAAAAAAAGAACTTTAGCTGCAAGAAATGACTTTTACCATATTCTATGAGTGCTCCAGTACTGTTTGCTGGGAATCTTTTCCAGTCGATGAGGCAGGGTTCAGATCGTGTTGAGTTACACCATTTTACAACATAGTCACAAGTTCTGTTGGGGTCATAATTCCAGTGAAATAATATGCCATTTCCTATTCCAACAATCTGCTCCACTTTGAGGTCTTCTACAAAAAGGCAAGTTAAAAAGAGACATTATTGGCTTCAAAACCGTAATCCAAGTCAGATCCTATAAAAACAGAGTTTTAGGGGTAGTACAAATTACTTCATATATTGAAATTTTGTTAAATTAGATTAGTTCCCAGTAAGTTCTTGGAGTTTGGAAATATTTTTGTTTTGGTATGATTTTTACTATAAAACACTTCATAATATTTGACAAAATTGCTCCTAACAAAGACTATAATTGTTTCAATCACCATCTTTTGGTGGCTTAAAATTACTTCATTTCACAGTGATATTTAGATCTGTCATCATCAAGGAATAGTTGTTGCCCTCTTTCTAAACTCCATAATACAACAGTATACTGCCAAATTAATGAGTTCTGGTTTTGAAAGAATGATTCGAAGACAAGTTAGATGAAGGTGGTGGAAGAGGGAGGGAAAGAATAAAGTAGGACTCAGAAAACTGGATGTATTAAAATCAGGGACATTACCTTGGAGTACATGAATCTGACATTTTTATAAAAATAAACTTTTTATAAAAAAAACTGACTTATTTATAATAAGTCAATTACCAAAAGTCAGTTTATACACTAGTGATCTGGTATTTAGATAGCATTTTCTCCTAGAAACATCATATTATAAACAGTGATTAGATTTTACAGGCCAATAAATAAAAACTTACATAATCCATGACAAACCTTAAGAACAAAAATCTTTTCTAAGTGATGTGTGAGTTACTTGGGTGTGTAATAAGCTTGATATGGGTTCATTCTGTGTCAGTAATTATCATCCATGCACAAGATACTGTGGATATGTTGAGTTTAAAATGTCTATGGGACATTCAGTTTCAGATGTTCAAGAGAGCTGAAGATGGGAGACTGAAGATCATCTGAGAGGTTGTGGTTGGGTAAGGAGACCTGAGAATCATCTGAATAGAGGTGATAATTCAATCCATAAGAACTGAGGGAAAAGAGAGGAAAACCCAGCACAGAGGCTCGGGGGATACCGACTGTTAGATGGCACAATGGTGAACAAAGAGAATTAAGATATTGTCTACACAAACATTTTACGAAGACATTGTACTAAGTATGAAAAGGTTTAAATTCAGGGTGGGAATAGAGGTGGGAGGTTGATTGGAAATAATTAAGTTTTGCTATGTTTGACTGTTTTCCCTTCCACATATTTTCCTCCCCCTAAATACAATCCCTGGAAAGGGACTTACGAAGGAATACATGGAATTATAACTAGACATCTTTAAGAAGAAAGTGTCTGTTCTGAATGATTCACTTTCTTAAACATCTGTGCTAGACTAGATGGACAATTTCTCTTCTAGCTCTACTAAGGCCTTTGTAAGATACAAAAAGGGTATAAGACATGGCCCTGGATTTCAGAAAGTTTATAATACATGAGAAGACAAACTATGGGTCAATGCTAACAAAAGAACACTATGAATATAATCCCAGGCAGAAGCTAATGCAAACAGTTACTCACATATTTATTATCTTTGCCAGGTCAAAGTTACTATCTCCCTTCATGTGCTCTCGGTGATCTCTCCCTGGTTTATATCTCTATGCTGCTCCTATGTGCTTTTTATTTATCTCTTAGGTCCATTTTGCTTTTCTCCACTCCTGCTTAACCTTCCTTCTACAAGCATAAGCCAAAGAACACAGTAAAGCTGCAAGTAAAGAGAAAGTGACTGCCTCTAAAGAAATAGAAATCCTGTAAAAGCTCCAAGTGGGAAGCGTGCCTGAAAGATTATCTGTCATGTTCAGAACTGCTGGGCTTCATGCTCACTGCATTATTAACCTCTTCACTGTTTACAGACAGGGCATGTGATTTGTTCTTCCTGATCATGGATATGGAAAGGAAGTGTTTCCCACTGTGTTCAGCTAGATGCAGGAGTGATCGTTTCTGAAGTGGAGTTAGAAGATCCTAGAGTCATGACTACGGCACAGAAAAGAGGGGCACCGCTTGTGGTAGGACAGCATTCAACAGCGTGACTTCATTTGAGTAACAGAGAATCCAGGTCACGTGAATAATACAGAATGAAGAGAATCCCCCCCCAAATAACCAGGAATTCATTATAAATTAGTTTTAATGGAGGAGGGAGGGAGAGGAAGAAATGAGCTGTATAATTCAACATTGTTTTAAAAAAATAAAAAAAATCTAGGAAATGAACTTAAGCTGAAGGAAGTGAGCTCTACATTAGACATAAGGAATACTTTGCTGACAGCAAAGGGCATTAAATATTCTTCATGGCTGCTTTGGTGCCTTGGAGAATACTTATCCTTGGCTATCTCAGAGAACACACAATTAGTTGTCTACCAGGTCTCCTAATAAATATGCTCCTATCTGGTTGTAGGGAGATGAATTAAAGCAGAGAAGTCAAAATGTATCTGGGAAATGTTAAACAAAACAAATAAAAACACAATACAACATAGATAATGTTAAATTGTGATTTTTACTAAGTCAGTATGCAACCCATAGGAAGCTTTTTCTACCTGAGTTTGGAAGACTAAACTAGAGGATCTCTTGAATATTAGGATTTTAGTTATGAAAATCAAATCCATATATAAATTGTCAAGATATTCTACTCTTTTAGTAATACCCATTAGGCAAAGCAGAATGAAATTGTATACAATTGTTTTACAAGTTACAATGCTTTGAGACAATATTCATGAGTCCTGTTTCTCACTACATGTTAGAAATATTTTCATTCATTATTTTTAATAAAGTATCTCATTAGAACTGTTCCAGGAATATGATGACAATTTTATTATGGAGAAAAGAATTATATCAATGTGATTGTCATTTTTTTGTCTTTTTGGGAAAAAGTCTTGTGCATTCAAATAGTGATATTTGTTAAATTTAATATGTTATGAGATTTTATAGAATTTAAAATTTTTTTCCATTTTTGAAAGTCATCAAAAAGTGCCACAAATGAAAAACATCATTTTAGTATATAAGAACAGTTCTGTTGAAGAATGTAAAATAATCACATTAAACAAGTTAACTGTTGCATTTAAAAAAAAATAGGTTTAATTTATTTCTGTTCAGATGAAATATAACATCACGCAGTTAATAAATGACTATACTTAAGTACGCACCATTTGGGATTTCCATACTAGTTATCTTAGAAGGTGGAGATGATCCAACTGAGTTTTTGGCCACAACACTAATGATGTAATCATGGTAATCATTTCTGTCAAGCTGTATTTCTGCTCTATGCTGCGGATCAGGAATCTCAGGAAGGTACTGTTTGTCTTCTTCTGACCAATAGGATACATTATAGGAAAGTATTTTTCCATTAGCTTCATTAATAGATAAGGGCTAGAAATAACAAGAAAAATTCCTTGCAATGAAGAAGAGTGATTAGGAATATTATTAAAGTGATAATGAAAGCGAATATGAAAATGTTCATTAATTCTGAAGATGATACAAAGCTGGGAGAAATAGGGGTGACTACACTGAAGCAGATTAGAAATCAATGTAAACTAGATAACTTAAGAGCAGACAAGGCAAAAGAGAAACATTTGCAATGTTGTACACTACTGAAAAACAGGAAGAAGGCATGTGGCTCCGAATGGAATAGAAGCTAAATCCAAATAACAAACGTTTCTGGTATTAACAAAAATCAAATACCACGTTAATAATAGATGAATTACTTGTAAAAAAATGCAAGTGAAATATCTGAACTGATCGACAGAAATAACTTAAGTAATTTAGAGGAATTAATCCAATTAACGGTCTCCAGATTTTGAGATTATGGGAAACTTAAAACGGAAGCAGAAAATGCTAGTGAGACTTCTTTAAGAAATCTGCATAAAGATTTTTTTTTAATTTGGGGAGAAAAGATAGCTTAAACTATGGTTGTTCAGTCTTCAAATATATGAAAAACTACACAAAGATTATCAAACAATTTTTCATCCCTTTTAAGAACAGAGTTAGAGGAAGTAAGCTTAAACTATGGAAGGATAATTTTTTAAAAGCTCTAAGGGTATCATAAAGGGACTGACAACATACACCAAGGTACTGAAACATCAAGCACACTCTCTTCCCTAGAAATATATAATACAAATATTATGCTTATAAATTTGTACTTGACTATTTACATTATTAATAAATAGCTGTGCTTTAGAAAAATGGTATATAAGTAAATTTTTGCAAACATTGTAGAGACAATAGAGAAACTTATTATCATTTACAGGAATTCTATACCAAACCATCTTACAAAGGGAATGATTACTTTCTTGTTTAACAAATTCATTTTATAAATTGTATTTTAATTAAAACAGGAGGTGTACGTAAGCGATAGTGACAAAAAAAATATTGAAGAATAAATTGAAATAAAGCTATCAAATCTGAAGCAAGTATGGCTGTATTTCATAGTTTCACAAAATAGTTTAACAAAACAGAACAAAAATCAAAACAATTCTCCCTCTTACTACGTGTCAAAAATAGAAGGCATTTGTTTTTCATTATTGGACACTAATTTGGCTCTCTACCTGAATGTTCCACTGAAGTTTTACACTTCAATGCCTTCAAGGCCTAGCATTCCGGTAGACCACAAGCTCTAGCAGACCCTAATAAACGAGAAAGTTTTCTGGTGTGGGCCAAATGATGCCTAGTCTGAATACTAGCCTAGCTAAGTTTAGTTAGGCTCATTAACTCTTTGGCCACAGAGCAATAAACTTTTCAGACATGAAAACTCTGAAAGACCACCTATGAGATTAGAGGGATGATATAAGAATGACAAAACTATATAGCCTTGAAATTCTGATACTTGTTCACGTCTGACCTTCATGACCCATGAATGTTTTCTGGTAAAGATACTGGGGTATTTTTGCCATTTCCTTCTCCAGTTCATTTTATAGATGAGTTAACTCAGGCAAACAGGGTTAAGTGACTTGCCTGGGGTTACACAGCTAGTATATATCTGAGGCCAGATTTGAACCTCAGGAAAATAAGTGGTTCTGACTTCAGGTCCAACACTCTACCCACTGTGCCATCTAGCTGTCCTCAAATACTGACATACGTATACAGAAATGATCAGTCCACAACTCTTACTGACTCATTTAAGTGTATTGTTACTTGAAGTGAAGAAAACTGAAAAATAACAGGACTCTAAAATTAGAGAATTTAAGACGAATTCTAACAGAAAATGAGACAAATTTCTCAACAATGTGTTAATGTACAGTGGAACACCATATCAGATGGTATCCAAAGTAAACTATATATTAGAATCAAAAGTTATTTGATACAAAAAACCCCAGATATTTACCTTCCAGTATATTATTACACTTCTCCCGTCAGCACTCCACTCTCTCCAGATATCTGGTCCTTTGGAAGGAACTAGGAAAGACACTGTTTAGTTAGCACTTGAAAACATTTATCTTATTTCCATTGATAAAATTGCTAATCAGCAGTATAGCAAGGCTAACAATCTGAAATTTTTATTGAAAACAGTTCCAGAGAGACCAGGGATAGTGATTAGCATATGAAGCTAAGAGGGGAAAAAACGCCAAGAAATTTTAATAATACCAAGAACTTAGGTTAAAGTGATATCAGGAAATCTCAGTCTCTCTTAAGCCTCTCTCTGACTACACACACACACACACACACACACACACACACACACACATATGTGTATATATCTGCACAGTAGTTGATATTTTTCTTCATTGCCACTATTCCTTCCTTGGAGCTGGAGATAAGGAGCTCTAAGGATTTCTCATTCTTACTGGGTACTGTGTGCAATATTCATGTTTTTGTAGGCATAATTATTTTTTGTGCCTGGCTACATTGCTAAGCTATTCCCTACATAAGGAGACAAAAAGTCAATTAAGGTCTATAATAACTGATTACTTCTTGGTATACTACAGATGAAGTTTCTATTATTAGATAATTTTTGAGATCAGTACATATATGTTTGTGTGTGTGTGTGTGTGTGTGTGTGTGTGTGTGTATATATATATATATATACACGTTTCATGGTAACTTAATCATGTAAGAAACATTTATAAAGTGCTTACTAAGTGGCAAACACCGTGCTAGGTACTGGGAAAAGAAAGACAAAAAACAGTCTCCACCCTTATAGCTTATAGTCTAATGAGGGGGAGAGAGACAGAGACAGAGACAGAGAGAGAGAGAGAGAGAGAAAGAGAGAGAGAGAGAGAAGGAGAGAGAGGGAGAGAGAGGGAGAGAGAGGGAGAGGGAGGGAGAGGGAGGGAGAGGGAGAGGGAGGGAGGGAGAGGGAGAGGGAGGGAGGGAGAGGGAGGGAGAGAGAGTGAGTGTGTGAGTGTGTGTGTGTGTGTGTGTGTGTGTGTGTGTGTGTGCACACGCGATGGTAATTTAAATGGGAAGGTCTTTCCCATTCATTAATAGGCCCATGTGACCTGCTTAGGTCACATGGAGCCCGTGGTGGGAGAAGCCTGCTGAAGGCTGGAACGGGAAGAGGCGGAGGTAGAGCAGAGCTGAGGTGAAGTGAGTAAGAGCCCAGTCAGAGCTAGGAAGGATGGAGGCTCCTGGCTAGTGTGAGTGAAGGGATTTGTTTTTGATTTTGTTTAAGGGAGCTCGTTTGTGGGAAGCCTAGCAGAGGGAAGACTTTGATGGTATTGTTCTCTGCATTGTTACCATGTATAGATTTTTTTTTGTTACTATGATGGATTTGGCTTTCTGGTGGCTGAATAAACGTTTTGGTTCTGTCTTCCATGTGGAGGGTCTGTTGTATTTCACTATTCAGAATTGTGCTGGCATATTCATTCATGGCTGTCATGGGTGCTGTGAATATCGTGTTGGTGCTACAGTGTTCTCACACAAAACGTATACAAAACAATTTTGGTGGTCAAAGCACAAAGGGAAAGGCCTCGTGCATAAGGTAAAACCTCCTATAGAATTTCTCTAACAGAAACTTCCTTCTGCACTCACACAACCATCTTTCTGGTGCAGGCTCTCATTATCTCACACCTGAGCAACTGCAGTGACCTTCCGGCCGGCCTCAAATCTCTCCCTACTTCAATCCATCCTTCACTCATTGGCTCCCTATTACATTTAAGCTCTATGTAGCTTTTAAAGTCCTTTACAATTTAGGTACTTCCTATCTTTATAGTATTTTTACACTTTACTCCCCTCCATGCCTGTTAGATCCTTGCATGACATGCCCAACTCCATGCTTTTTTCACTGTTGCCTCAAACCTGGAATACTCTCCCAACTCACTTCCACTCCTGGCTTCATCATCTCAAACTATACCTTTCACAGGAGGACTCTCCTGGCCATCTCACCTCTTCTTCCCGACCACTGCCAATGTCTTCCCTTTGATATTGCCTTCCATTTATGCTGCATGTATCTTCTGTGTACATAAGTTAGTTGCACATTATCTCCCTCATTAAAAATGTAAGCTCTTTGAGGGCAGGAACTGCATTTTTTAATTTCTTTGTATCCTCAGGCCCTACTGCAAAGCCTGACACATAATAAATGCTTAGTAAATACTTATCAACTGCCATGAGCTGCACTTTCAAGGAAATGAAGAGATTCTAAGAAGTAGAGAATGAATTCTAGAAATGGAAGAGTCAGTGTCAAAGCAGAGAAAGGCAGCAGAAGGATGTGTGTGTAAAGAACAGCAAGGTTAATCTGACCGGACCGAAGTGTCAAGTTGTAAAAGTTGTTAAATGCCAAAGAGGAGTGAGGATTTGATCCTGGAGGTTATAGGAAGTCACAAAGGCTTAAAGAAGAACATGTAAGATTTATGTTTTAGGAATATTAATTACTTCCACAGCTACGAGGAAGAGGGGATACTTTAGGAAGAAAGGCCAAGTGGAGGGCTATGAAATAGTCCAGATGAGAGGTGATGAGAACCTGAACTAGGGAGGTGACCATGCGAGGAGAGAAAGAGATGGACGCAAGGTATGTTGAGGAAGTGTTGCAAACACGCTATACATGTGGTAAGGAAAAGTGAAGGATGTAAGGGGAACGTGCAAGTTGCAAACCTGAGTGACTGAAAGTATAATGATGCCTTTGGAAGAAAAATGAGGTTCTAGAGAAAGATAATAAGTTCTTTATTGGACATGCTGAATTTAATGCATTTCATAATGCACACTTTTAAATGCCAAATAGCGACGGAGGTCTGGAGACTAGGAGAGAAAATAGTACTGTATATACAGATCTGGGAGACCCTTGAATAGAAATGACAATTAAAACTATGGGAGCTGATTTCACTAAGGGGAAATGTAGAGGAAGAAGAAAATTATTAAAGACAATTAAGAAAGCCTTCTTGTAGCTGTTCAAGAGGGAATCTTTCCTTCCCCTCTGGGCCCCAACTCCAATTTCATATAAAAGCTGGAAAGGTGAATGATCCTTACTTGGAAAGATGCCCAATTCCACACCAACCATGGAGAAAAAGAACTCTGTAAGTTCTTAAAAATTCAAGTCACAGATTTTAAAATCCTGAACCTCAACCCCAGAACCCACATATGAATTCTTAAAGACAGTAATTTAATTTAAAGATCAAATCCTTAAATTATTCCAAGAACTTACTTCCTTCCCTGGTTAAGTATTGCTTTTCATTACTCCATTTGCTCCATTTCCAAAAGTTCTCAGAAGAACAACGAATCCGGAAAGTGTACATAGTATATGGCATCAATTTGTCCACAGAAACACGATAATTAGAGGTTTCTAATCCTTTAACAGTGATGTTCCGCTGTTAAAAATGAATGGAAAATGTTAAAAATTAACAAAACTTTCTAAACTTTCTATTATATCAGACACCATAAACCTCTTATGAGTGCAAAGACAAAATCAAATCGTTCATCTACTGTTCTCTAACCCTTAACTACAGAAGCTAAGACATCTTGCCAACAATATAAGAATTAGAATTAAGTCAGTGGAAGAGGCTCTGTTTCACCAATAAGCAAACATTCATTTATTAAGTCCCATGAACAAGACGGGGGACACAGAGACAAAAATGAAGAACCGTCCTGCCTCTCAAAGCCCTCGCATGCACCTGAAATGTCAATAGTTCACACATCCATGTTAGAATTCAGTTTGAGAGCAATTTCACAAACATTACTTCATTTAAGATGCTGGAAAGGACATATCGTAAAGACTGAGTCCAATCCATTTATGAGAAGTTAAGGCTCAGATAGGTGGACTCTGTGCTCCTGGAGTAGTAGGAACTCAATAACTATTACTTTAAATAAATAAGCAAAGTTGGATGGGGAAGTACTAAGTAAGTTTTAAGAATTTCTATGTTTAAACTACCTGTTGTATATTAAAGAACTTCAATAAGTATTTGTATTTTATTTCTCAGACATCAGTAGACTTTTAAATGCATGGTTTTGGGTGTAATCAACTAAAAATTATTCATTCAGTAGTATAGTCTTTAAGTTTATAGTTACAGATCAAACCAAGGCTATAACCATTCATGAGTAGTTGAGTATAATGCCCTATTTGTGGCCACCTAGATCTTTTCTCAAGCCTACCTTTTCTAGAAAATAAATGACTTACATTTTATGTGCCCCATAATTATTTTAAAATTCAAGTATTGATTTATACTTGTCATACAGATTGCCCTGGTCTCATTCCTACTTAGAAGCTTTGTTTATCAGCCTCTCTCTGTTTTGTTACTCATTAGCTTATTAATTAATTAATCTCACTGTTGAGAGTTGACCCTTAAAACATTAATTTATCTGCCACAAGACTAATGCTATGGTAGTACTCTAAATATTGATTATGATATTGTAATGCTGAACACTGAAACGTAAGGCTCTTCATCAATCTACTAAAAATACAACTAACCATAACAATTAAATGTTTATGTCTTGCTTAAAATATTTCATTAAAAGAACTATTAAGTTTACAGGAAAAAACATACTTACCAATTCTTGCCCCGAATAAGTTGTATTAATTTCAATTTCACATAAAAAATTAATATTTGCAAAGTTGCCAGATAAGTGCCAACTGAGAAAAACGGCAGTTGGATCAATGTCCCTCACAATGAGTTTTGAAGGAGTATGAGGATAAACTGAAAATGGAAATTTAAAAAACCATTTTATAATTATTTAAAAGTGAAAAAATAAGTAACAGTTTCCAATATGACAACATAACCAAATAAACATATAATGAAATGTCATTAGCATTCATGGAAATACAGAATTCATGTTTTCTACCTTTGATTACCACTGGAAATAAAAACATCATTTATTACTAACACCATTACAAATAGTTATTATTTATTTAATATGTACAGGATAGTGTACTTGTTGCTGAGAATATTCAAAAGTAAAATATATGAGTACTGCCTTCAAGAGGCTTAAAGTCTGTTTGTAAAAAAACACCATATATATAAAAAATATAAACCACAATCCAAGGAGATCTATACGAAGTATGTTAAGTAATAAGTGTTATGGGAATTCAGAGGAAGTGTTGACTGAGAATTAGGACAGTCATAGAAGGTTTCACAGAAAAAGCAGATCTTCAGGGGCAGGATATAAGTAGAAAACAAAGCATTCGAAGAAGGCAGGTAGTATGATGAAAAATTGAACGATGAAAATATAAATAGCTCTTCTAGGGAATAACAGGTAGACCCATTTGGTTAGGATAGAGCATTCACACAGGGAAATAGTGGGAGATATGAGGAGAAGTAGGTAAGACTGCGGACTTATAAACCAGTCTTTATATTTATGCATAGTGACTTTGCCTTAATATGTGACTCTTGATCCCTATGGGATGCAAGGTGGTCACAAAGGATGGATTAGAAACTAAAACAGGCTAACTATAATCTATCTGCCTATATAACTTTTCAATAAGTCCTTAGTATCTTAAAGCAAAGAATGATTTTGGGTCATTAAGAATCACGAAATAAATTTTAAGGAGGGAAAATGTTGAATTTTTATTATGGTTGATTAATAGAATAAGCCAAATATTTAATTAATTAGAAGATATTTGTCAAGTGTTCAGACTTTAAGTGAAAATTTTTTAATGAAAATTAAGTGAAAGAAAAAATTATGACAAAAGGCAGAAAATAGTAGGAATTGGGCACAGATTCACTCTTTTATGCTAACCTCAAGACAGATTAACATTCTTAATGGTTTTAAATATTCCCAAATGCCATATGAAGGGAAAGTAGGGGGGAGACACAGAAGAGGAACATTCATTTATTAAGGTGCATTAAGCACTATATACAAATATTATCTTACATGACTAGGGTTCACTTGTGTATCAAGAAAACTGGCCTGCTTACCTGCAAATGAGTAGACTTTCACATAGGAGTTTTACAATGACAATGTTAATACCCCAGAAAGATGACTGAGGACTAGTTTCTTTAAAGTTTACATACAAAATAATATTTTCTCTGTCATATAACAACACAGAGGGACTTCTGAAGGGAGACCTCGTGAAAGATCTGTTAAGATATCAACATGTCTGCTTATATAATTACACTGCATGACTACTGAGGTGCAAAATGACTAGGTCATTCATTCATGAACTATGAAAGATTTAGGAAGTATTGCATTTGGGAATAGAACAGAAAAAAATAACAGTTCCATCAAAATCAAAAGCTGAGCAACACCACCAAAATGAGTATGAGTTTGTCACTTTAGAATGACAAATAAGTTTAATGTATTAGCTCTAGTTATTGATAAGCATTAGACATATTTATCTCTAAGTAAAGGACACAAGGTTGGCAAGTAGATTACTGTTCAACTTGCCATTTTCACAACTACCATTCTCACAAAATGTTAAAGAAATGTTACAAAAGAACATAATTAGTATAAAAGTCATTCCCAAAGGTACTTCTGATTATTCTAAAAATGTTGGTGTACCTTCCACAATTCATAAAGAGTAGTTAATGTAACACAATTACCTCTTTGAGTTATATCAACTAAAATTGCTGCTTCAGATCTACCCACAGGATTGCTAGCTTTCAAGGTGAAATTATATATTTCTTGACCAGCTATTATTTGAAAGATTAACTGACGGTTTTCATTCATGTGTTCTTCATCTCTACTGTATGTAACATTTCTTCCAGAAAATCTGTAAGTCAAAATAAAAATAAATTAATGCTATAATACAGATGCCAGATGAAGAGCTTGGGAAAAATTATGACAAAAATACCAAAAATTAGTTGAGAAGTAGAACAGAGAAAATTGTATTGGTTTGGGGTCAGAAGACCTGGGTTTGAATTCCATCATGTTTACTTACTAGTGTGACCTATGGCAAGTCATTTAACTTCCCCAGGTTCTAGTAACTCATCTGTAAAATGAGGGAATTGGCTAATGGCCTTTAAGGTCTGTTCCAACTCTAAACATAGGATCCAATGATCCCACGTTTGATTTGAATAGAAGTATTTGCCTACCAATAAAGTTTTTCAGTTTTTCATGCTTTCCTTCCATTTGGAAAAAGAAAATTAAATTTTTTTAAACTTAGAACTCAGAAATATTTTTAAAAGGATTTATATTTTAAAGAATGATTATACAATTTTAAATTCAAAAAAGTACATATACTACACACAAAGTATATAAAAATGAAATATATTCAGGTAAAAAATCTTAAAGAAATGTTAATAGATAATAAAATGTTTATAGTAAGTGAATGCTGACCTAAAACTCATGGAAGAATTTATGTCTTGGAAATAATTTTAAAAACATTGAGGGTTTGATTTTAAAGATATTATAGGTATGATACTAAACAGAGAGGAAATCATAGCTATTAGGACTAAAAAAATGCAAGAAAGAAGAAATTTAGAAGACACTTCTATGTACCAACATACAGAACTGCTGCCTTGTCTTTATAAAATCTTTACAATGATCTGTACACACATTAATAGAATTCTCAATGAACATAATGAATCTTGGAAGAAAGAGGTTTTAGTAAACTATTTTCTACGAAAAAACATCTTCAAAGTCATATGCAAAGCAGTTGATTAAGTGGTATAAATGATGCAAAGAATATGTGTTTGATTACACAAAGGCATTTGATTTAACAGAGGAAAATAGAGTTATAAAGATTGTCCTTTAGCAAATATATGTTAAGACCATATAGGTTTCCCTAACAGATGCAACAACAGCAATAAATTTGTTCAATGATCCTCCATCAATATCAAACAAGGCATTAAACAGGGCAATGTATACTTGTCAAAGGTGTTTGCCTCTATCATAGATGTTTTGTACAAATTCAGTTGGATAAGGGATTCCTTAGAGATGGTGGTGTTCTCCACATGCTCCTATTCATGAATAATGTCCTGACAGTATCAAGTGTCAGAGTACTATAGTATCTCTTCATCAAATTCATGACAAACCAAAAGAAAACAGCCTAAAATCCATATGGGAGAAATCAAATGGATGAAGAAAGCCGATTCTCAAACTGTAACGTACAGCTCGATACACAATTCACTGAGTTAGCCCATCCTTAAGTCTATGTTGGACAGGCAGTGCAGATAAACAAGTCAGGCCCAAAACTGAGTAGGAAGAAGAGGCTGGACTATATCCGGAAAACTGTGAAGCATTTTCAATAATTCCCTAAGTGATATAAAAGGAAGCTTTTTAAACATCAATATGCTTCTGATAAAACTATATTGCTGTGAGTCACGAAGACCACAACTTCTGAAAAAAATTGCATATAGGTCAAAGGACACTATTGTGGGATAAGTAGGCTGAAAGCCTTTACCAGTGATATACCTTATGAACAAGAAATGGAACAAAAGATATCCAGGAAATGTATGATTGCTAAAGGACCACTTAGCATTTTTGTTGAATTTAATAGGGAAAAAACAGCTTTTTAGGATGTTCTATCAAGATGCTTTCTGTACAAAGTTTTTATGACGATAGTTTTAAGATGTGTTAATGCACAATGATAATGAGAAACACAGAATATCAATTATGTAGTACCGGAAAAAAAATCCTGTTTTTGAGAAGTCTTACAAACTAAAACCACTCTATACAATAGGAATACAGTCGAAGTCTATGAGGCGTCTATGACCAAAGATGGGATTTTTTTTATCGAGCAATAGATAATGGTAGTCATATCAAAAAACTTTATTAACTTCTTATTCTGTTACAGGCTCTGGAGATACACAAAGATGAGAAAGAAAACGCGCACCGGCAGAAGCACAGAGACTACAGCACCTGCCCTCGTGGAGCTTGGAGTGTGATGGGGCAGTAACTCTGCAATACATAAGAACTCATGAAAAGGCAGGCAGGAAGGAAGGAAAAAGGAAAAGGGAAAGGATGATTCATTAAGTGGTTACTATATGCCAGGAGTACAGCTTTACAAATACCTTATCTGATCAGCACAATCACCCTGGGATATGAGGGCTGTTTTTTATAATTCTCATTTTATAGCTATGTAAAGTTCATGAGAGGAAAATTAATCAGCTAAGATTTTACTGAGAAGTAAAAACTGGGCTTTAAAGGATGTGCCCGAATTCAAGCAGCAGGATGACCTTTCCACCAAGAACACTAAGACTCAAGGGCACAGTGGTGAATGGTGGGTAAGGAGAGGCTCTGTTCCTAGTATACGCGGAGCACAGAGCATATCACAGAGAAGGGTATGACACAAAGTGGGAAAGGTAAGGTGGCATAAGACTATGGAAGTTAATGAACCTCTCAAAACCTAGCTAGGCTGATCCTTAGACAACAGACTCCCTATCTGATACTGTGCTCTTACCACACAGTATGTCCTGAAAGGGCTTTTGTTTCTACTGATCAAGCCCTTTAGAATGCCAGGTTAGCGCCATACCACAATGAAGCATCAGAATAGGACTTAAGTGAAGGACTATCACCGATTAACATAATTTCAAAAGTTAGTGTGTTTAAATAGTACATGAATGGATAATTTTTTTTCTGATGCCTAGTATTTTTTTTTTTCCATTTAAAACAGCTCATCGATCTGGGTATATAAAAGTTCCTTGCAATCAGGGATTGTTTATTGCCTTTCCTTTTATCTCCAAAGCTTAACATAATACCTGGTATACAGTAGGCACGTCTGATAATGTATACAAAAAGATTAGATGTGATTTTAAAAAAAGAGTAATGAGCTGGATTCCATAAGCAACATAAGACCTTAGACTAGTGTTCATAGCCACCTACAAGTTATGGTTGAATATCATCAAAGCTTGATTATTTATGTGTGAATTTTTCTGTTTTGTTGATTTTCTGATACTAATCATTAATTTAATACAAAGAGTTTTCCCTTACACAAAGCACACTGCCAGGCAACCTCCCTTGCAATCAGATGATTTATGCTCATGGAAAACTTGACTTAAGATAAGCCTAAAATAAGAAAGGCTTTTCAATGTTTTATCTCATTTTATCTTGACCACAACTCTGTGAGCAGGCATGGGTAGGTACCATTAGTGTTCCTATTTTATAGATGAGAAAACCTGTTGAGGTGGCAACTTTCTCAGGGTCACACCACAAAATAAAAGCATGTATTCCAAAACCATAGTACTTTTGTGTTGTTTTTTTTTACAGCACTGTGAGTACTTCATTAGGACAAACATTAAACACTTATACTTACTATATAAATAAATAATTCTTGGGATTAACAATTTCATTGGTGGAGATATTCCTTTCTTTAATTTAGGCTGTAAAATACCTCCATCCCCCACTCCCATTCCAGTGTAACAACTGTCTTTTCATGTATTTTCATGTCTTCATGTATTCATGTTTTTCATATGGTCAAAACAATCCCCTGGAAATCAACCTTCTGATGAGTCAGTACTCTTTGGGTGAATATGCAACATATTCCTGAAGCCTTTCAAGCTTGACAAATTCTGACAGAAAGTATATTCTGTTAGAATAACCTTCAAGAACCTAGGGTCATCTCAGTCATCATCATGTCACCTCTACACTCAATAAATTCCAGTACTTCCTTATCACCTCCAGGATCACATTCAAAATTCTGTTTGTTCATCATTCAAAGTTCTCCACAACTCATTCCCCTCCCCACTTAGCTTTGTTCTAGTCTTCTTCTTACACCTTACCCCCTACCACGTACTCTTTGATCCAGTGACACTGGCCTCCTCACTGTTGAATAAATAAGACCCTCAATCTCTCAGCTCTGGCTGGGCAAGTTTTTTAGCTGTCCTCCATGCCTAGGATGCCTTCTCATATCCACCTCCTGGCTTTCCCAACTCCCTTAAGGTCCTAAAATCCCACCTTCTACAGGAATGCTTTTCCTACTCCCTTTTAATTGTAGTTCTTGCCCTTTCTTAATTATTTCCTATTTTCTTGCATATATTTATCTTGAACATAACTTATTTGTACATATTTGCTTTTGTCTCCTCAACTAGATGTGAGTTTGAGGGCAAGGGCTATCTTTCACCTTTCCTTGTATCTCCAGAGCTAAGCACATTGCCTAGCACATAGTAGGTGCTTAATTAATGCTGATTGTCTGACCTCAGTCATTACAAAACCATATGTGTGTATATATGCATATGCATGTGTTATATGCATATGCACACAAAATATATATACACACACACGTAAAAATGAACACATATATTCAAGTCAGAGATTAAGAGGTCAAAGGGACCTAGTAGGTCTAGTCCAACTCTGACATCACATACATCAAGAAACTGAGGCCTGGAAAAGCTAGGCAACTCGTCCAAGTTCATGTAGGAGGAAAGTGGCAGAGCCAGGATTTAAACTCATGTTCTTTGGCTCTTTTCAGTGTCCTTGGGCAATCATAAAGTGAATAGATTGTATGTGTTAACCATTTGCTCTGAACCCAATATCTTAAACAGGAGGTGTTGCTCTTTCTGCAGTGACATAAAACTGGAAACTAAGGGGATGTCTCTCAACTGAGGAGTACCTGAGTAAGTTCTGATTGATGAATGTGGTGGAGTACCACTGGGGTGAAAAAATGAGAAATTAGAGGATTTCAAAAAGACTTACAGGAACAGATACAGAGTGAAGTAAGCAGAATCAGAAGATATATAGTATAACATCAACATATAAAAAGGAATTCCAATAACTTAGGAAGAATGAATTTATATAGTAACAGTACCATAGAAACAACTTCGAAAGCAGCAAGAACTACGAACAATACAATGACCAGCCATGATTCCAAAGGGCCAAGGAAGAAACACACTTTCCATTTTGGAAAGTTAAAGGATTCAGGGTACAGAATGAGACAGACAGATACACGTGTGTATGTGTGCATATAGGTATGTGTGTGTCTATATGTATGTATGTATGTATGTAAGTGTATGGATATATATGTTTGCATGTATACAGCCATTGAGGGAATCAGTTTTGCTTCACTGTGCATATTTGTTACTCTTTATCTTTTTTTCCAATAGGGCGAGAGAAGAGAGTGAGAGAGAAAAAAAAAGTTCATTTGTTCTTAAAACTTTTTAATTTTGAGGTATAAAATGACTTGAATAAGACAAGCCCGTACCACCTGTGGTCCGCCAAAAGATTTCAGGTGGCCCATGAAAAGCGTAGAGGAAAACATCCTCTACATTTGTGGGCCGCCTGGAAATCCTGTGGCGTGCCCACAGACTGTAAGCAGCCCGTAGGCCTGGAATAAGCGAATCAGATGACTCAACTATCCTTAAAATTTCCAGTTTTAAACTTTTTAATAACAAATCTTACCTTTCATACAGTATATAATTTGTATCACGAGGGCCAAGCAACCCAGTTGGTCTTCCTGGATTCCAACTACATATAATGTCTTTCAAATCTCGTGTTTCACAGTTCAGCTTTCTAGGGATGTCAGGTGGATCTAACAAAAAGAAAAACCTTTAGGTATTTGTGTCTTGAAGAAGTATGCTTAAAACAAAATATCTTTATAAATATTTTCTTTAATAACTAATTTTTGTTCAACTTTCAAAAATGGAAAATGCCATCAACTATATAACTGCATTCAAAGAACTCAAGAATTTGCATTTATTGATGTAGTATTTTTTTTCAGTTTCCTTTTATGTCTTCCTCTATTAAAATATAAGCTCCTTGAGAGCAGGAACTATCTTTCCTATATTCTCAATTCTTACCAAAGCGCCTGGCACATAGTAAGCCTTGTCGATCTGACTTGAATTTTCCATAGTTTATTACATTAAAAATTACTTTAAAATACTAAAGGGCTACTTCTGTTGTTGTTCAGTTGCTTCATTCTAACTCTTCATGACCCATCTGAAATTCCCTTGGCAGAGGTAGTGGAGAGGTTTCCTTCTCTAGCTCATTTTACAGATGAGGAGACTGAGGTAAACAACAGTAAGTGATTTGCCAAAAGCCACATTTCAACTCGGGTCTCCCTGACCGCAGGCTCAGAACTGCCGCGCACCGTCCAGCTGCGCGCTGCTACTTTTAATTTGTGGTGATAACAGCCACACGAGACAGGGTTCTCCCCAGGTCTCCTGGCTCCAAGTTCAGCCTCCACTGGGTGTTTGACATGTACAGTAACGTAGGGAACGAGGGATTAGGACGACAATAACGATCCTTGCTCAGTCGCTCAGTACGCCACCACTTTGTAAAATCAGAATAGAATCCACCTCTGCCCAGTTTAACAGAAAGAAAAAAATCAACCAAATGAAGTAAATGATGCAGATATTTGAGGCATCTATTTCCTCACAGCTAACACTATAGAGAACATGGTTCGAAATAGCAAAAAGGAAGAAAAAGTATGTTCTTCTCTTTAGGCTGAAGGGTTTGTGCTTTGTCCCCTCCCCAGAAGAAAAGACAAACTGATGTAGAACATCTCACTTATCCAGAACATTTAACTGGCAATCACAACTATTCAGAACACAGAAATCAAGAAGTAAGCAAAGGTCTTTTGCAGTTAAGCCCTTTCTCTGAATCTACTTATATTCATACTTTAAACATAATATTCTAATAAGCTTCATCTGGTTTCTCAGACGACAACAGATTAGACACAGATAATTTGATGATATGGGGCAGGCAATTGGTGGAAAGGCATTGATAAAAAGCAACAGGAATTAACAGCTAAAAGAAAGTGGGGAAATAGAAAAACCACAAAAAGTAAGCATAACTTTTTTCTTTTTTAAAAAAAAGTTAACCTAGGAGAAATTAGTGATGAGGCTCCTGTTCTGTCTGAATAGCCCCTTTCGTTGGCTTACAACACACTACTCATAATGATGATGAAGTTGTCAAAGATGTTAGATTACTTCATTTGTCCTCTAACTTTTAGTCTATTCTTTCCACTCTTCTATTTTTATTGTTCAAGCATATTGCCTCCATCACTGCCATCTTAAATGGTCAATTCTAGGGGTTTGAACTAGAACAGACCACAGAGGTCACACAGCCCAACTCTACCATTTTAAGCGTAAGAAAACCAAGAAGAACATGGTTATGAAACACATTTAAGGAGAAGGGCCAGACTTTGGAGCCCAGTTCTAGCCCTCCTGCCACCGTATCAGTAATAACATAAATTTACTATTCTCTTTTGAAAAAGACAGGGACACATATGAGGTACTGTCAGAACTTCTCGATACTTTTTTTTCAGGTTTTCATGAAAAAAATCACTTCATGTGAAACTGTTTTGTTTCCTGAGGGCATCAGATAAATGAGGCCATAATGTAAGTTGGTTTTAGAGTAGACTGAACATATTGTTAACAGCTCCATATAAAACTGTAGCAATTAGACGCCACAATTCTTAGTAAAGAAAGATCACAAATTATTCTGATTCAACTTAGGAGGAAAATAAGTAAACATTCTGCAGTTTTTACATTTTCATTAACATTAAGAGACAAATGAGATATACTCAACAAAGAGAATTGTAGAACTTGTCTAAGTAGCACTAATACTTCAACAAACTAAACAAATGAAGTTAGCAGAAATGACCTCTTTAGCTTTACATAACTTACATCCTGCAAATACAACTGTTCCATACATGTTTGACTTTGTTGTAAAAACCACATTTGTTCCACTACTTGGAGTAACAGCAATATTGTTGATCTTGATTGCAACACTTCTATTATCAAGGCGGATCAGAGAAAGTCTTTCACTTCCAAATTGTGCAGTTAAGACAGGTTCCTCAACAATACAACAAAATGTCATATTTGAACCTACTGGTACCACTTTGTCTTGAGGGAAAACCTCATAATTTTCTTTCATGGGAGGTCCTAGGAAGAAAAGAAACACAAAGTGTAAGTAGTCTAGAAATTCTTTATCAAAGTTATCTTCTGTAATGGAAAAGTAAGTATTAATAAAGATGTAAAACGGAAGCCTGAAATGTTACATCAAATATTAATGTGTCAATTTCATTCTTTTTTTGAAAATTATACATTCAGGTAACACCTAAAAAACATTTAAAAAAATTACTGTACTTTAACTCAGCAATACCATCTCTAGGGCTGTTTCCCAAAGAGATCATAAAATGGGAAAAAGACCCACATGTACAGATATACTTGCAGCAGCTCTTTTTGTGGTGGCAAAGAACTGGAATTTGAAGGGATGTCTATCGATTGGGGAATGTACTTGTAGTTGTAGTATATGAATGTCATGGAATACTACGGTGCTATAAGAAATAATGAGCAGAAGGACTTCAGAAAAATCTAATTTATATGAACGGATGCTGAGGGAAGTGAGCACAACCAAGAGAACAATGTACACAGTGACAGCCACACTTTGATAGACTTGGCTCTTCTCAGCAATGCAAGGATCTAAGACAACTCCAAATGACTTATGATGGAAAATGCTATCCACATCTGGAGAGAGAACTTTGGAGTCTGAATGCAGACTGAAGCAGACTGTCTGCTCTCCTTTCCTTTTGCTGTTTTGTCTAGTTTCTTCTTTCTTGTGGTTCCTCCCATTTGTTCTAATTCTTCTTTGCAACATGAGTAATATGATAATATGTTTAATAATAATGTATATGTGGAGCCTATTTCATATTGCCTCCTGACTTGAAGAAGGGGGAGGGGGAGGGGGAAGGGGAAGGGGAAGGGGAAGGGGAAGGGGACTGAGAAAATTTAAAGTCAAAAGCTTATGGAAGCGGATGTCAAAAACTAAAAATAATAAAAAATTTACTATATCACAAAATTTTTTTTTTTAACTTTCAGACCAATTTTTTCCTACCTTGGATAAAGAGATATGACAAATGAAAAGTTTTCTTACAACAATTAACACCTCAATGAAAATGCAGGGTATTTGTCAAACTTAAGCGTTTCGAAACACTACATCTTGTGTTGTACTACATCCCCTTTGTCATGTGATAACTGGTCTCTGCTGATCACTTTAAATAGATTACATGAATTACCTGAAATATTTCTAAGTGGACTCCATTCACTCCACTCTTTTTGACCAGAAAAATGAAGTTCATCAATATAATATCTAATTTTCACATAATGCAGAGTACATTCCAAAGGGATATCTGAGGTCCAACTCCAGTGATGGACTGAATCCTTACCAATCAGAGTTGTGTTACGTGTCGCCTAAAAAAAGAGGGGGAAAACATCATATTTCAAAGTGGTGATAATGACCTCTTTAAGGACAGAAAAAGAAAGCCTATTTTATACTGCACAATCATCCAAAATGTAATAGTTTAAGGTCAGTGGTCTTCCATTGCCTTACATGGGAATCACAGATTTTCAAAAAATGTGACCATGTTAAAGTTATACTTGTGTCATTACCTCCAAAGTCTACCCCAGTTCCAAGGGCCTGGAATTCTGGGATAAACACACTGCTAAATAATTCCACAACGTAAAATGTTTGAATACCACTGGTCTAGATGGAAAAAAAAGATGTTTTGTTTCACAAGGAGAAAAGAATATAGATCAGTCCACAAAACCTGAAAGGAATGAATTTAACTCAACAAATATTTATTAAATCCCTTCAACATGTTAAGTTAATAGAGATGCAAGAGTAACAATAGTTCCCCTGGCCCAGGGGTACTGAAACACCCCACCATTGAGGCAACACAGATCTGGGCTCATAGACTTCTATCATACTATATCCCTTACTAATTTCAATCAACCCTGATTGCTTCATTCTTCTTGGAGAGCCTCATACATGTTCAAGACTCATCTGAGTTTGTTTGCTTTATTTTGGCACTAAACTTGCTGTCCTAACACTAGGCAAGTCTAAACCTCCATTTGGCAAGTTTTATGTGTTTCAGGAATACCTAGAGGGATTTTAGATGTTTTGTCAGACCTCTATCCATACTGTCCAATGTATTGATGGGGGATGCATCAGAGAAACAGAGGAACTTCAGGGATAGTTTGGTTTCTCACCTGAGGGTAAGAGGGTGACTTCCAGCCTACCCCAAGTTCCTTAACTCTATTGGGAGAACCCCGTACCAGTTAGCACTGAATGAGGAATCTACAACTCTTAATCTCAAGGGTGCTAGAAACATCCACCTCAGGATTTCTCTTCAGTTACCTGGACTTGAAAAAAGAAACACAAAGCAGACAGAGGAGGTAGGGCTTTAGGTGCACCTAGGCATCCATGTTGGGGTCAGCAGTCACCACTTCCTAGGAGAGGGAAAGGAAGAAATTCCCTGCAACTCTTTGCCCCAAGCAAAGTCTCAAGGGAGAACTGTCAGAATCCTCAGCCGTATCTTCACAACAGAGAAAATGAAGAAGAGAAAGCTGTCTGTTCTGGCATCTCCTCTGAAATTAGAGTTTCTCCCTGAGAAGGAAGGCTCATCTTATTCCTTTCCTCTATATTATGATTTTAAAGGGTTTATTTTCATTTAAATTTTTTGTTTAGGTTGGGACAAGCCGTTATTAGCAACAGGCAAGTTTAAGACCTAAGATAAACTAAGGAGCATGTTGTTTGTCTGCTGAGTTTGTTTCCTTTGTATTTGAGGGTGTTTGCTAACTCTTAACAACTGGATTTACTGTGGAGATTTTCTGAGAACTGTGCAGTGGACTACTGGAGCCTCCCTAGGTCCAGAGAAAAGTCATAACTCAAAATACAAACAAATGTGCCAAATGCCCCCCAGCTAATCTGCTGAGGACAGCAAATATATAACAGAAAAAAGTATAAGGACACAGCACACTCTATGGAGCTGAGCTACTGTTTCTAAGTTCACAAACACTCAGTACTAAAATACTTTGGGATGATGGTTTAATTCAGTAGACTTTAAAAGAAAGAAACTTCCCACTTCCTCCCTTCTTCCCATGTTAAACGTATGGTTTAAGACTCTGAAAGCTCTCCTTTTGGACTTTCCTTGGGGGGTGGCAGGGAATGTCGTCCCCTCCTCTCCTCCCTTCCCCTGGAAGCAATGTCTTCCAGCCCTATGTGGGGGGCTCAAGTGAGCCTAAGACTGGATCTCAAAGCCTTAGCTTCCCCTTCTGCTGTTTCTAACCTGAGATAAATGCTTCAAGCTTTGGAGGCACCCTGAGTTCAAACGTTGCTGAGTCCCTCGGTCAGTGGTAACCAGAAGTCAGAGGTACTTTCTGTAGCTACTACAAAGCTTCTTGAAGACTTAGGTGATCATTAACAGGGAGATGAGCCTAAGTTGTGGCCCCGGAGATAGGGGTTCAGAAAGTGAGAGTCATGGAGTCATGGTGGATGTGAACTAAGTGACTGCTCAGCGGTCCTCGGAACTGTCTCAAGCACTGATGTGGTTGAAGATCAACCTCTGGAGAATAATAGGAGCTAAGGATTACTGTTTGATGTTCCTGTTTCATGGGAGAGTTAAGTCTTTGTTAGCATGTCCAATGAGTCTGCTTCACTTTAAGCATTTCTTTTGTGTGAAAAAATAAACACTGATCACCACACCAGATACACAATTACGTATGACTGGACTTCATTCACAACAAAAAGAAACATCATGAGATAGCTTTCAATTCCAGGAAACTGAGATCAGTGATTACTGGCTTTATTTAATGTTTGATGAGCCACGAACACTCTAGGCCTAGGGCGTGTTTCGGGTCCAGTCCTGCCTGGGAATGTTATAATCAGAACGAATAGAATGTAAGCCGCTCAAGGACATGGATTTTTTTTCCTGCCTCAGTATATCCACTATCTAGCACGACAAGTGATTAATAAATGACTGTCACATAAATGAATGACCCCGCATTCAGCGCTCTGTTCATGACACCACACTGCTCCTCCTACTACTCTGCACGACAAGTGATTACTAAATGACTGTCACATAAATGAATGACCCCGCATTCAGCGCTCTGTTCATGACGCCACACTGCTCCTCCAACTACTCTGCACGACAAGTGATTAATAAATGACTGTCACATAAATGAATGACCCCGCATTCAGCGCTCTGTTCATGACGCCACACTGCTCCTCCTACTA
>CM053769.1:661753460-661855539 GCA_028658325.1 Potorous gilbertii
TGTCTGGTTATTCCTCCCAGAGGACTGGGAGGCCGGTGGCGCCCCGAAGGCTCATCATGACTGGGATTGGTGAGTAGGAGAGCAACCTAGCTCCAGGACCGGGGACCCTGTCAGAATAGCTGGAAGGGATCCACAGGGTCACATCGCAGCTTTGGGAACTTATGAAATAAAAATTTTAAATGGCTCTCTGTCAATTCTTTGTGGTTTTCTTCCTTTGCCTCTCCCTTTCATAATAAGGCATCCTGGGTCATCTCCTGTCATGCTGACCTATGTCTTGTCACCAGACCCCAATGAGTCTAGAGAAGAGAATGAGACTGACAACTTTGCACAGCTCTGCCTCTCTTAACTCAATTTCACTTGCAAGTCAAGGCACCACCCACCTGATGTCACTGGTCCTCTGAGAATGAAGGATGAACTGACAGGTTTGGTTTCATCCTACAGCTAAAGACAATAAGATACATAAATTCAGGGAACAATTCATCATTCTGTTTCTCAGTGCTCAGACAGGTAAGTACAGAGAGGACATTGTAAAGATGACAGTTCCTGCACCACAGTTTACTGCAGAGTCTGATGAGACAATGGGATTCTGTGGAAAAACCTGATAAAACCCTCCGTGCCAAGTCAATGTGTGCTATACCACTTGGGCTGAGCATCCAGTCGGTTCTTATTAAATGCTTACTGGTTGGCTGATTGGTCACTTCAATTCAAAGGTGGGCACAGAGAATGCTGAAAAATTGTTAGAAAATATGGTTCAGACCTAAGAAATGAAAGAAGTCAAAAGATATATATATAGCCTATTTAAAGTCTCATGCCTGTATATCATGAATACCTTAACAAGAAAGTAGAAATGGTCATTTCTCATTATGTAAAATTATATTGTGGTTTTGCTTTTTCAATATATTTTTATGAAATATTTCTCGATTACCTGTAAACATTTTTTTAATAATCATTAAAAAATTCAGTTCCAAATTCCCTCCCTTCCCATCTCGTTGAGAAGGCAAGCAATTTGACATTGATTTTACATGTGAACAGATGTAAAACATATTCCATATTAGCCATGTTGCAGCAGAAAACACAGACAAAAATAAAAAACCAAGAAAAATTTTAAAACAGTAAAAAATCCCAACAGTATGTTTCAATCTGCGTTCAGAGTTCATCAGTTCTCTCTCTAGAGATTTTTTAAAATCTTAAACAGGAAATAACCACTTGCTGAAGTGATAGTAACTTCAGATTAAACTGATTACAAAGTCAAATGGTCGACTAATTAGTATCCAATGGTTAATCCAAAGGATAAAATCGATATCAAATTAGAAAGAACTTCATCCATTGCGATGACTTCAATCTAACTTATTCAAACAAGGTAAGTGCCAAAAATGGGCAGTAGGAAAAAAAGTGAATGATCAAAGGATCAGATTTAGAGCTGGAAGAGACCTTGGAAGCTTCTGGTCCTACCCCCTTATTTTACAGTTGAGGAAACTGATGATCAAAGAAGTTGAAAAATGTCTTGCCCAAGGTCACATAGGTAATAAATGTCAGTAAAGATCCTGACCTTGAGTACTGCCATTTCCTGCTGAAGTTTGACTGGTGTACAGCAGTTTCCACACAACAGCTGAAAAAAGTCAAGAGATCACTTTCATTACTTCCATAGTGTTCTCTTGATGGGGCTGATTCAATCAAATGGGGCTGTTCTGCAATCAAAATCCTCCATCTCTCGGCTCCAGGGACATTTCTCTGGCTGTTCTCCCTGTCTAGAATTCTCTCCCTCCTCAGTTCCACCTACTGACATCCCTGGCTTCCTTTAAGTCTCAATTAAAATCCCCCCTTTTACTGAAAGCTTTCCCAAACCCTCTGAATGTCTTCATTCTGCTATTATCCCCTATAGAGCTTGTATGCCCAAATTTGTAGGCTGGCTGTCTCCCCTATTAGGCTGTAAGCTCCCTGAGGGCAGGAACTGTCTATTGCCTTTCCTTATATTTCCTTATATTACCATGCTTGGCACATACTAGGCACTGCATAAAGCCTTATTGCCTGGGTGACTTTCAAAAGCCTCACTTTGTTTCAATACCAAACCTGAACAAAAAATGTACCATGTACCTCTAACTCAGATCTAATCCCTATTCTTCTCTGTAATACCTAGATGCCTACCACATTTTATGTGTCAGAGAAGAGAGACAGACCGACAGACAGAATCAGACAGAGAGATGCAGAGAGAGAGAGAGAGAGAGAGAGAGAGAGAGAGAGAGAGAGAGAGAGAGGGATCTGGCTTGTTATTAAAACCTGTGTTTGAAAACTCCTATCCATACAGAGGGACACCTCATTTTTAACTTATAGTCTTAGAGAACTTTCTGGGGCTGGGGGCAGAGACTGAATTTATGTGACTTGACCATGATGACACAGCTAAGCAATGTTTTCCTAATTCTAAAGTAGGCATCTAACTGCTAGGCTATACTATCTGTCAATGTGTGTCAATGGCAATGGAGGGCCTGGGTTTGGGTCCAATTCACTTTACCTCTCTGATCATCTGTTTTTTAATCTTTAAATTAAAGGGGTTGGGTTAGATGATTTCTGAGGTTAGATGGTTTCTATCCCCCAAATCCCATGATCTTGCCTATCATGATTAGCTGGCAAAATCTCAAGATATCGTCAGATGTCATTTCTTACCCAGTATGACAATATCCACCATTCCAAAACCTCTTGGCCTGCAGGTATTAACCTTCAAATGTTTTCTCAGACCAGTCCTGTACAGGATCCCCAAGCACTATAGGATCATGCACTTTCGAAGATCTTAGGTTTTAGAGCGGGAAGGGACTTGAGAGAGATTCCTGGCCCACCTCTATTTTACATTTGAAGTAACTGAGACCTAGAGAAAAGGGTCTGCTGGAAACCTTGGAACTGCCATAATAACCTTATGCCTAGCACTTTAATTCTCCAGAGCTCTCACATCTGCTATCTAGTTTTATCTTCCCTTACCTTCCACCTCTTTCCTAAACAGGGCTTTTTCAGCTATTCCAGTCCCATGACTCATGTTTCCTATTCCTGGTTCCCTTTCCTTTTCCTCTTTTCACATTCTTTTTTCCTAATGAGTACAGATGTTCCGAGCTTCCTTTCATATTCCTTCCTTGCCTTGATTTCTCCCTTCCCTTCCCTTCCCTTCCCTTCCTTTCCCTTCTTTCCCCTTCCTTTCTCTTTTTCTCCTTTTTCAGATTCTTTTTTTTAAAGTGGCCACAGATACTCCAAGCTCCCCTTCACATTCGTTCTGAGGAGTCCATCTCCAAAAGAATAGTCCAGCTATTCTTTGGCCAGTTTTACTGGAGCTATCACTGACCAGGGCCAGGTTATTCAAGGCAGCTATGGTGACTGGAGCTGAGAAGACAGGCAAAGAAGGAACCTGAGAAGTAACTTGTACAAGCTGTGGCTACACTGTGTGTATTATAATAGAGAAACATAGCTAACAAGTGTCCTGAGACTTTCCTGAGTCAATAACAGATCACATAGCAGGTAAATTACCTTGGAGTTACTGTGCCACTCAACTCACTCAATTCCAGATCAGGATATGCCACACACAACCCTTCAACACATGTGGGCATGCATGAAGTGACCCCACTTACACACACACACACACACACACACACACACACACACACACACGCACCCCTGTGTGTTGCCAAGAGCACTAGAGTGAGGCAGATTATCTAGCTCTGCCATTCATTCACTGTTTGTGGGATTTGGGGCTCATCATTTCCCCTTTCTCTCCTCCGTTTCCTCATCTATGTAACCCATGGCCCAGAACAAGGCTCTGAGCTCACAGAGATTAGGTTTGAATTGAGGGGAGCTATGTGTATGCAGAGGCCTCTCTCCAAGGAACAAAATCTGTGACTTTGTCTAATCTTTCTCAATCAACATTCTTCCATTGGACTAGTCCACATTGGGGAAGCCTTGAGGCCACACGTGGCCCTCTAGGTCCTCAAGTACAGTCCTTTGACTTCACAGAACATTTGAAGTTTAGATTCAACCAAAAGTCTGCACTTGAGGACCTAGAGGGCCACATGTAGCCTCCAGGCAGCAGGTTTCCTGCCCTGGACCAGTCTTTTAAAAGGGAAGCCCAAAGATGTTGGTGAGCTAGCAAGAGAGTTTCAATCAATTCCAGAACAAAGACTTCACCAGAGAGGCTATGAATAAGGCCTCAGTGAACATCTAGCCTAGTAATGTGGCAAGAAACTCAAACATGGAAGCACGTAAAAGAGAAGGAGGAGTTCCTTCCTGGGCCTTGTCTGTCAAAGTGAGGGGGTGGGAGTGACATAATCATTAAGGTCCAGCTCTGACATCCTGTCATCTTGTCCTGAATGCTGACACCAAGAACTTCTCCTACTTCTTTCTAAGAAAAGACAAATATTATTGAAAGGGGATTACTTTCCTGGGGAAAGAGCAGGAAATGGGATATTTTTAAAGTCTCCTACACGTACTAGGCTGCCTAGACAAATCACTTATCCCTTTTTGTCTCAGCTTGTCATTTATAAAAATGAGCTGGAGAAGGAAAAAGCAAGCCACTTCCTTGCCTTGATTTCTCCCTTCCCTTCCCTTCCTTTCCCTTCTTTCCTCTTCCTTTCTCTTTTTCTCCTTTTTCAGATTCTTTTTTTTTTAAGTGGCTACAGATACTCCAAGTTCCCCTTCACATTCATTCTGAGGAGTCCATCTCCAGCTCCTCTTTAACCAATTCTGCTGGAGCTATCACTGACCAGGGCCAGGTTATTCAAGGCAGCTGTGGTGACTGGAGCTGAGAAGGCAGGCAAAGAAGGAACCTGAGAAGTAACTTGAACAAGCTTTGGCTACACTGTGTGTATTATAATAGAGAATACTTCAACAAGAAAATCCAAAATGAGTTTATGAGGACTTGGACACAACTGAAATCACTGAACAACCAAAGCCTACCTAGCTGTTAATGCCCTGGCCTGTATTGGACTTGGTGAATGTTCCAGAATAGCATCATTAGGAAATTCCCTGGGACTCTGGTGCTGTATTCTCCCTTGAGTCATTCATTCAGTTGTACAATCATCCAATCAGTCAACATTTATTAAGCAACTATTTATGTGCCAAGCACTATGATAGGCCTTGAAAATACAAAGAAGAGATGAAACAAATCTTGTTCTCTAGGAGGTATTTGTGGAGTTGGAGGCCTCATAGAGGAGGGAAAACTAATTGATTTAGAGCTACAGATCAGCTATCACTGAATATATTCAGGAGGCCTCTCTTGGGGTTCTGCCTCCTTCCCCTCCAGTACCTATCCTCTGAAATGACCTTGTATTTCTATTGTTATATCTTGCCAGTATGGGCCATGAGGCAGTGCTTGGAACGCTGGTCGTGGAGTCAGTAAAGACTCATCTTCATGAGTTCAAATCTGGTCTCAGATACTTCCTAGCTGTGGGATCTTGGGCAAGTTCATTAGCCCTGTTTGCTTCAGTTTCCTCATCTGGACAAGGAAATGGTAAACCACTCTAATTATCTTAGCCACAAAAATGCCAAATGGGGTCATGAAGAGTCTGAAATGACTGGATAGAACATCATATCTTGTAAGTATAGTTGTTCTCAGAATGTCGTCTCTCCCATTTGAATGTAAGTTCCTTGAGGACAGGGGTCATGTTTTGACTCTCTTTTGCATCCACATGGCTAAGCACAGTAAGTGGCACTTAGGGCACATTGACCACCTGAGTCATCACTGCCTCCTCCTCTCCCCCTCCCACTACTGTGGACACATAACTAGTTAATAGCCAAGCTAGGACTAGAATCCAGGTTACTGGGCTTTCCGTCTAACCCTCTCTTTGGTCACTGACAGGCAGAATACAGCCATCAACGATTCCTAGCTATGAGCTGCAATTTCCAAATAAGACTCGTCCACTTGAATGTCTTCCAACCCTTTTCATGTCTGCTTTCAAATACCAGTGGCAGGACCACATGTGTTTTTCCCTCCCTCTTTGTTCGATGTGTCCTTCAGTAATGGGAATATATCCTTGTTTCAATTCTAATTCTGCCCTCAATTCTAGCCGCTGCTAGTCACTCATCTCTCACCTGGCATTTCAATTTCAGTTCTTTAATGAGCATCTGCTTTATTAGCGATCAGCCTGGCAGCATTAAGCATCTCCTGTACTCTTTTCCCCAGTCCTCCCAGAAGGCTAAGGATATTATGGCTTGAGGAGGAGGAGGATGGGAGGTATGAAGCCAGTAATGCTTTGTCCAGTCTTCTTCTGAAAGGTTTAATTGTCTTTCCACCCGAGTCTGGAATTGTCTGCTTTTGTTTTGCACAGATGGCTCCCTGATCTACGGGCAGCCCACAGGTCCCTAGAGGAAAAGCTGTGTGCTGCTGGGCTGGACTGGTGAGCATTCTCCAGGGGCCATTCCAGAGAGTTCCAGGTGGCTGGCTGTGGGAGCCCTGAGAGAGGCCAGAGCCAGTCCCTCCTGCAATGCAAGCTTCTTCCTCTGAGAATTCCCAGTCCCAAGAACAAGCTTTCTGAGAACTATATTTTCTGGGTTAAAGGTGAAAAATGCAGTGCTTCCCCAGAATGGAAAACACACAGCCTGCCAGTTCTGGCCCCATTTCAGAAAACCAAGCTGTTCTTCCTACCCAGGAGGCAGCTAGCTCCTTGGGGGAAGGGAGCCAGGCCTGGTGGGGGCAGGGAGCAGGCCGAAGAGACAGGAAGTCCAGAGGAAGGTGTTTGCTTCTCTGACATCAGAGCACTTAATGTATGGAAACCGACCGACATGTTTATGTTGGAACAGGACTAGAGACTTTCTGGAACAGCTAAAACAAGTGACTGGATCAGGAAATGAAATGCAAATAACACCAACGAGCTCCACAGGCCTGCTTAAAGGTTACTAGTGCAGCCAGAGGAAAAGGTCACTGACAAGCCAGGGGTCACCCAGGACATGGGGATGGAGAGGAGAGCTGGGGTGAAAGTGGAGAGAAAGCTACCATCTCTGAGCCTGCAAGACCTCAGGCTGCACTCAAAGGAGCCCTGGGGTGGAGGAATTCCATTTTAATAGCAAAATTTATAACTCTCAGGAGTCCCCACAAGACATATGTGAAGACCTTGGGTTGGGATGGAGGAGAAATGCTATGGCTGGCTTTGGAATCCATTTTGTTTCCCTAGTGCTTAGCATAGTACTTGGTACTTATTAGGTGCTTAATAAATGTTAATTAAATTTAATTGAATCTCCCTCTTAGTTGGGAAGGAGTAAGTAAAGTCTGTGTGTAGCTAGTGAATAGCTAGAGCACTCAACTGGAAATCAGGAAGACTTCTCTTCTTGAGTTCAAATCCAGCCTTAAACACTTACTAGTTGTGTGACTCTGGGTAAGTCACTTAACCTTGTTTGCCTCAGTTTCTTCATCTGTAAAATGAGCTGGAGAACAAAAAGGCAAACTACTCCTGTATCTTTGCTAAAAAAAAAAAAAAAACAAAAAACAAATCAAACCAAACCCAAATGGAGTCATTTCACTTTATTGTTGTTTGACACAACTGGAGAACAAGAAAGTGAATTCTTTGGCTCAATTGCTGAACTCCATTAGATGCAGGTGTTCTCCCTTCCTACCACATTTCTCCCCAAAGCAGCAGCCTACAAGCTAAATGAACTGATGAGCTTCCTTTGTTGTCTTTAACCAGGACAGTCATGAATCCCTGGAGTGATTCAGTAGAACCAGGTGGTGCTGAGACCTAAGTTACTTCAGAGAGGGGGGTAGGGGTGAGTGGGTACCATTATCCACACTGCTCTTATTCTGCTTGATCTTTGATCTAATCAATGTGAGTATTCTCCCCAACAATGAAGATTGCCTCGCTCCATGCCCATCCATCTTTTGTGACTCTTTCCTGTCTTCCTATAAGATCATCATGGTGAGATCCACTTAAAATGCTGGGATGCTTTCTCTAAAAATGACAGATATAGCTGGGGAACATAAGGGCTCTCCATCACTCATGCCTCCTTCTCACCAATGACTACTCATCTTTTTTGATGACACATTTCTTTGATCACTGCCTAAGGGTTCAGCAAATTATGTCTCCAAGGACCAAATCGAATTTGCTCCATTTCAAGTGCAAGGCCATACAAAAATTAGCAATGGGACAGATTTGGCCTCCAGGCCACAGTTTTTGACCTTGTAGTTCTTTGCTGGTGCTGTGTGTTGGAGCCTGCTCATAACTACCATGGACCTGCCTGTTGCATGATTTTTATTTTGTAATTTTTTTTTTGCCTCATGGCCAGGCAAGAATGCCAGCCCCACCCCTCACCCTTGGAAATAAGCAGAAGTCTTGTTTCTTCCACATTATTAGAAATTCATTAGCTCAGTTGAAATGGGTAAAATAAGATCACAAGATATACCTCCACCAGAGACAATCAGGGTTGCCTTTTTCAGCAGCCATGAAGTTGACGTAGTCCTTCCTTGGGACTTGAATACTTATTTGCTTGGAAAGAGTGTGGCAAGGGGGAATGGAGCCAGCCAGAGCATTACCTGGACAGAAAACTGCCCTGATTTGGGATTTCTATTCCCCTTCCCCTTGGGTAAATTTCTTTTCATTTTCAATTGGTAGGCATTTATTTTCTCTCCTTATCACTCCCTCCCCCCACTCCCAATTAAAGAAAAAAATAATCAAAACAAATTCCTACATTGTTCTTGGGAAAATTTCTGCTAATGTAACCCCAAACTAATGAGAGGGTCCAGCAGATCCAGTGTTCTTCCTTCAAAAAACACGTCCCTGGGATCCATAGTTTTTTCCTATTTCTCCCCTTCCTCCTGTAGTTACCCTTCCCCCACTACATCTGCTGCAGTTGCCAAGTACATGGTTCATTCAAGTACACAACTATTTTTATGACTGTGAGGGAATGGGGGCACCAGCTATGTACGGATGAGGTAAGTCACAGCTTCACAATCTCGTGTTACGTGGGGAACCTGGCATGAGGTTAAAGCATTTAATAGTTTTTTTCAGGCTCCATCATGGCACCAGAGTCAGGACTTATAGTCCTGGCTCTGCCACTAATGAGTTTCATGACCTTGGACAACTTAATTAACTTTCTCATGTGTTAAGTGAAAAGTTTGGACTGGAATGATCTCTGAGGTCCTTCCAAGTCTGCTTCCATGCTGGATTCTCTGAGTGCTGCTGACTGGGAGTGAAGCAAAGTCCTATTTGGGTCCCCAATCCACAATTCATTTAGTTTCAGATTTAGACTTGTTCCAACATGGCACCAAAAATGTCCAATCTAATGCCATCCATCTCCTGGACTCTGTTCAGCAGTTACCTACTTGCCTTTTCCTGGTTCAGGCCATTTAGAATTCGATTGTTTCCTCATGTGGGGGACTTCCAGCTCAGTTGATTCAATTGATTAAGCACTGATTATATAGGGCTTTGTCCCTTCCCTTCCCTTCCCTTTTCTTTTTTTCTTATCTCTACAAATCCATGCTTAGCCGAATGCTTAGTACATGTAGTTGCTATTCAGTCATTTTGACCCTATCCTGGGGTGGTTTGCCATTTCCTTCTCCCTCTCATTTTACAGATGAGGAAACTGAGGTAAACAGTGTTAAGTGACTTGCCCAGGATCACACAGGCAGTAAGTATCTGATGCCATATTTGAACTTAGGTCTTCCTGACTCCAGGTCCAAAACACTATGCACTGGGCCTCCTACCGGCTCCCTTAGGTTCATGGTACGTGATTATTAAAAGGATCATAGGATTATTTAGATTAATTCCCTTGTTTTACAAATGAGGAAACTCAGCCTCTGGGAATTTACTGCTCAAGGTCACACTGTTGAATGAGTGAATGAACCATGATATACAAAGATAAAACCTCCCCCAAACTAAAAATTAATCCCTGACCTCATGGAGCTTACAAATTGGAGAAGAGATAGAGGGAGAAGTTCAGAGAAAATGCACTCAGATAAACAAATCCAAAGTATTTTCTAAAGAAAGACCACTGACAATTGGGGGAAGGGAAGGGGATCAGGAAAACTTTTGTGTTTAAGGTGGCACCTAAACTGTGAACTAGGATTCTAGGAGGCAGAAGTGAGGAGGGAAGGCACTCCAGGCATGGGGCACAGTCTAATCAAAGACATGGAGGAATGGTGTTTCTTGGGAAATGACTAGTGTGGCTAGTTTGGTTAGAACATGGCATACACAAAGGGGAGTAACAGGAAGGAGACTGGAGAGGTAGGTGAGAGACTCACTGCTTTCTCTTCCTCCCCTTGCCCATCCTCTTATGTTTCTAAACCTACAAGATTCATAAAAGTGCTCGTTTCTTACTAGCTCCCTCCTCTTTGCTGACTATCAGTGGCGGGCTCACCATACTCTGATTCTGGAGAAGCTCATTCCTGGGTAGATAAGGATACCACAGTGAAATAACCAGAGTGGCTGATGCTTTAAGGTTTGCAAAACACTTCACATATATTATCTCATTTGATACTCAATACATAGGATATATGGATTTATGGAATATATGAAATATTAGTATTTCCATTTTCCATATGAAGAAACTGAGGCTTGGTTAAGTTACTTGCTCAGGGTCCCACAGCTATTACATGTCTGAGGCAGGATTCAAACTCAGGTATCCCTGATTCTAAGTCTAGTGCTCTCTCCACTATGCCACGATTATAGATTTAGATTAAAAGGGACCTTAATTAAAGGTCATTTAGTTCAGTGATATCAAACTCAAATTGAAATGGAGGGCCATTAATTATTGTGAATCTATGTATAATCTCTATATATGGACCTCTATGGGCAATATATTTGTTTACTTTTCAAATGTAATGTCATTTATACTTTAATGTATTTTTTATTTATTTTGTAAAATATCCTAATTACATTTTCATTTGACTCCCACTACTGAGGAGTTTTTCAGACTGCATGCAGCTTTCCAACTGTGTGTTTGACACATATGATCTAGTTCAACCCTCTCATTAGACAGATGGAGAAACTGAGACCTGAAGAGAATAGGACTTGACCGGATTCACATAGGGCAATTCCTCTATTCACTCTGTGCCTCAGTTTTTTCATCTATCACATAGGAAACCACTTTTTTTCTTATTAAACACATTTTCATATTAGTCATGTTGCATAGAAGAATTAAAATGAATGGGAGAAACCATGAGAAAAACCAAAACAAAACACAAAAGAAAATATTCTGCTTCATTCTGCGATCCAATTCCATAGTTCTTTCTCTGGATGTGGAAGGCATTTTCCCTCAAGAGTGCATTGGGAATGTTTTAGATCCTTGCATTGCTGTGAAGGGCTAAGTCTACCAGAAAAATTCCTCGCACACTGTGGTTGTTAGTCTACAATGTTCTTCTGGTACTGGATACCACTTTCGCTATATAATTACTTATGCCTGTCTCCCTATATTATCTTGCCAACTAGACTGTAAGGTCCTTGAAGGCAGATGCTCTATCATCATCTGTGTATCTCTAGGGACTTGTTACCTCCCTAAACAATATTTACATTGGGAAAATAGCCCACCTACACTCAATTATATGTATTCAAAAAGGAATGGTGATTTTGGAGAAGTGTTTTTTCTTTTTGGGGGGACTTGGAGGTGGGGAAATCAGGGCTCGGGTCTAACTTTCCCTCTAAGAGTGTGATGTGAGATAGTAAGGAGCCATTGATACACATAATCATTGTGTGACTTCACTAATTCCCATATCTCTGAGCAGACAAGGGCAAGAGAATATGAATTAGCAGGCAGCTCTTGGGTAGAAGGATTCTGGCCACCTCTGGTTTGGGCTATACATCAGGATTTACTTACATTAAGGTCCCTAAAGCTAGGCTGCTGGGAGTCACTGAGGCTGAGCTTAAGCAACATGATGCCATGGAATCCAAAGATCTGAGTTTGCCGCTAACTAGCTGGGTGAAACTTACTAGTTAGGCAAGCCACTTCAACTTTCCTGAGCCTCAGTTTACCCATCCAAGAATAAGGCTAGTAATACATACATGGCCAACCTCACAGGGCTGGGAGGAACAAAGCTCTCACGGATGTATGATCCATAAATGCAACTACATGTGTCATTCTTTTTATGTTTCCTACCCACTTACCCTACCCCCATCCCTGCCTCAAACCTTGTACAGCAGTGCTTTTTGAATTGCAGGAACATAACGGATATATGTTGAATGAAAAAGACTGATGCTATGACTGGGGCTAATAACAGTTCATTTCTTTAGTCAGGTCAGATTTCTTGGCTCTTCGTGTGGACAGTGTGTGCAGCTCAAATTTCCCTCAGATGGTCATGCCACTGGGATATACTCCTCAGGCTATAGGGTCATGTGCCTGGACATCAAAGGGCGCATGGCTGACCTTTTGGAAAGACAGCTCTTCCCTAGCCCCACCTTAATGGCTGTATCTGCATTCAGGCCAGATGAAGGGCTTCCTTGCGGACAGTGTAAGCAATGACAGTTTTTATGTGTTTCAGGAATATGTCTACCATGCTAGGTGAATGAATGAAGTGAAATGACTGAATAGATGGATGGATGGATGGATGGATGGATGAAGGAATGAATGAATGAGGGAATGAATGTATGTTCTGACTCACTGATATTTTTTTTTTAAGATTGCACTACAGTTTTCTCTCCACTTGACATAAAAAAGTAATGGCAAAATATCCAGGAACAACATATGTTCAGTCCTTTAATCAGCTTAAGTCAGGAAAGTTTCATCATTGTACACTCTGAATCATCAATATTGACAAAAGAAAATTGTCCAGCTCTGGCTCCCCATTGCCCACCCTGACTCTACCCCCACAGACACCAAATGGTGTCCAAATGCAAAGAAGTATATGTAATTGACCTAGACTTTCCAAAGTATACTATGTGGTCAGTTCTGCCTCTATAAAAATATACACATACAAAAGTACTTCTACAAAATCATGGTATCTATTTTCTGAGGTTTGCATTATTTAAAAAAAGGGAGGCTTTTAATATTAAGGATGACCTTTCCAGTCCCCATAATGTTTCTGAAATAGCTTCCACAGGACTGAGTTTCTTCTTTCCTTTATATACATGGCATGGCCAGAATGTGCTGAGGACATAGCAGCAGGTAGCTAAGCAATTTGACAGGGCAGGGGAAGAAAGGGGAAGTTTGGGGGTCACATAGTCATCCTGCTGTATTAAAAGTATCATGAATCAGGAGTGAAGTAAAGCATTTTAATACTGTTCTGCTGGATGTTTAAAAAGAAAGCATTATGACTCACGACACAGTCATGGAACTATTCATCACAGCACAGTGATCTCTGGAATTTGCATTGATGTTTGATCTCATAAGTAACTATACATTCAGTGGACAGTCTGAAATTTCCTACAACCAAGGAATCAGTGGGATTTGGTCCATAGAGTGTCAGCAGGGAAAGCTGCTGGGATTCCCCTCTCTCCAGTCCGGTCTGTAGTTTCTCATCAGGGTGCCGTCCTCTTTGATGAGGAGGGAGTGCCCTGGAGACTTGGTGTGCAGCATTGGCTGGATGGCAAGGACACAGGACTTCTGGAGAAAAAATACTTGCTCTCCCTTGGGGAAGATTGGCTGCTCTTACTTGGCTCCGCAGGTGTTGATGTTTTTTCCATCAGCTGCATCTTCCACCAGGGAAATGTGGTAATCAGTAGAAAGAGTGAAATGGGAGATACAGCCCACTAGGCCTCTCAGGTATTGCCTATTTGTATGCAGAGCAATTTCCTTCATTCCACCTGCCAGGGAAGGAGGGAGACAGAGTGAGTCACAGGTGAGATCCCAGGGCTAGGGAATCACAACATCTCGGAGTTGGAAGGGATTTAAATTTTGCCATCTTTCTGCCTTCTGGGACCCCCCCAAAATTCTAATCTCTCTTCCATAGGACAGCTCTTTACATATTTTAAAAGGTAGCTATCATGACCCCCCATTTCCAGGCCCCTTCCTCAAGTCTACTCTTCCAGTGCTCTAAACATGTTAATTCTTTCCCATGAATTCAAGACTCTTCTTAGTACTGAATCCCTTCTTCTAGAGGCTGTCTAACTTCTTACAGATCACAGAACCACAAATTTATAGCTGGGAGATACGTCAGAGGCCATGTGGTCCAGTGTTCTCATGTATACAGATAAGGAAACTGAGGCCCCAAGAGGTGAAGTTGCTTGCTCCAGTTCAAAGAGGTAGTGTCTGAGCTAGAATTCAATTGTCTTTCCTTAGCTGTGGTTCTTATAACTGAGCTCAATACTACAAACGTGCTCTGACCAGAAAAGAATACAAAAAAACAGTTTTTTGCCTAGTTCTAGATGCTTCATGTTCCTTGAATCTTTCTTGAATATACCTTCACAGCTGATGCATTGTCATCATTGTATTATCTCTACTGACTGCTCTATCCCTGTGGTCAACTGAACAAAAAGAGGAGGGTTCAGTCTCAAGTTGACTCCTCAGCATTTCACAGTAATCTCTCTTATGATTGAGTATTCACCGTTTGATTGCCCTAATTGCTCTCTAGAATGGTTGGATCAGTTCACAATTCCACCAATAATGCATTAGCGTCCCAATGTTCCCAATATTCTCCAATATTTATCATATATCCAACATTTATTCTTTTTCTGTCCTAGTAATCAATCCTATGATTAACTGTGATAGAGTCAAGTAGATGTGTATAAATATATACCATATGCTTACATTCTAGTCAAAGCCACTTAGAACAAAATGGTCATTGATGAAGTTTACAAATGGAGGGATTTCAGTCAGTTAATAAACATTAATTTCAATGAAATATGGAGTATAAGTAGAAGTCACATCAGCTTTAAACAAAATGAGTTACCAAATTGGTTTGTATTTTTTCTATTAATCCCATTTTATTAATTAAAATATTTTGTTAATTATGAAGGGATATTTTAATTTTTTGTGATTACATGGAAGAAGATTTAGAGTTTGAAGATCCACTTGTCCTCCTAAGTCTTTGCCAGTTTGAGAGATATGTCTGGGAACAGAAAAATGTCTCTTTCCTTAACCAGGTGGTGCCTGGTTTTATCAGGTTCGTTTCCCAAACAAGAATAGCTTTGTTTCCCCAAGGGGTTGGCCCAAAGCACAAAGTGGTTTGAGCAAGTCTCTTCTAGCCCCTGTTTCTAGTCAAGGTATGAGTGTGAAAGAATTAACTAAAAGATCTCCCGAACTTCCTGTCTGTCATTCATATGGCTTCAGTCACTGGAACTAACAGCTACAAGGAACTCACACCTAGACTTACAGGAAGTACCAATATAAACAAAGCCTTTAGCTGTAGCCAGGTGTCACTAAACTCACCTACGTAGAGATCGCCATTGATATTCAGTTGTCTCATAAGTCCAGGGGATTTGCCAGTTCTAGCTCCATAGTCATCCACAGTTATCTTTCCAGACTGGCCATCCCTGGAAAGACAGTCACCATTTTCAATGGTTACTTTACAGACAACATTTAACGAAGGAGAAGCATTAAGCATGAAAACAATGCCCCAAACCCGGTCTTTGCAAGAACTTTCTAACACTCTAATACTACTTCTTGCATCCAGGGTGGGATTGGGGAGCAAAGAAGCCAAAGGGGACTTTGAAAGGCGGAATGAATACTTATCTTCTGGCAACAGTGAACACCTATGGCCCCACCCTTTACCCCCCACCCTCCAATGGATTATATAAAAAGGGCAAAGGGAACAAACATCTCTGCCCGGAGATCAGAGGTAAGTTTGAGGTCTTTTGCTGGTTCATTGATCTCTCCTTTGCTATGGCCTCCAAGATTTGCTGGACATAAATTTCCTAGATATGATCCTTTGTCAGAAAATGAGAGGAGAGGAGTGAGGGAGAAAGAGAGGCAGAAAGATAGATAGATAGATAGAGAACAAACTTAGGGGTTCTCCTCTAGTCTTTCCCATAAGTTAGACAATATTAAGGTTCTAATAAGAAGTTAATGGGCAGATAAAAGTCACTTTGGCCTGACCATGAAGTGAAGAGCATGACATAGGACAAGTAGGCTTGAATGATGGGGTAGGACGGAGATAGAAGGAAAGTAAAACATCCTACATTGCTAATGGTAAAGTACATGGGATACCTAGAAGGCCAAGGATGAGAAAGCATTCCATTGGGATTCTGGAGGACCTGTAGTTAAAGGCAAAGTAGTTCAGGGGAGTTGGGTCCTGGAATATTGGGACAATGATGCAGGACCCCCAAGCATATGTATGAATGTACAAGGATAGGGTTGGGTGAGGCAGGGGATGGGGTTGAGAGAATGGGGGTGGGTGCTAAACCCAAAGCCAGACTCCTGTTTTTTTTGGAGCCTGATTGCCCAGAAGGATGACCTTTACTCACCTGACGGCTTTCACTCTGTGCCACCGGCCATCATTGAAAGATCCATTCACCACGATGGAAACAGCACCGCTGCCCAAATTATAGCTAGAAGCATAGTTGGGGAAGAAAATTGCAGAGAAAAGAGTAAAACTTCAGAATACAATCCAGTCTTGTGCCCACTGGCTGTATTCTAAAAGCAAGGGGGCATTACAGAGTTTAAATTTTAGCGCAGACCCCATGTTAGCCACGATGGTGCATTTTCCAGGATGGTCCATAAGGTCCTACTGAATCCATAATGTCTCTGAAGGTTTTTTTAATTAAGAGAATTATTTCAATTAAACTTAATCACCATTTATAATTCTCTTTCTATTTCATCTCAAGATACCCATCACCCCTACTTCCCTGACTCACCAGTAATACTGGAATCAAGACAGGGGCTTTGGTAGTAGTGTCAGGGACAGGAAAGGAGGAGAGAGGAGAAAAGCCCCTGGGTTCTAGCAACTTGTTGAACCTTCATGTCAGGAGTTCTTAATGGTTTTTATGTGTCCTGAACCCTTTTTGCAGTCTGGAAATTCCCTTCTTGGAATAATAATTTTAAATGTGCAAAATAAAATAAACAAGGTTACAAAAGAAACCAATTATACTGAAATGCAACGATCAGATATTAGAAAGAACAAGTTCATGGACCCCAGGTTAAGAATCATTGTTCTGTGTGGTAGGGTGAAATGACTTAGAAGCTAGAAAACCTGGGTTTAAGTCCTGCCTCCGACATTCGCTAGCTGTGTGACCGTAGACAAGACACAAACAATCTGAGTTTCAGTTTCCTTTGCTGTAAAACGGGGGAATAAGGAGCTGTTTTATCCACCTCACAAGGCTGTTGTGAATTTCACATGAAGTAATGAATGTAAAGTGCTTTCATAAACTTGAAATGTTAGTTATTTTTACACTGGTCTAGGAGCAAGCACTTTCCTTCAGTTATATTCATTTAGAGAGAAAAATGGGGCAGCTAAGTGGCACAGCCAATAGTGCACCAGGCCTGGAGTCAGTGAGACCTGAGTTCCAATCCAGTCTCAGACACTACCTACCTGTGGGACCCTGGGCAAGTCACTTAACCCTGTTTGCCTCAGTTTCCTCATCTATATAATGAGCTGGAGAAAGAAATGACAAACCGCTCCAATATGGCTATCAAGAAAACCCCAAAAGAGGTCACAAAGAGTTGGATATGACTGAAAATGATGAAACAACCAAAAGAGAAGAACAACACCCTGAAGCAATGTTTTTCTCCAACCAGTTTTACAAAAACAAAAGTCGTAGTGATGGACAAGTCCATACAATAAACCTGTCTGCACCGGTTGTCCATAATGTACACAATCAGCCAAAGCAAAACCTAAAAACAATCATGTGAATGGAAATTGACTTCTTACTGGTCAAGAGCAGAGTTCAATGAACTATGGCTAACATTTGGCCCATGGTCAAAGGTGGATTTTTACATTTTAAAATAAGGTTTTACTTTATTAAAAAACATTTATTTTAATTTAAACACTATCTATTTTGCCATTTGAGAATGGCAAAGACCATACTTAACCCACAGACCATACAAAAACAGGTTACGAGCTAGATTAGGCCCTCAGGTTGTAGTTTGCCCACCTCTGGTCTAGAACTGAACACGTCCACCAACGTACCATATACATGGCCATCACTCTGGATACAATGTGTCTAGAATCATTACTGGACATTTTAATTCTAAGGTTATTTTTTTCCTTTTACCACAAATAGATCTAATACCAACGTCCATAATAGATAATCTGGTAAAATAACAAAAAATACCCAATAATAACATATTGAGTTTATTATGTGTCAGGCACTATCCTAACTGCTTTACAATTATCATGTCCTCTGATTCACGTAACAAACGAAGGAAGTAGATGCCGTCATTATCTCCATTTTACAGATGAGGATACTGAGGCAAACAGAGGTTAAGTGATTTACCCAGTCACGTAGCTAGTAAGTGTCTCGGTGGATTTGTGCTCAGGTTTTCCTGACTCCAGATGTGGTGCTCTGTCCACTTTGAAATCTAGCTATCCCTAGGTAGCATGAAAAAGCAGGAAAACAAAAGTGTTCATAATTAAGATTCCAATAATGGAACAAACATTCATGAACCTAGTTCAAACACTGAATCCCAAAAAGAAGAAAAACAAGGATGAACATAATATGAACTCTAATTTGGATTAACTTCTAGTGACCTGGATGCTCAGGGTGTGTTAGGTTGCCAGCTTTTGTAAAATAGCTCTATGGTTCTGGCAACATTACAGAGGCATCTACAAGCAAAACAGTCTTTTAAAATAGAACTCTCCCATTGTTTGAAAAGGGGAAGAGGTTTATAGAAGGGAGGGCAGATTAGGGGAAGCAGTGGTCAAAAGCAAAACACTGGTGAGGAGGGATAGGGTGAAAGAAGAGTGTTGTGTGTGTGTTCATCCTTCATTGCCAAAGAAGACCATGCCATCAGAGAAATGATGACATGACTTGCACTTGACTTTGTTTTGAGTGAGGGAGGGCTGCGCAGGTCACCAGCCTCACTTCTCCTCCAGAACCATCTGAATCCAGTGACCAGATATTCATCAGGATGACTGGGGATGACCCAGGATGAGGCAATTGGGTTAAGTGACTTGTCCAATGTCAACAGCTAGTAAGCGTCAAGTGTCTGAGGTGAGATTTGAACTCAGGTCCTCCTGACTCCTGCACTGGTGCTCTATCTACTGCGCCACCAAGAGAAAAGTATAAACCGGGGGAAAATAGGATGGAGGGAAATACACAGCTAGTAATCATAACTGGGAATACGAATGGGATGAACTCTTTCATAAAATGGAAGCAGATAGCAGAGTGGATTAAAAAAATAATTCTACAATAGGTTAATTACAAGAAACGCATTTGAAGCAGAGACACACACAGAGTAAAGGTAAAAGGCTGGAGCAGAATATGTTAAGCTTCAGCTGAAGTAAAAAAAAAAGCAGGGCTAGCAATTCTGATCTCAGACAAAGCAAAAGCCAAAATAGATCTAATTAAAAGAGATAAAGAAGGAGACTACATCTTGCTAAAAGGTAGCATAGACAATGAAATACTATCAAAACTAAATCTATATGCACCAAGTGGTATAGTATCCAAATTCTTACAGAAGTTAAGTGAGTGGGAGATATCAACCTCCCCCTCTCAGAACTTCAGATAAAACTAGAAAATAAATAAACCACAAAATAAATAAGAAAGAAGTTAAGGAGGTGCATAGAATTTTAGAAAAGTTAGATATGATAAATTTCTGGAGAAAACTGAGTGGGGATAGAAAGGAATATATCTTTCTTTCAGCAGTACATGCCACCTACATACAAGTGACCATGTATTTCGACATAAAAACCTTACACTCAAGTGCAGAAAGGCAGAAATATTAAATGCATCCTTTTCAGAACATGATGAAGTAAAAATTAAATGCAACAAAGGGCCATGGAAAGATAGACTAAAAATTATTTGGAAACTAATCTAATCCTAAAGAATGAGTGGGTCAAACAATAAATGATAGAAACAATCAATAATTTCATAAAAGAGAATGACAGTAATGAGACAACATACCAAAATTTACAGGATGCAGCCAAAGCAGTACTTAGGGAAAATTTTATATTTCTCAATGCTTACATGAATAAAATAGAGACAATGAACTTTACTGAGTATGCAATTTTAAAAGCTAGAAGAAGAACAAATTAAAAATCTCCAATTAAATATGAAATTAGAAATTCTGAAAAATTAAAGGAGAGATTAATAAAATTGAAAAGTAAGAAATCCGTTGAATGAATAAATAAAACTAAGAGCTTGTTTTATGAAAAAAACAGCAAAATAGATAAATCTTTGGTTAAATTGATTTTAAAAAAGAAGAAAACCAAATTATTAACATCAAAAATCTAAAGATTGAATTCACTACCAATGAAGGAGAAATTAAAGCAATAATTGGGAGCTATTTTATCTAACTGTATGCCAATAAATTTGACAATCTAAGTGAAATGGATGAATATTTACAAAAATATAAATCTCTCAAATTAACTGAAGAGGAAATGAAATACTTAAACCCCTTTTAGATAAAGAAATTGAACAAGCCATCAATGAACTCCCTAAGAAAAAAACTCCAGGGCCAGATGGATTTACAAGTGAATTCTAACAAACATTTAAAGAACAATTAATAGGTGAAGGGGTCATACAAAAATAGAACTCTCTCTATAAAAAAGAAAATGTGATGAGCTAGAATAATCCCCAAATGCTGGCTTATGAAACTAAAGTAAAACTTATGTAACTAATGTATAACTTAGACATTTCCCTTTCTCATTAAAACTTCCTCTCATTCCATCTCTCCTTTTACATTATCCTTCCTAAACCTATTTTTCGTCCTTATCGATTCCTCCAATCCTCCATTCCTCAATATTTTCTCAGGCCTGTTCTCCTGCTCTGATTTCACTTTCTTCTCTTCCAGTCTTTTATAAAAAAAGTATTTAGTATTTTATTTCCCCCAATTATATGCAAAAACAATTTTAAACATTTGTTTTTAAAACTTTGAGTTCCAAATTCTCCCTTTGCCTCCCTTCCTCCCCACTTCACCATTGATAAGGCAAGTAATTTAATATAGGTTATACATATGTAGTTACACAAAACGTATTTCCATGTTAATTATGTTGTGAAAGAAAACTTGGACCAAAAAAGAAAATAAACTCAAGAAAAATAAAGTAAAAAAAAAGTATATTTCAATCTATCTTCAGATACCATCAGTTCTTTGTCTGGGGATGGATAGCATTTTTCATCATAAGTCCTTCAGAGTTGTCTTGGATCATCGTATTGCTGAAAATAGTTAAGTCATTCACAGCTGATCATCTCACAATATTGCTGTTACCCTGTAACAATACATTTCACTTTGTGTCAGCTCATGTCTTTCCAGATTTTTCTGAGAACATCCTGTTCATCATTTCTTATGGCACAAGAGTATTCCATCACAATGACATAGAACAATTTGTTCAGCCATTACCCAACTAATGGGCATCCTCCCAAATTCCAATTCCCTTCTTATGCTTCTCTTGAGTCTTGTATTTGAAAATCAAATTATCTATTTAGTTCTGACCTTTTCATCAAGAATGCTTGAAAGCCCTCTATTTCATTGAACTACCATTTTTTTCCCTAGAGGATTATACTCAGTTTTGCTGGGTGGGCAATTTTTGGTTATAATCCTAACTCCTTTGCCCTCCAGAATATCATATTTCAAGCCCTCTTATCCTTTTGAATTGTTTCTTTCTGACTGCTTGCAATATTTTCTCCTTGATCTGGGAGCTCTGGAATTTGGCCATAATATTCCTGGAAGTTTTCATTTTGGAATCTCTTTCAGGAGACGATTGGTGAATTCTTTTAATTTCTGTTTTGCCCTCTGGTTTGAGAATCAGTTTTCCTTGATAATTTCTTGAAAGATGATATCTAGGCTCTTTTTTTGATCATGACTTTCAGGTAGTCCAATAATTTTAAAATTATCTCTCTTGGATATATTTTCCAGGTCAGTTGTGTTTCCAGTGAGATATTTCACAGTCTTCTATATTTTCATTCTTCTGGTTTTGTCTTATTGTTTCTTGATTTCTCATAAAGTCATTAGCTTCCATTTGCTCCATCCTAATTTTTAAGGAATTATTTTCTTCAGTGAACTCTTATACTACCTTTTCCATTTGGCTAATTTTATTTAAAGAAATTTTTCTTCTACGGTGATTTTTTTTAATCTTTTTTTTTTTTTACCATTTGACCTATTCTGTTTTGTAAGGAAGGTGTTATTTTCTTCAGTATTTTTTGTGTGTCTCCTTAATCAAGCTGTTGACTCTTTTTTCAAGATCTGGCATTGCTCTCATTTCTCTTAAAGACTCAATCTTTCTGCTACCTCTCTCACATTATTTTTAAAATCCTTTGTGAGCTCTTCCATTGCCTGAGACCAATTCATACTTTTCTTGGAGGCTTTGGTTGTTGGAGCTTTGACTTTTTTATCTTCTTCTGAGTGTGTGTTTTGATCTTCCTTGTGACCACAGTAACTTTCTATGGTCAGAATTTTTTCTATTTACTCAATTTTCCAGTCTATTTCTTGACTTTTCATTCTTGGTTAAAGAATGAAAGCTCTGCTTCCAGGGTGTACTATCCCAAGCTTCTAGGGTTTTGTGCAAGTATTATTTCAGAGATACTTCTAGGGACCAGTAAGTTTTCAGTTCTTCCAAGGTGGTATGATCTAAAGAGAGGTATGTTTACTACTCTCCGAGCCTGTGGAGTGACCACACTCACTCTTTTCTGCCCTGAAACTGTCAGGAACATCCCTGTTCCACTGAGGCTATAAACTCTGGTATGCTAATGCTACCCAGGACTTTGACCTGGATCTTAGTATGGGCAAAGAAACAAGAGTCCTGCCTCAGTGCTAGCAAAGAGAGACCTGTAACCTCCTTCTGATCAGTTGTTCAATCCTTTTTACTGTCTGTGGACCAAGAGTTTAGGAAGCAGCTGCTGCAGTGATGATTCAGTGACTCCCAAGGCCTGTTTCTGGCTTCCTGTGGTGCCATCTGGGTCTGTGCTAGTGCAGCCTGCTCTGGATTGTGCTCCACTCTCATCTAGATGCAACAGACCTTTCCTACTGGCTTTCTAAGTTATCTTTGGCTGGAAAATTTTTTCACTCCATCTTTTTAAGGGTTCTGCCACTCCAGAAATTCTTTTATGGCATCATTTAAAGGTATTTGGAGAGGTCTGGGGGGAGCTTAGGCTAGTTGCTGCCTTTTTCTCCACCATCTTGGCTCCACCTCCCCTCCAGATTTAACCTGCTAGTTAAACACTGCCCTCTGATTGAGACTGTCTGCATCCATTGGTTCTGTTGATATTCATATTTTGCCAAATCCCAACCCCAGAATACTCCTAAGAGCTTCTCCTCCTATTCATATATTGCTGAGGAAGTCATAGAACATGGCTGATTGGATCCATTACAATATTATTGTAAATGGACCCTCTCTGCAGTAAACTGGTCCTTTTATACCTCCCTAAACTTCTCTTCTATTCTAACCTCCTTCTCCTTCACCTTCTAACCTCCCTCTCCTAACGTCCTCCTCCATGACTTCATCTCAAACTCCCTAGTTTGGAGGGCTTTACCCTTTCGGTTCCAGGATCTTTGCCCTGTGGCCTTTGTCCATGGTGGCCTACTATTTCTCCGCCAGCTCCAGCCATGTAAGGCTACACCTTAGCCATCTTCTTGCTATTCACTTTGCCAATAAACTTTCTGGATAAGAGACCATACCCTAGAAGACTTTACTCTATCAGCTCCAGAACTCTCACTCCCAGGCTCCAACAGTCCTGATTAGACAATGCCTCTCATGGGCCACTCTATCTAGGCCATCTCTAACCAAGATTCACTCTCTACCCCAGATATTTTCTTAATATCCATCCTTCCAACAAATGTGTATCATTCTCCCTCCTTTTCCATCTTTGGACCCATAATCAAATCAATTACTGGAAAGGGTGTGTCACATCAACTGCCTCGTCAGCTGACCATCTTTGTGACTTACCAGACGAAAACACCTCTTATTGGACACCACTCCCCTATCTGTGTCTCCCCCATTAGAATATAATCATTTTAGGGCAGGCCCTTTCTCACTTTGTATATGCGTCTCCAGCATTTGGCACGGTGCTTTGCATATAATAAGTGCTTTTCATCCTCAACTCCCTCTTCTTCCTCTTCATCTTAAAACACTTTAAAACAATTCTTCACTCTCCTCTTGTTCTCTAGTCTCCTGATAATAGGCTGGTCCTTCTCACAAAGTCTGCCCCCTCTAAATGTCCTCCTCCTCCTCTTCTCCAGAAGATCATATCCTCTCTGAGTTTCAGTCTCTGCCTATTTACTGATTCTTTCCTGGCTGCCCACAAAAGTGCCCAAGTCTCCTTCATCCCCAAAACAAAACAAACAACCAAAAACCTCTCAAAGTACCTTTTATAGTTCTACCCATCTCATCACAATATCTTATGTTTCTCTTAACTTTTTTAACTAGACTGCTAGAAAAAAAAGTTTTCTACCTGTTGCCTTCACTTTCTCTCCTTTCATTCATTTCTCAGTCTTTGTTATCTGACTTTGACTATCACTCAACTGAAATTTCTCTCTCCAAAGTTACCTGTGATCCCTTAACTGTCAAATGAAATGGTCTTTTCTCAAACCTTATCTTTCTTGACTTCTCTGTAGTCTTTCACCCTACCGACCATCTTCTTCTCTCTGGGTTTTCCTGTAACTCCTTTTTCCTGGTTCTCGTCCTGTCGGCTGTCTGTTCTTTTTCAATCTCCTTTGCTGGCTATCATCATGCTATCAGCCCCTGGCTCTGTCTTGGACCGCCTTCTTTTCACCCCTTACATTATTTCTTTGGTAAATTCATCAGCTCCCATAGATTTAGTTTTTATCTCCATGCAATAACTCCGAGATCCATTTTTCTAGCTCCAGTCTCTCTTGCACACGCCAGTCCTGCAAACTAGATGTCTCAAAGACATCTCAACATATCCAAAAGAAAATTCATTGCCTCCCCCACTTCTGGCCAATTCACCCCACATTGGCTCTTTTTCTATTTAGGGTATCTTCTTTCTTCCAGTCTCCAAGGTTCACAACTTTCATGTTCCTCAATTCCTTACTCTCTTTCACCTTATATTTTGTCATTTTTATTTCTAGAACATTTCTTGAATCTACCTCTTTCTCACTATCCACAATAAGCCCCTTAGTTCCAGTTCTTATAATTTCTTGCCTAAATTATTGAAATGGCCTCTCAGTCTCCCTGTCATATCTCTCTCCACTCCAGTTCATTCTCCATAAATCTACCATAAATCTTCTCCTTAGGTGCAGATACTGAGCAAGCCACTTTCCTACTGTATAAATTCCCTGTTGTCTCACAAAGCTTCCTATTCCACATAGAATAAAATAGGAACTCCTCTATTTGGTTTCTAAAACCGTTCACAATTCAGCTCCAGCTTACCTTTCCACCTTGTGGTCACATATCATTCACCATCCTGCTTCTACTACCTAGAGAAGACACTCTCTTCTCCATGTCCATATTCTTGATCTGTCTGTCTCCCAAGCATGGAATGTACTTCTAACTCATCTCTGTCTCACAGAATCCCTTACTCCCTTCAAGATTCAGAAAGAAGAGAACTGAGATTGAGAAAGCAAGAGGAGAGAAAGTGGAGGCAGCAAGTAGAGAATACTTTTTTCTGCTAGAAGTCTGTCTAAAAAATACATGGTGATGGCATGATGAGATGAGTAGAAAGACAGAACTATAATAAAAACCTGCAGAGGAGAGAATATTCAGGAGGAGAAATTGATTGACAGCAACAAGTGCTGCCAGAGTTGAGGATAGTCAGCACTGAGAAAAGTCCATTAGATTTGACAATTAAGAGATCACTGATGTTTACAGACAGTGCAGCTAAGTGAAGCCAAAAGCTGGATTATAGGGTTTAAGAGAGACTGAGAGGAAGGAAGTGGAGTCATCAGTTGTAGATAATTTTCTCAATGAGTTTAGAGATGATGAAGAAGAGGAGACATACAGGACCATAGTTAGCAGTGCTGGTCAGATCACGTAAAGGTGTTTTAGGGATTGGGGGTATATGACAGTGTTTGCTGGCAGTAGGGGATGGGTATATATGTATGTGTGTGTGTGTGTGTGTGTGTGTGTGTGTGTATACACACACACACACACACATATATATATATATATATATATATATATATATATATATAGAGAGAGAGAGAGAGAGAGAGAGAGAGAGGGAGGGAGAATGAGAGAAAGAGAGAGAGAAAGACGGAAGAAGGAAGAGCAGGAGAAGGAGGAGAGGGAGGAGGAGAAAAAGAAGAAGGAGGAGGGGGAGAAGGAGAAGAAAAGGAAAGAGGAGAAGGTGATAGTGGGGACAATTTGACAGAGAACTTGGGAGGGAATGGGATCAAGGACACATGTAGAAAAGTTTGCTCTTAGCAAGGAGAAAGGGTGTACCTATTTTTCTGAAACCAGAGTAAAGGCAGGAGATAGTGGAAGATGTCTGAATAAAGTGACTCGAGGAGTAGGGTAGAATGGGCAGCCTTTTGGCAAATGGTCTCAATTTTTAAGGTGAAGTATGAAAGTGGGGGAGGAGATGCTGTGAGAGATTTGAGTAGGGACAAAAAGATTCAGTGAAAAATAGCATGACATAGAGGGGAAAAGGATGACCTTGGAGTCAGGAACACTTAGGTTCGTGCCTGTCTATGACATACTGACTGTATGACCAGGAACAGGTCCCTTAACTTCTCAGTACCCCCTGTAATTCTCTAAGACCACATTGCAAATAAGTTACTGACCTGCATCAGTGGAAGGTTAAGGGAATAAAATGAAACAAAACATTGTTAGCTCCCATTAGCAGTAGACATTTTCCAAAAAAAAAAATCATTTAGGGAGATTTTAATGTAAGAATTCTACCCCATTTTATTTAAAGTTTGAGAACTGCTCTTCTAAAGCCTTCAATTTCCCTAGAGAAAGGGGCTACAAAACCATATAGAAGTCATCTCATTAATGACCACAGGTCAGAGACGTCTAATGGTCAATGAGTCACAAAGTAAGTTAATGTCTGAGTTTGGAATAAGACTACCTTGAATGAAACCGTGGGGTCAGGCTACCCCTCTATTCCTGGAAAAATTCACTGTTGTGTTTTTGTATTTTTCCAATACCATTCGCCGCCTTTATCAAGTGGTTTCTTGTTCGGGGCTGCTTAGATGTAGCCACAGATTTCATTATTTGTTGGCCAAATGATTCTTGAATGAATAAATGAGTGAGAGAATGAACAAGAGGCAGGACTGAGAAACTGGTGGGCAGAAAATGAACCGCAGTACACAATCACTGTTTTCTCTGTTGCATGAGAATGTCGCCAGAGGAATAATAACTTTCCTTGAAAGAAATATTTTATAATTTGGCCTCACACAGAGACTTATGAGTTTTTCATAATGCCCATCTCCGTTTAAGAGGTTTAATCCCTTCAGGCAGGTTGATGACTACTGGGAAAAGATTCCAGCCGTTGCTCAGTTTCCCAGTATGCTGGGTCCTAAGGAGTGCCATCAAAGTGCAGTGATTGCTCTCATTGGTATAATGCCTGAAAGTTTACAAAACCTCAGTCCGTCTTATATTTGTCTAGCCTTTTATTTCCAAAGCTTTTCCATGTGATCTTACTTGATTTTCATAATTTATCATACCTATACATTTCTCTGTAGCCAGTGCAAAGGAGGATTACAAGCCCAAACCCATAAGAACCTTCGTAACTTCTAAACTTTCCCTTTCTATTTGTGATTAAACCTCCCCTGTTCCTTATTTCCATTGTAGTGTTTAGGACTTCTCGCTGGTTTCTGTTGTTTAGTCATTTCAATCATGTCTGACTGTTTTCTCAGCAGAGATGCTGGAATGGTTTGCCATTTCCTTCTCCAGCTTATTGACAGATGAACAAACTGAGGCAAACAGGGTTAAGTGACTCGCCCAGGGTCACATAGCTAGGATGTGTCTGAACTCATGAAGATGAATCTTCCTTAGTCCAGGTTTGGCACTCTATCCACTGCACCAGATACCTAACTGCCCCTAGGGTTTTGGACTAGCCCCTACTAAACATGTTGCTTTTGAAGGAGCAAGGACATAGATAGGGAAGAAGGCAAGGAGCTGAATCCCTTTCCTGAGAGGAAGGGAGGGACGGGAGTGTTGATGCCAGAGATCATATTTCAGTGGCTCTTTAGTCAAAAGACCTGGTTCAAAACCTGACTTTGCTATTTACACGTGAATTCTCATTAGTATGAAAACTGAATTATACTACCCGTAGAGAGGCAGCTGTTGCTGTCTGTCCTTTGTTCTTAGAGAGGACGGATGGCGTCAGGAAGGTGACGTCATGACTTGCAAGTGAATTAGATTTAAGAGAAGGAAGGCTATGCAAAGTCACCAGCCTCACTCTCTCCTCTGGAGCCATCTGGGTCCTAGATACAGATCAGGATGACCAGAGATGGCCCCCACAGAAGCAGCTAGTTGACTGAGCAGTGGATAGAGTACTGGACCTGGAGTCACAAAGACCTTAGCTCAAATCTAGCCTCAGACACTTTCTAGATCTGAGACCCTGGGCAAGTCACATAACTTCGTCATAAGGTCTAGAGCTGGAAGAGCCTATAGAGAACATTTAGTTGATTCCCCCCCCACTTTTTTTTTTTTAACAAATGTGGAAACTGTTTCCCAAAGATATTAAAATTTGGCTCTTCTGACTTCAAATATGGTGCCATGTGCCTTTTCCATTGCACTATATGCTTCCCCTCCCTTCCCACTCCTAGAGTTTCTATTCTGCTCAGTCTTGGTCTGGTTCACAGAAGACCCCACCCTCCCACTCCCAGGTCCCCACCTCCCAACCTCACAAGTAGACTAGGCTCCAGGTGACAAACAAGTAGAATGGGAAGGTGGGCAGAGAAGAAGGGATTGGTGATGGGAGAACTGAGCCTTTGGCTAGGGTCAGCTGGCTATCTGCAGTGATGTGCCTTTCATGCAGAGGATATAACCTGTACCACCAGCTGAGAGGAAAACACTTTATGATCAATTTTTAGAAACTTGAGAAAGAAATTATGATAAACCAGATGTGTTTGGGAGAGAGGGGAGTCATCATAAAGGGATCAAGAGATTGGAGAAAGTGGGGGGAGGTGGCTGTTGTAGGGTCCTTAGTGTGACCTTCTAAGGGAGGGGGATGGGAGGAGAAGAAGAGTTGCTGAGGGGCTGGGGGAGGATCTGGTCTGCTAAGGGGCTGGTGGGGGCCTGGCCTGCTAAGGGGCTATGGTGGGGCTGGACTGTTACAGGCCTGGGGGGCTGGCCTTCTAAGGGGCTGGGGGTTTGGCCTGCTAAGGGCCTGGGGGCTGGCCTGTTGCACTGTGAGTTTCAAGTTTCCCCATAATTGCACTATCCCTCTCCAGGCTGAAGGTGGATAGCTTTCAGCTGTCAGTTTGGGGTGAAAGTGGGCAGGTTCTCACCCGGGGCAGTAGCTACTGTTTCAGTTCCCGTTTTTGGGCACAATCATGCACTTAAGGCCTTTTGCAAGGTTAACCACAGGAAAACCACAAGAAAATGGCGTTCCAGCAAGGAGCCTGAAACCTAAACTCGGCTGTGCTGGGCTTGGTGTTGGCTGCCTGGGGACCAGAGGGGCGGAAGGGAATGAAGCTGATGTGAATGAAGCAGCAAAACTGAATCTCACAGGAGCTTTAAATGTCCAGCAATCCAAGTGATACCCCAATAAGTGTGCCCTCCTTGGAATCTCTGACTCCATCCAAGGCGCATCTCAGGGGCCATTCTTCCTTAGTGCTTTCTCTCCTCACCTTGAAAATTCTTTTGCTTTTACTATTTATATGTATATATATATATATATATATATATATATATATACATATATGTATACATACATATATATAAAACGCGTTTACTTCTCTGTGTATATGTCATTTCCATAAACTGCTTGCAGGCAGGGACCGTCTTAATTTCTGTCTTTATATTCTTAGCACCTAAAAGGGGCCTCAGCTCATAGCTCCGGAGCTAGAAGGGACTTTCGTGGTCATTTAGTCCAACCCCCTCATTTTACAGATGAGAAAACAGGCTCAGAAAAGTTAAGAGACTTGCCCATGGTCACACAGCTAGTAACTATCTGTGGTGGGACTGGAACCCAGGTCTTCCTGACTCTAAGTCTAGCACTTTTTGTACTGTTGCATGCTGTCACATAGTAGGTGTTTTAAAAATGCTTGGGCAGCTGAGTGGCATAGTGAAAGAGTACTGGACCTGGAGGAAGTCCTCAGTTCTTCATTTGTAAAAAATGAGCTGGAGAAGGACATGGCAAACCACTGCAGTATCTCTGCCAAGAAAAGCGCAGTCAGACATGACTACAAAAAGGATTGAACAGCAAGGAAAAAATGCTTTTGGAATTGAATTGAATTAGCCCGAGTTGCTAGTGGGGGGCTAATGACATGTTCTTGCATATTAGAGAAGTGACAGCTCATCATCTCTTTGCAGCCAAAATACCTCTTAAAAAATTACCCCCACTTCCAACAGAGAGGTCTTGTATATGGTTATATAGCCTTGTTGTTCAGTCATGTCCCTTTTGTGACCCCAATTTGAGGTTGTGGGGCAAAGATCCTGGAGTGGTTTGCCATTTTCTTCTCCAGCTCATTTTAGAGATGGGGCAAATAGGATTAAGGGACTTGACCAGGGTCACATAGCCAGGAAGTCTGAGGCAGAACAAAAAGTGCTAGACTTGGAGTCAGGAAGACCTGAGTTCAAATCCCATCTCAGACACTTACTACTTGTATGATCATGGGCAAGTCTGAGGTCAGATCCGAACTCAGGAAGATGAGTCTTCCTGACTCCAGACCTAGCTACTCCATCCACCACACCACCTAACCATCCATATGGCAATAAACAGAATATATAAAATTCCATGACAATTAGTAGTACCAGAGGCACAAACAAACCTTTCAGAGGTTGGAAAGAATGAATCCCTACTTAGACCTCAAACCTCTCCCACTCTTTCCAGGAAGCAAAGCTTCTGTAGTGCACATGTCTTTGTCATGTTCCTCTTCCATTGTCTCTCAATTTGACTTAATTCAGAAACATTCATGGCAGATCTGGACCAGGTGGGGTGGAGGGAAGGTAGTTGCAAACAAATGCAAGACCCAGTTTTTGCCCTCAAGAAGTTTACAATTTGGCAGGAGCCGAGATGTCCAGGCAGAGACTGGATGATCGTGTGTGTGTGTGTGTGTGTGTGTGTGTGTGTGTGTGTGTGTGTGTGTGAGATCACCTTTCTCTATTCCCCCTCCAGATTGATGCATCTATGTCCATTTGATAAATTCAACAGTAACCAAGGTAACAAAAAAAATGGCCGCTCATATTTATATAACACTTTCAAGCTTTATAAAGCACTTTCCCCACAACCCTGTGAGGGTGGGTAATCGTGATTCATTATTTCCTTTCTACAAATGAAGAAGGACCCACTGGAGTAGGAGAGGATAGAGTGCCGAGCATGGAGTTAGGAATGTCTGAGTTCAACATTGGTATATGATACTTACTACTAGCTGCGTCCCCCTGTGCAAGTCCCTTAACCCTGTTTGCCTCAGTTTCCTCATCTGTAAAATGAGTTGGGATGTGTGTGTTCATCCTTCATTGCCGAAGAAGACTATGCCATCAGAGAAATGATGACATGACTTTCACTTGACTTTGTTTTGAGTGAGGGAGGGCTGTGCAGGTCACCAGGCTCACTTCTCCTCCAGAGCCATCTGAATCCAGTAACCAGATATTCATCAGGATGACCGGAGACGACCCAGGATGAGGCAATTGGGGTTAAGTGACTTGCCCAAGGTCACACAGGTAGTGAGTGATAGGGAAATAGCAAACCACTCTGGTATCTTTTCCAAGAAACCCCAAACAGGGTTACCAAGAGTTGGACATGACTAAAACAACTGAGAAACCATGAAGAAATATATTTATATCACATTTATCATAGCGTTTAAGTGACTCATCCAGGATCACACAGTTAGTGTCTAAGGCCAAATTTGAACTCAGGTCTTCCTGACTCCAGGCCTAGAGCTCTACCTACTGAAATGTGAGGAAATTCAGAGTCTTTGAGAATCATGAGTGGGTAATTACGTTAGCATAGTAGTGTGTTAAGGAAGTTTCTTGGAGAAGGTGACTATTGACTTGGGTCTTAAAGAAACTAGAAAGGAGACTGGTGGAAAGGAAGGGGGTGTGTCCCTTTTGTCAGGGGAAAATAGCTCAAGTGAGGGCATGAAAGGGGTGACTTTATAGTGAGATTTGTTTCATTGGAGCAGAGGGACTGCAGTGTTGGGAGTAAGTAAAAGTCTGAAAGATAGAAAAGATGGGAAGCCATGTAGTAGAACAGAAAGAACATGGCTATAAAGATAAAGGGGGAGAGCTTCAAATTCTAGCTCTGTCACTTGCTACATGTTACCTCAGTTTCTCTTTCTATAAAAGGAAGGGTTGAAATAAATGCCCTGTAAGGTTCCTTCTCATAGATGATCCTCAATGGTAGGTTAGAGTCTGTATTGAATCAGAGGAAGAAGATGTCAGAGGAGTTTCTCAAGCACATCAGTGTTATTGCTCTAAATAAGGCTCACAGCCCTCCTGAGTGTAGCAAACCAGGTTAAAAATGTAATTGGGAAATATTTAATAAAATAAAAAAATGCGATAAAGTAGATTTCGCATTACGTCTTAAAACTAAGTCAGTATGCATCCTACAGAGGGATCCTCACATACAAGATAGCGCTCCTCATTTCTATTTGAGTTCAACACCACTGCCCTAAAATGTGGCACGACATGGGGGTAGCCACACTTTTGTGGTCTGAAAAACCAGAGACATCTTCCTTCTACTTAAATCTCCTGAAGGGAAGTGGAAAGGAGGAATTAGTTTATGTAAAACAGCAACATGCTAGGAGAGGTCAGAAAGTGAAGGGAAGAAAATGAAAAGAAGTACATGCAAACCATAGAGGGTGAGCTGGAAGGGACCATAGAGGTCACACAGTATGATCCCATTTTACAGATGGATAAATGAACTGACATTTTTTTAAGGTCACATGGGCAGCAAATTTCAGAGCCAGGAGTACTTGAACTGAGAATCTCTCACTACGGATCAAGCGATCTTTCTTTTGTTCAATAACTGATCAATCCTAAGATGAAACAACCACCACTTTCTTCAGGTTTACAGAATTTCATAGCTTGAGATCCTTCTTCCCATACTATATATTCCTTGGCAATAATAGCACCAATTCCAGTTCTAATGGTTCATTATTTACCTGAACACAAGGGCTCCATCCTGAAGACCCAGGGAAACAAAGTCACTGTTGGGTCTCATGGGACTGTTTCCCCTCCACATCAGCAGCCCATCTTTGGCTGTTGTCTTAAACCTCATGAAGGCATTAGAACGGGATCCTGACACCCTGAAAAGGGGAGAGGAGGAGAAAAGAGAAGTGAAAAAAAAGTTTGATTGAGTGCATTAGCCCATTAACATCTGTTCTCCATGAACACCTTCTTGCCTGCCAACCTTGAGCAAGGGGTCTGTGAGTCTCCATTTCTGAACACTATGACTTGCCAGGAGTTTTTACCTAACCCCTCCTTTAAAAACAGAATTTCTGGAATTGTGCCACTGCTGTAGCAATTAGCTTGTTGGCTTAAACTGGTCTGTCGCCATCACAGCAAAGCTCTGCTGTATAACGTGCCCCCTTATACACAGAGGCATTTACACTGCAGGCTAAGGCTCCCTGCTCCATGGATGATTTGAAGAGTCTTTTAGTAGCTTCTCTCTGCTAACCATCTTTCAGAAGGACAAGCCTCAGGTACTGTGTTTTTTCTTTTCCTTTCTGTTTTAGGTACCAAAGGACATAGTAGCAGAAACTCTGAGGTACAAGGCCTTGGTGGGCCACCTCCGATTGGGATGGTATAGCTACTACCATATGCCAAGTAGGGGAAGGGTAAGACCTTCATGCAGGGCAATGGGAGGGGAGAGAGAACCATGAAAAGAGATTCTGGATCCCCAGAAGTTGGAATTGTTGGCATAGAGAGTGGAATAACTGGAACAGAAAAGCTGGGCTCAGGTAAGGAGGGATCTGAGTTCTGGGACTGTGGTTGGGAGAAGCCTCTGACCCCAGGAAGTCAATGAACTCCCTCCTGCCTTGGTGGAGCTAGGGACTGGTTGGTCTTCCATCAACCTCAGCTACTTCAATTCAATAAATGTTTCTTAAATGGAATTGAAATACTTGCTATGTGCCCAGCTGTAGGAATACAAAGTATAAAGCAGTATAGAACCATCCCTCAAAGAGTTCACAGTTTCCCGTGGCCTTGTTCAGCCTCTCCATAAACCATGTTTATATCAATCCCTCCTTCTGTTGCTTTTTTTCTCCATTCATGTCTGATTCTTCATGACTCCATTTGGTGTTTTCTTGGCAAAGATATTGGAGCAGTTTGCCATTTCCTTCTCCAGTTCATTTTTACAGATGAGGAAACTGAGGCAAACAGGGTTAAAGGACTTGCCCAGGATCGCATGGCTAGGAAGTGTTTGAAGCCAGATTTGAACTCAGGAAAGTGAATCTTCTTGATGAGGCCCAGTATTTTACTTGTCATCTAGGTGATCCTAATTCCCTCTAAACTGCCCTATTTATTCGCATTCATGGAAGACACATTAGCTCAGATTCTGATTATCTGTGGTTAATAAGACTGTGGTTAATTATGCAAAAAAAAATCCCTTTTGCTTACCAAGTAAAGTTCTGACTCTTTTATGTGGCATTTAAGACCTTTCATCATCTGGTACCCACCTTATCTATTACACTCCTCCACATCCTGTTCCCTTTGCCAAACTGTTCTCCTCTCTGTCCCCTGAGCATGACATGTGCTCTCCAGCTTCTGCGCTACTGCTGCTCTGTGCCCACAAGATGCTTTGCTCTTGAAGCCTGTGCTATGCTCCATTCTGAAGTCTCATCTTATCCCCATCACCAATGACAAGGATTTTACTTTGTACCTTGAAGAACATTTTGTTTTGCAGCCCTGGAAAGAGCTTAAGTAAAATTGTGTGGAATATTTGTGTGTGTGTGTGTGCGTGTGTATGTGATCTTTCTCCTAGACTGTTAGTTTCATGGGGGTAGGGGTGACAACTTACAAACTTTGAATCTGCCCCTGTGCCTAGAACAATTCTATGCACACAGTAAATGTCTGTTATTGTTCAGTCATTTCAGTTGTGCTTGACTCTTTGTGATCCCATTTGGGGTTCTCTTGGCAAAGATATTGAAATGGTTTGTCATTTCCTTCACTGGCTTATTTTATAGATGAGGAAACTGAGGCACACAAGGTGACTTGCCCAGAGTCAGACAGCTAGCAAGTGTCTGAGGCCAGAATTGAACTCATGAAGGTTAGTCTCCCTGATTCAGCTTCTTAATGAATGAGTTTATTTCGATAAATAGGATGGTGTGTAGAAAGTAATTGAGTCTGGAGAGGGGAGAACAAGATAGGACAATGATCGCATGTAGCCCATTTTGGCTGAAATGTGGAATACATAAAGGGTAAGAAATAAGAATAAGGAAAGGAAGGTTAGACTCAGATTGGGGAAGGCTGAGTTTTTATTCTGTATACAGCAACGATAATGCATTAATCTAATGCTTTAAGGCTTAGAGAGCACGTTCCTCAAAACGACTCTCCAGTAATGCAATGATTTCCTTATCTTTATAGATGAGGAAATTGCGGCACTGATCGGTCAAATGCCACTCACTGATTTCCATATATGTAGTAGTGTCTGGGGTGGGATTCGAATCCAGGTTTCCTGACTGAGCAATGAGGAGTTACTGAAGTTCTTTGAGCACTGGAATGACCAGAGATGTATGTTTTGTCATCGATGTCAAGGATGAATTTAAAAGGGGACAGACTGAGGGACACTGATGAGTTGGAAGGCTTTAAGAATACTCAAGATGAGAAGAAATAAGAGCCTGAGTTAGGGAAGTGGCAATAGGAATGGAAAGGAGGGGACAGAGAGACGTTTCAGAGATTAAAAAAAACTGGATGGGACTTGAGAACTCCTTAGATTTCCCTTATCCTGCAGGGTATAGGCATCTTCACAGAAGGCAAAGTCAGATGATTCAATGTGCAAATATATTGATTAGTGAGCTCACCAAGGAGATCTCTCAGCTGATCAGGGAAGGCAGGATAATTAGAATCACAAGTTTTAGTCTATAGGGACCTCTAGTTCAACTCCCTCATTTTACAGATTAGGAAACTGAGATCTGGGAGGTAGAATGAATGGTTCAAGGTTAGAGAACCACAAATGGGTCCTTCACTATGCTCTAATCACAAGCCAGGTCAGATTTCTAAAGGAATGGCATCTAGACTTGATCCCTAAAAGGGTATCTGTGGGGCCAAACAGGCTACGGGTAAGATGAGGCACCAGTCTTTGTGATATTTCTGGAGCAGCAGGCTAAGTCAGAGCCCCAATATCTCCTATCTATGGCACAATTTGTGAAATTGCACTAAATTCTACCATCAAAATGTGATACCTTCAGTTTACTCTTAGTCTGTTAAAATGCAAATAACCCTGAGAGGGCTAACATTTTATGCATTATTAGAAAAGATATTGAAATTGAACTCAGAAGAATTATCCTGCCTTTGTCATGTAGTAATTGTGTGAACTCGGGCAAGTTATTTTGATGTTTTTGACCCATTTCTCATGTGTAAAATGAAGGGGTGAGACTAGATAGGCCCTTTCAGTTAATGATCCAGTTATTTATATGTCAACAGAGAGTGGAGATCTGGACACAGCATATGGCAGAGGCAGAGTGTCCTGGGAGACTGAAAGTGAGGGGGGCCCATCAAGGTAGGAGAAGTGGGGGAAAGAGCACAGGAAAGCAAAACAGAGGATATTGGTGGAGCCTTGGTAGTAATTTTGCCCAGGCAAATACAGCATGTATGGGAGGGGGACATTTAAGTTGCGCCAAATCTATAGGAATTGCTCCAGCCATAGTTCCAGTGGGAAGTAGTGTATGATGGGACTTGAGGTCCTCCTGGGATGAATCCTTAAGCACTAGGTAAGGATAGCCATGGAATTCTCAGCCAAGTTAAAGCCTCACTGCCTAGCGCCTGAGGTCATACAATACCTGAGCTACTGCTGCTCACTGGCCCTGATCATCAGACAGGTATGAACTTGGGTCATAGAGCTCAAGCATGCCTCCTTCCACATCCAGTTCCCTTCGTGGTCAATAGTGTGTGTTTGGGAAAACACTTGGCCTGGGTTAAGCTGCAACCTGCAGCCGGGGAGTGGCTTCACTTCATTCTTTCCCTAAGCTTACTGTAGCCCAGATCCTAAATACTACCACGGTAGGAGACTATATTCCCACTTTCTCCAGCTTCACAAACCGGAGATTTCTTTTGTCTGTTTGTTTTAAGGCTGAGGTTTCTCCCTCTTCCAGAAGGCTAATTCAGATTATTTTAGAATCCTAATAGAGCAAGGATGAAAGTGTTTATAAAAGCCCCTGAAATTCCTGCTCAGAAATCCCTTAGAAGCTTTATCACTTTCCCAATGGAAGAATTCAAATTCAGTCACAATTTAGTAAGTACCTACTATGTGCCAGGCACCATGCACAAAGAAACAATCTCTGCACTCAAGGAGTTTATAGTCTACTGATGGGAAATAAAAGTAGAGATGAGTAGGTGCAAAATCAATACAAAATAATTGGGGGTGTCATTAACAACCAGGGAAATGAAGACAGGCCCCAGTGTCATTCTCTAGCTGGCTAAGGATTCCCAAGGGCAGAGATAAGGAGAGGGAGCATGCCAGGCTTAGTGGGACAGCTGGGAGAGGGAATGAAGGCCCCTAGAAACCCAATACCTTTTGAGGATATCTGGATTGTCGTAGGTGAGGTAACTCCTTCCAATAAATTGTGGGATCTCGATGGCTTCTGTGATAGCTGGGAAAAAACAGAATTGAGGTAAGATGCATATGTAATTCTAAGCAATGGCACCAGGTCAGTGTGCATATACTGTGCACTCAAGAGCCATCCTTAAGGTAGGAAAATTTTAAAAAATCAACTGGGGACAGTCTGACATTAAGTAACTCAACAGCTCCTCCCTCTTGGCAGCACATTTATTTTGTCTCGCCCAGCTTCCACCTATCCTGACTGCCTGGTGTTAGTGTGCCCTGACTGGTTCTTTCTCCTTATTGGTCAATCAGTTTTAGCTAAATGGTGCTATGCTAACCACCACTTATCTAGGCTGACATGCATGTATCACTGACCACTCTTTGGACTGAGCATGTCTCTCTGGCAACTGCTCACTCTTTGTGTAATCTGTCAAAACCAGGCCTGTTCAGAATCATTCTTTAAGGTCAAGGAGCAGGTCTCAGGCCATATGTTGAGTATCTGGGGGGAAGCCTGGCTCTTCTCCCAGGCAGGAAGACAAAATAATCCCCATTGGCCTATTAGGATGTTTTCTTTGAAAATAATCTACCCCCAAATCCATCCAAGGATATCCTTAAATGAATGGTTGTGTGATTATTGAAATGATAGTAGAGCCAGTACAGGTTCTCCAAAAGATTAGCTGGGGGAAAAATGTAGTATTGTCCTTTGTGGAAATCTGACTTTAGAAAGAAACCAGCTGACCTGCAGCATCCACCCAGGCAGTGATGGAAGATTCTGGGCTATGGTACCAGTGACTCAGAAAAGGAGTTGGGAAGAAAGACAAAGGAAAGGAAAAGAAATCAGGAGCTAAGAAAAAGGAGTATGAAAAAGCCAACAAAGGAAAAAGAGAGTAGAAACAATGCAAATGAAGGGGAAGAGAGGAGAGGTCAAGGTAGAGAAGAAGCAGAGAAAGGAAAGAAGAGGCAGAGAAATAAGGAGAGAGAATGCCATCGAGAAGAAAAAAAAGGCAAGGGAAAGAGAAGAGGGGAGGTAGAAGAGAAAAAGGTAGGCAGAAAAATGGATAGAGTCTGAACAGAGAAAAATCTAAAAACAGGAGAAGGAAGTAGGATCGAAAGGGAAAAAGGAAAGAAATGGGGGGAAATGAAAGGAGGACAGAGGGGGAGGGGAGAGAGAGAGAAAGAGAGTCAGACAGACAAAGACAAAGACAGAGACAGAGTCAGAGACAGAGAAAGACCACAGGGAGAGAGAAAGAGAGAGAGAGAGAGAGAGAGAGAGAGAGAGAGAGAGAGAGAGACAGAGACAGAGACAGAGACAGAAGCAGAGAGAGTGGTCCAAGGAGGAAAGAAAAAATAAAGTACTCAGAATCACAAGCATCTTGTTTCAGATAATTGATGATGAAAGAAAATAAGGGCAAGGATATTCCAGCTCTGACCCAATCTTCCAAAGTGAACTGAGCTAAACAAACCAAGGGGCCCCTGCCCAGTTCTGGCTTGCCCCCAGGGTGAATTTTACAGCCATGCCAAATCCCTGCTGTTGTTGGCCAGGGCTGCTAAGTCCAGGGCCAAGAGACCTTCTCCTGGACTTCTTTAAATGGTCTGAACCTACTTGTCACACACCAGCCCTGCACAGAGAGGCTTAAAAATGCAGGCTTGAGGATTGGAGCTCAGAGTTCAGCTGTCTGCTGATCCCCAAGGCAAGGCAGGCTGTTCCTTGGGTTCTGCTCAGAGGCAAGCCTGCATTCTCTGAGTAAGAGGCCTTTTTAGGAAGGAAGAGTCTATCGACCTAAGGGCAGCTCCATTGGGGGTGGTATAGATAGGCAGGTATAGGGGCTAATATGAATGGCTCCTGGACTGCCAGCCCCAGGTTTGGTGACCCAAGACTTCAGTGGGAGTATGCTTGTGTTTGCTGGGTGGAGGGGAGGGGTGGGGCTGGAGAAGGGTTTTTCTAAATAACCCTCTTCTAGCAGGACCTATTGTACTTACTGTTGAGGCAGTAATTCCCACACTCTGCAGGGGGCCAGCATAAAACAAAATAAGTAGAGTCAGAACCTCACAGAGAGTAGTTACTCTCATATCCCTCTGAGTTCCCAGGCAAGAGTCCTAACATCACTGCCATGTGGGTCAGAGGTGACATACTCACTGTCTATGGCTCCAACATTCTCAAATGTGACCAGAACCAGATTAAAATATCATTGGCAAATGCATAACAAAATAAATGAAAATATAATGCCATACAAATAATGCTAATTTGTGGTTTTCTAAGTCAACATGTGGCCCACAGGGATACGTTTCTATTTGAGTTGGACACCACTGATCTAGGCAATGCTGAACATCGGCTCCAACAGAAATTGTTATAAACTTCCTTTTCTCAGCCGATCCTGGACCTGGCTACCATCCAAGCAATTTCTGCAAGACTTGAGAGTTGGTTAGAGGAACCAACTCACAAATCCCAGCATTGGAGATGTTAATTGGACATGATTTCCTTGCAATTAAGTTCAATTCAACAAATATTTCTTAAGCATTTACTCCATTCACAAGACTGTGTTTCAAGGATCAAATAAAAAAAAAAAATCTATTGTGCCTGACCTCCAACTCGCTTACATTCTACTAGCAGACCCCAGGTTTGGTGTTACAGTTTCACTCTGACTGAACCCCTTTAGCCTTTAAGCATCGTTCCTTGCATGAAGTAGACATTTAATAAATATTTGTTGAACTGAATAGTAAGATATTTTGTGGCATAGCTCTTGCTAAGCTTGTAAAGGATTAATTAACTTGTAGCTCAGATCTGTATGGAGAAAGTGCAAAAAACCAAAGAAAAGCAATAATAAAACAAAGGAAATAATTCATGACAGCTGCTGCCGCCTCTTTTTTTTCTGACTTTTTAGTCAAAAGTATCTGAGTAGCAAATGAATTTTGAACAGACTGTAGGTGTGGTTATATTGTAGTGAACAAAGGACAGGGGGACTCTTTCTGACATAAAAGGTAGAAATCAATTAACGAAACTAACAACAAATATTTATTAAGTACCTTACCATATGCCTGGCTCTATACTAGAGACTAGGGACCTAAGTACAAATCATATGGCTAAGGAATATGCTTTGTATGCAGCAGATGAGATGAATCATGGATTAATCATGGAATTTTAGGGTTAGAAGAGACCTTAGAATTATCTCCTGCAGAGTTTAGTATAATTAAAATTTTTGTAAGTCGAGTCATTTTAAATTCACTAGGCAAGCTGGCTACTTCATAGCATTAATAGTGAGAAAGGCTCTTGCAGGCCTTGAACTTTCCAGTCAATGCAGACATTCCCTTTATAACATCCTTTGACAGATGGTCAATCCTGCCCCTACCCTGCCCCCAAACACTTTCAGTGACAGAGAATTCACAAGTTCATGAGGCAACAACCCATTCTAATTTTGTACAGCTCTCAATATTAGGAATATTTCTTTAATGAGACAAAAACTACTTCCCAGTAACTTCCACCCATTAATCTTAATTCTATACTCTAAAACTACAAAGAATCAGTTTAATTCTTCCTCCACATCTGTCAATTCTCATATTTAAAGATACTGGTCATGCTCCACTCTCCTCTATCCTAGCATTCACTCTTTAGCTTAAACATCCCTCAAGTCCTTCATCTGTATGAAAAGGTACAGCAGTGATTTTTTTAAAAATAATAATCAATATATGTGCAATGAATATACTAATAGATCAGATTTTGCATTCTCAGGTTAGAGACTGGTTCAGTAAAAATCCTGGTAACAGAGTAAAATAACCACCTTCAGGGGTGGGGAACCTTCAGCCTCAAGGCCACATATGGCCCTCTAGGTCCTCAAGAGCAATCCTTTGACTGAATCCAAACTTCACAAATCCCCTTAACAAAAAGATTTGTTCTGTAAAATTTAGACACTGTCAAAAGGCCTCTCCCAAAGACTTAGAAGACCTCATGTAGCCTAGAGGCTGCAAGTTCCCCACCCCTCATCTGCGAAGGTTTTATCTTGGAATCTACCTGCGTTGGAGCTATTTTTAACTTGTATTTAGTTGTTTTTCAGTCATGTCTAACTCTTGGTGATCCCATTTGGGAAAGATACTGGAGTAGTTTGCCATTTTCTTCTCCAGCTCATTTGACGGATGAAGAAACTGATGCAAACAGGACTGATGTCTTCCTGACTCCTGACCTGGCACTCTATACACTGTGCCACTTAGCTGTACTATTTTTCTTACACTAAAAGAACAAAACCCTAGATATGTATGTTGCACCTGGAAATGTGATGTGAAACTCCTCAATACAACTGGAAACTCATTATCCATGTCAGGAATTCCAACGCTCTGCTGGATCAGTTCTGATTTTAAGGAGTAGTCAATGGAGTAAGAACCCCACCTAGCGATCATCCGGAGTACTGCTTACTTCTAAACTGCAAAGAAGTATGCCTGAGGTGTATAGGAGAACCCAAAGGCATTGGGATGCTTCTAGTTGCTTTCTCAAGTGACCTCGTGCTCAATGAATGGTCCACCCTTCCAAGTGGCTTAAAGACTCCTGGAGTGACAGGAAAAACCTAGGTGTTAGGGAGGGATTTGCTGGAGTATCCAGGACTGGCTGGAGCATTTGTAGTTAGCTGCAAAGGATTTGTGGGCATCCCTACAGAGAGGAAGCCCTTTTTCTGTGCACTCAATGGCCTGCTTGCCTACAATTTCTATCACCTTCTCTATTTTTAGGTCACTTCTTTGGTCTTAGAAATCTACTTGTTAGAATACAAATGACATAGAATACAAGGGTGACATATTAACCAGTCACTTCTGACACCTGGGACTTGAAATGGGTAAATTTATATATGGGAAGGGATAGGGCAAGTTGTGAAAATTAGGAAATGTGGGGTGCTGGGGTAAGGCTCAGGTAGAAGGTGAGGCAAAGAAAAAATGTAGTAGTTTTACCCGGGTTGGTCCTGATCTCTAATGACGTACTAGGAGCCTGGAGTTCCATCTTTGACTCACCTTCCTGCATGAACTCCCTCTCAGAGGTATGGTGCTGTGGGAACCTCTTTGTACTCTATGGGCAGGAAGCTTCAGAGAGAAAGTCAGGTGGTAAGGAATGCTTGCTGTCTATTCCTATGATCCTGCTTCAGTTCTGGTTCTCTGACTCCCAGATCCCCCATAACTGACCTTTGGGAGTCAACACTGGAAAATCCCATAACTCCTTCTAGTGGTTTTGGTATGGGGAACCAACAATAGTATGTCTCCTTCAGTGGCTCCTGCTACTGCCTGTGCAGAGAAGTTGAGGGTTTTCCTGATCATCCGAGGTTTCCTCTAGCCACCAGGAGGTCAGGATATAAGGTCCAGTCAATCATCCTTAGGGACACACTCTCTTGCCAGATGTCAGATGCTGTACGGGGCAGATGCCAGAAACTCCTCCCAGGAGGAATCTAACTTTTTGTTTAAGAAGGCACCTCTCTCAGTTGTCTTCTTAATGTGGTTTGCATGTTCCACTGGGCTAAGGACTGCTATAATTTGTTGTTATTCTTTTATTGGGAATTCAACAGTGAAGAAACATGGTGTTTTCTGAATTCCAACTTGGACATTAGATTGGAATGGGGGGAAATCCCACTCAAAACTAAAACATTTACACATAAGAAGGACCCTGCTGACTGAGACCAGAGGTTGTTTTCAAGATTCTGTCTATGAAAATAACATCAGAGCTATATTGTGGGAAAGCCTTGTCCTCCTAAATTTCAGTCTCAAAGATCTGGACTGTCCTAATAAATCCTCACTTTTCCTAATAATGGAATGTTGGTAAATACATACATGCATGCATGTATGCATGTATGTATACATGTATATATATATATATATATAAAATGTATGTGTCTATGCACATATGCCTAGCACAAGTACATATGTTTAAGGTTTGCAAGGTGCTTTGCATGCATAGTCTCAGTGGATTCTTACGCTGAGATAGATACTAGAGTATTATTGTTATTTATATTTTATAAATGAGGAAACAAGGCTTAGGGAAGTTAAATGACTTGCCCATGGTCACCCAACTAGTAAATGTCAGAACCAGGATTTATGACCAAGTCTCTCTTGACTTCAAGTCCACTACTCATAAATTTATCTGAAGCAGTAGAATGTAAACTGCTTGAGGGCAGGAACTGCTTGTATTTATATCCTTAGCACTTGGTGCAGTGCCGCCGGGCATGTAGTAAGCACTTAGTAAACAGTTTTTGCTTTGCTTTTCTTCTTCCATATTGGGTAACAGAAATGTTCAGTGACTGTAAGGAAGGGAAGAAGGGGAAAAAAAGGAAGGAGGGAAACAGGGAAGGAAGGAAGAGAGAAAGAAAGAGGAAGAAGAGGAGGAGAATGAAGAGAAAGTAGAGTGGAAAAAGGAAGGAGGGAGGAAGGAAGAACTAGAAAGAAGGTAAAAAGGAAGGAAAGAAGATCTTTAAGGGAACAGGATTTTTGGCTGGCATTGAAGGAACAATGATAATAGATATTGGAGAGGAGGGAGAACTACTAAAATTTTTTTTGCTCCTATTATCGCCACTGAGAAAAAAATGTTTTAGACTAGTCAATGTTTAAATAAATAGATCTACAATTTCACTCCAGGTGGGCATGCCTTCCATCCATACAGACCACAGCTCTGGTATATGGGTCAACAGTTCTTAATAATCATTCCGTGAGATGAGTTCTTAATAACCATAACCATGAGATGATCAACTGTCCTGTCAAATATTATTTCCTATTGCCTTTGGCAACTATTTTGGAGGGAAATTAATATTGTTTGTGACTTTTTCTATTATTTTAGTGTCTTCACCTCCCTTAAACATCTTGTCAGATAATCTCTATTGTGACACTTTCAAGATTGGGACACTTTCAGCACAGATTTCCTCAGGTTGCATTTAGTATTGTCCAGTTTTTCTTGTCAATTTCATTTTCTTAAGGACCATTTGTACTGTCTCACCTTGCACTTGGCTACTGCGATGTTAGGGCCCCAAATGCGGTGCTTTCGTTGCATGGATGATGGAAATTGATTTTGATAAATGTTGAAAAATTGTTTTCATATGCCATCTCTTGGTTATACTCCTGCCAGATTAATCTATGAATGTTTTGGGGAATGATGTGGTTTAGCAGCATCTCATGATAAGTTTTCTGCAAACTTTTTCTTTTCATCTATATAGCTTCTCAATGTTTTATGAGATTCCCAATTGTCTACCATCCTCTTCTATTGTTTTGAAAGTGAGTTTTTATTCTAAAGTGTCTCTCAGCTTGCCATGGAGATAAAAGATGCTGTCTAAAGTAGTTTCTGGGGTCTTTTGTTCTCCCTGTTGTGATGACTGTTATATATTAGTTAAGCTGTTAGAAATCATTTCTGTTTTCCACTTTTTTGCACCAAATGCTTATGTGAATAGGTTAGGTTAAAGTTTTTGCAATTGAATATCTTCTTTTTCCATCATTATTGTCTCTTCTAATTTGGTGTTGATTATTTTTTTTACCTTTGCATAGATTCAGAAGATTCTACAATGGGTCCCACATCAATAATTAGATTTTTCCTATTTATTAAGATATAGTCAATTAATTTTTTGTGCATATTGTTTGGTATTCAACATGTACAGAGTCTTTTAACTCTCTTTGGTAAAGTTTTTATGATCTATAGGTGTGAGACTTCAGAGCAGTCTACAAGTCTTTGGCCTCTATTGTTTCTTATATCTGACCTATATTTTCCAATGTCTTTTTCATTATTTAACCCTCAATCTAGCTTTGCATGATAGTGATAAAATGAACACTGACTTGGTTTGGAGGATCTTCTTAAGTTCTTTACTGAACTTCTCAATTTCTTCAAAGGCATTCTTTTTATATATAGATATCACGAGTACTGCAAGATGAGATGATCAACTGTCCTGTCAAATATTATTTTCTATTGCCTTTGGATACACAATGAATCCAACTCCTTTGTTAGTCTTTCCAAGGTAACTCTATGACCCATTCTACCACTTAGTAACAACTTTTTTTTTGTTTATTGTGAAGATGTCAATATTGACACGGGTGAATCCCTCCAGTAATGTGTCCATCTGTCAGTTATTAAACAAAAATCTCACATAGAATTTTTCACTCACCATACATTTTTGTGATTTTTAACAGCTGTTACACTTTTCTCCTAGGTCATCATCTGCCATTGTGCAAGTGAAAGGGGGCTATGTAGGAATGAGAGCTACTTAAATTTTTTTTTCTTCATTGCATCAATTGCCATGGCTAAAGAGATCATCACCTTGAAGGCAACCTAATGGTCATAAGTCTCTTCTATTGTCAGTTAGTAAATGGGAATATTTAGCCTGAAGAACAAAAGGAGATGATAGATGTCTTTAAGTATTTGAAAGGTTGTAATGTGGAAGAGGGATTATCATTGTTTGCTTTTGTCCCAAAATGCAGAAGTCAGAGCAATAAATGGACCTTATAAACAGGTAGATTTAGTTCTACATAGGAAAGATCTCCTAAACAGAGCGGTCCAGAGAGGAATGGGCTGCTTTGGGACACTTTTTGGACTAGATCATCTCTGAAGTGTCTTTTCTAGAATTTGTGATTTTTAAGTGAAACTTAGCTTTTTTCTCAATCAATTAAAAAGTATTTAATACCAACTTTAGGCACATGATAATAACTTCATAAATGTTATTATAGTCATAAATTTTACTGTTGTAATATTTTTTCCTATGTAGATCCAATCTCCAGATACTGATTTAAAAGTAAAAATTCTAATGGTTCACCTGGAGGGTAGGTAGTACAAAGACTGGAAGAAAGCTGTCAACAGTCCCAGTCAGAGCCCTGCCCCCCGCTAATTCTTCCATGCCATGCTAAAAGGGAGTGGGAATGATGAGATGCAAACTGCCATCGAGATAAACAAGCCCTCCTGGTGATGGCGGACTGATAAAAGATGACTTTGTGAGCTGTGGCATTCTCATTTATGAAGTACAAAGACATACTGTACAGCAGAGCAGACAGATGCTCCTGCCATGTTTCAGGCAGCTGGAAGCTGCTGAGGCAGAGGTCAGGAGGCCATGGACACCCTGCAGATCTCAGCTGCTATTCTGAGGTTTCTCTGACTTTCTCAGGAAGCTCAATCTCTGTACACAAATCCTCACAGATGCCTTTCTTAATGTGGAATTATGGTACTATAGATGCTATTTATAATATAAATGCTATATATAGTATATATACACATGTATATACTTATAATACACATATAAGGTATCATATATGTGATATATAAATATATGTACCAGATGTATATTACATGTATGTGTAATATATGTATCACAGTTAATATTAACAACTGGAAAAAAAGATCAGGTTCATAAACTATACTTTTACTTATTTTTCCCTTTCTAAGGCTAATTGTCAATTTAAGTCAGACATACTTCTTCATAGAGCACATGGAGCTCCAAGGTAAAAAGGATGAAGGAATCACAGATTTAGAGTTTGAAGAGCTCCTAAGTGCCATTAAAGCCAACCTCCATATTTTACAGATGAGGAAACTTGAGGAACAGAGAAGTTAAGTGATTTGCTCATGGCCACACTGGTAGTAAGTGACAGAGCTGGGATTCCAACCCAAGTCATCTGTCCCCAGATCTAGCACTCTTCTCACAGCGTGGCACCAGTGACGAATTTCTTTACTGGTGTTAGCATATTAATGTACAAACTGAGCGTGGCTACCAGGAAGGTTTATGGAATTCCAACATACTTGTAAGAGCTAAATGAATACAGTTTATGTAGAAAAAAATTCACTAATGGCAGACTAATGTGAGCACAACTTAGGAAGTTTACAAGGTGCTGGCTTGAAGTATAAAGAGAAATTAATTTGTCAAAATGTTAATTGATCTTCCCTGCTGTGTGTCACTAGCTGGTACTTTAAGCATGACAGACACACTTGTAGTTTACTAAGTAGTTTTCAAAATGTACTAGAATGCAAAGATTTCTCTGTTGTTTTCAAAATTTACAAACTCATATGATTTTTGTCATTTCCTTTCTTTCAAAACATCCATTTCTCTATGTGCCACTCCATGTATCACTCGATAACAGAATCTATAAACCTACATAGTTCTCTACACACAGTTTCCCATGAACAGCACTTATGATCAAAAAAGGAAAAAGAAAAGAGAGCCAGAGTACAATGAATTTCTTAAAAAGTCAATTGCAGAACTTATTTTCATCCCATATAATTTCTTTTACTTCTTTGGTAAATAGCAATACAGAACTCAATGCTTACATATTCTCAGGGCTGTGTCCTATGACCCAGAAATGACAGTAACTGGTCTGTTTACACACAAGTGGCCCATAGGCCATAAGATACATATTTAAGACCATTCTTATATTGTGATATATATATATATATATATATATATATATGTGTGTGTGTGTATATATATATATATATATATATATATATATACACACACATATATATATATTTGTAAGACCATCTGGACATGTGATATTTATATATCACATATAAGACCATCTGGATAGATGAACAAAGAACTTTGCACAGATAAACAAGGGTAATCGAGAAGGAAATATTTTTACAGTTTTTTAAATGATCAAAACCAAGTTATCCAAATCTGAATGGTTCAAAAATACGTTCTAATGAGTGTTTTTTTCCTTTTTGTCTGTTTATTAGTACAAGTAGTTTTACATTTGGATCTTCAACAGCTCCTGATGAAAAGGTATTTAAATTCTAGTTGGTTTTAATACCCAAAAATATTAATATAAAATTTAGTTTCATTAATAGTATACTTAATGTTAAAATATTTCTGATATTGGACCGAGTTGTTTAGTAGATTTGCATATAATGGCCCCTCTGCTTATATGTATGGCCTCTATTATATGTTATATCTGTTATATACATGGACTGGTTTTAGTCTTTGGACCAGAGGGTCTGCACCTTCCCCCATCCCCTACCAGATACACATGCACACGTATAAAATATCTCCTTTTAATAACTCCCCAATGTGTGAAAGGTGATAGTCTTATTCTAATAATAGTTCATTGTCTTTGTTACACCCTCCATTCCCAAGCAAAGAAGCTGAGACTTTAATGCTATTGGTGCTTACCTTTCTGGCAGTGTTGTCCATCAAAGCCTAAGGGGCAGTCACATTCATACCCATCCTTCTTGGGTCGACAGCTACCTCCATTGGCACAGGGGGCTTGCACACATGGGTGGGCGGTATTCTCCACGTTCACACCAGAAGTAAAATCATGCTTCACATGAATGCTTCTGTCATTGAGGATGATCTTGGAACAAAAAAAAAAGCAATGAGAGAATTTAGAGGCCCTCTGTGAGCTTCTAAAACATTACCTAGTAAAGCTTGGGTCAGGATTTCTGTGACTGAGTAACTTCTAAGCACAGAGATTAAATGTAAATACTCCTACCATCTACTTAGATTGCCTTCTAACCTGGTGGAAAGGCAAAAGATAGAATTAAAATCTCTGTAATGATAATGCTATGATATGTTATAGAATTTATTTAAAAGTACATAACAGAGCATTAGAATAAAATGATCACCCTCCTGATAATAAGGCAAATCTTTCAAATCTACAATTCAGTGCAATCCAACAAATGTTTATTTAACACGTACTATGTACCATGTGCTGAGAAGGGTACCAGGCATCATTGCATTAAAGTGGAACGAGACAGACCCAGCACTTGGGAAACTGGTCATATAATGAGACAGAAACATTTTAATAAAAAACTAAAATATAAGCAAAATAGAAGCACAGTGGAGAATTGGAAAAGATAGATAGCAGCTAAACTGTAGTGACTTGAAATGCTACGATAAAGGGTCTATATTTTGTTCAGCAGACAGCTAAAGGCTTCTGAGGAGAGGGATAGTGAAGGTGAAGCCCAAGGAAAACTAGGAGAATAAAGAAGGGGTAAGAGAACTCTTAAGTTGGGAGAGAATTCCGAATGATTTCTTTCCTGTCTAATTTTCCCCATTCTCCTATTCCTGTGTCAAAAAGAGAATCGAAATTATTTGGGAATGGACAGAATAGTTCTGAAGTGTACACCTTATATGCTGCTGGTAAAGGATGTAAATAGTTTCAACATCTTCCAAGGCAAGTCATGTTTGGGGATGTCCTTGTTTTCCATGTGCAGAGGCAGTAAATGAAGCGTAGTGAGATTAGGTGTCAGATTACTCGAACATGGTATGATGGATAAATTGGAGAAGAGGGAATTGGAGGCCAGAAGGCCAATCAGGAGGCCATTACAGCATGATGTACCAATCTACCTTCACAGAATACCCATTATGCTGTCTCGCTGCCTTGCCTTTTTTCATACTGTGCTCTCTTGCATATTCACAGGGTCAGAAATCCTAAAAATTCAAACCCTTCATTTCCTTCTCCTTTCCCATCATGGCTTCTACTGAAGAGTGCTTCAGATTTCACATGAAAGGAGGTGAATTCTGAATTGTGATACTCCTCACCTTTCATCCCCAATAAGTGGACACTATCTCTCCATCTATGGGGCAGAATGTGTGTTTACTTTGAGATAACAAGGTCATCTCTCAGGGGAACTCAGCAATATGTGTGAAGGTTACGGGACTGTACCAATGGCACTTCCTGCCCTGAATATTGCCTTTGGAAGGCTTGCCCAGGTCTTGGAAGCAGATCACTCAAGCTGAGAGAAAACTTAGGAATCTCTCTTACTTTCATTTTCTCTTCCTCCTCCCAACTTTCTCCTTCCTCCACCTCAATATCAACAGGACAGAACTTTCTAAAATTTTCGCTCTAAAAGTTGATTGTAAATGATTATGATACTGGGTAAAGCTTAGGGTGGCTGTTTAAGCTTCAGGGTAAGAACAGGGAAGAAGGGAGGATAGGGTAGATGAGAGCCAATTGGGACAGAAACAATGGAAACATCTCTAAGGAAGTAATAATTTGGAAAAGAATCAAGTACGTGGGGACAAATGGGAAGAAGGGAAAGAGGGAGAAGGAAGCTGGGCGAGTAGGGTAAAGGATGAAATGTGCCAAGCATCTCTACTGCTTTAAAAAAGAAAATTACAAAGAAATAATGAGATGGGTGGCTAATCAACTTGGCCATATATGGAGTCAGTCAGTCAGTTAACAAGCATTTATTAAGTACATCTTGTGTGTGCTAAGTGCTGGGGATATAAAGTAAGGTAAAAGACAGTCCATGCTCTCAAGGACTTCATAGTCTAAAATGGTAAGCTACATGAAAACATCTGGGTACAAACAAATTATATACAGAATAAATAGGAGATAATCAATGGAGGGAAGACATGAGCATTAAGGAGGATCAGGAAAGGTTTGCTACAGAAGCAGAGATTTTAGATGGGACTTGAAGGAAGCAGAAAAGCCAGGAGGGAGAGATGAGGAGGGAGAGGATGAGAGCCATGTGAACAGCCAATGAAAATATCCAGTCTGGAGATGGAGTATTGTGTACAAGAAACCACAAGGAGGCCGGTGTGAAAAAACCAGGAAAGGGAGGGAAGGGTCAGGTGGTAAAGAGTATTGAATGTCAAATAGAGGATTTTATATTTGACCCTGAAGGTGATACAGGAGCTTCTGGAGTTTATTGAGTAGGGGGAGTAATCAGACCTACACTCCAGGAACATTAGAGTTGAAGCCATCTTAGAAGAGCAAACATCTGGGCTAAATGAACAAAGGTGAAGGAGAGATACCTCCCAGGGTCCCCAGAGATTTTAAAATATAGATGAGGAAAATATTTACTAACTTTCTCCTCTCCTCTCTCTCTGCCCCCCATCTCTCTGTCTCTCTCTGTCTCTGTCTCTCTCTTTCTCTCATCTTAACCACTTTCATTCTTTAACTCAGGGATGAAGTTAAGCACTAGCCCACAAGCATAAAATACATTTTTACTTTCCTCACTTGTAAAATTGAGTAGGTAGAACCAGATGACCTTCAAGGTCCCTTTCAACTCTGGGAGTCTATTGCTCTTTGAGTCTATGGTTCTAAGGAATCAAGATGAACTTAGATATCATCATGGGGCATAGATTTAGAGCAGAAATGGAGTTCAGAAATCTAATCTAATATTTTTGTTTTACAGATGAAGAAACACAGTCCCAGTGAGGTAAAGTAGCCTAGCCATGCCTTGCTCCTGCTTATTCTTCATGCTGTTTGGTTTTCCAGTAAATCTGTGCTTGTGAATTAATTCAGAGAGAGTGCTCCTCTTCTAGACTAGTACGATAGGGAAAGGAAGAGACAGAAATGAAGTAGGAGTGGTGCACAACATTTCATGCAGGACCAGATCTCTATGCCTGAATGGCTTCTGAATCCTCTTTGCAAGGCTTCTTCAACCTGAATTCTCATGAACTCAGTTAAGTGATTGATAGCCTGCAACTGTTGAAGAGGGAAAAACAACTCCACAGCTCTACAAATTGGCTCGCGTCCTGAACAAACCAAAGAGATACCAGAGAGAACAATAGAGCCAAGAATAGATTTTCTTTCTATCCCTCCCTACTCCCCAGTGTAGGACTTTTTGGAGTAAACCATGGTCTGCTATCCTTCTTGAGGTAGCCCAGGGTCTTCTGGTACATTTGGAGCATAGGACACCATAATTGTCCTACAACAAGGCAGAAATAGATGGCAATGGAACATTGAGAGAATTTTTAAAAGTTATTTTTAATCATTGTAAATACTTAGATATGCAAAGTCTTGGTCCAGTTTTAAACTTATTAATCTTATTAAAGTTTAAAATTGCACCAAGATTTTTGGAATGTTCTATGGATATTTTTATCATATCAAGTAGATAGTTAATGCCCCTGTTTTTAAAGGTTTTTAGTACAAATAGGTGTATTTTGTTAGAACTCTTTTCTTCATCTTTTGATATAATCTTGTAGTTTGGGGTAGTATTGGTTTTAATGTGATTAGTTATGTAAAAAAGTTTATTTTATTTTTTCTATTTTTTTCTCTTTCTCTGACCAATTCAAAAAGAAAAACAAAGCCCTTATAAAAAATATGAAGTCAAGGAAAAATAAATCCTTCCTTGTCCATATCCAAAAAAGAAATCTTTCATTCTGTACTTTGAGTTTCTTATGCCTCTGAGTCAGCAAGTGGGTAGTATGCTTTACTATGGGTCCTTTGGAATCATGGCTGGTCATTGCTCAGAATCCTTCAAAATTATCTGTAAAATGTTGTTATATAAACTGTTCTCTTGGTTCTACTTATGTCACTCTGCATTAGTTCATATAAGTTTTCCCAGATTTTATTGGAACTATCCCTTTCATTATTTCTTACAGTTCAATAGTATTGCATTGCATTCATATATCATAATTTATTCAGCCATGCCTCAATTAATGGACACACCTTAATTTCTGGTTTTTTGATCTCATCATCCTAAAGATTCTACCCCATAGCAATTCTTGCATGAAGACTTCAGTCAATGTCCCACAATAATTAATACAAAATTGGACTTGTACCTTCTGGATGCTCCCACTGAAAGGCTGGAGGATTCCTGAATTCTTCTTTAGGTTGTCATAGTTGGGGACTCCACCAATAAATATATCAGTGTTGCACTTAATTTGAGTGAAGGCTCCCTGACAGGAGAGTTAAAGAGAAAAGAAATCATAATGATAAAAAATAAAAATAATAGTAAACAAAAAAAATGTAACCCGGATTGTTACGCTAGCAATCTTTTGTGCCTGCTGGAGACAAAGGAATAGGGAGGGTACAGAAAATCTCAAGTCCCATTCATGGCACCTATAGGTCAACCACAGAACTTTTACACCATTTTGTAATGGCCATGGGTCTCTCAAGTGAGGATGGAAGAGGCAGCTAAGATCCTTCCATCCAGTACTTCTTCAAAGAACACTGGAAAGAACTGTGACTTCAGGATCTGAGTTCAAATTACATTTCTAATGGATACTACCTGTGTGACTTTCGGTGAATTACTTAATATACAGCATGAGGGTGTTGGATTAGATGCCCTCTGATGTCCTGCTAGCTCTAAATCTATCATCCTTTTCTCCTGTCATTGACCTAAATCCTTCCAACCACATATACATTTGCAAGCCTGTAGGGCTTCCCCTTACAGGTTTGCAACAACCCAGATTCTAAACTCTAGATAACCAGGTTATGTGTGACTATCTACAGAGAGACCCTTCAAAGCAGTCTGGGTGACATATAAACATATTTATATACTATCAACTATTGAAGGCATCACTTCATTATAAGAGGTACCCAAAATAGCAGCAGGAAAAGCCCTTTACTAAACACCTTGTCAGCTTGAAGGGTCCATGGTAATTGAACGTTATCAAAAAGGCAGATGGGCTTTCAGAAATCCTTTTAATTAAGAAGTTCATGTTTGGTCTAAGAAGGATGATGTGCCCTAGTTTACTACTGGATCAGAAACTGCCACCATAGACTCCAAGTGGAAATAAATCAATGCAGGCAGGATTATAAGGAAATCAGTTTGATGTGAAAGGTGCATGGCAACTCAAGTTATAGTATCTCCAGGTAAAAGAGGGGGAAGGAATTTCTTGGGGTATTCTCTGACTGCCCATCAAAATTCTCCTCCCTTCCTCTCCCACCCTCCTGTTGACAAGAGATAAGGCTACAGCTGTCATCCAGCAGGGCAGGGTAAAAGAAAGAAACATGTAAGCATCAAAGCAAGGCCTGCATGTCTCCAGCCTGGAGAAATGGCTTCATGTTGGGATCTGCCTCTTGTGCTTAGCTGGAAGGAGCCTCCTCAGATAGCTAAGCAAACAATACCACAGGCTATCCAAGGCCCCTGCAAACATGGGATTCCTTAGTTACCAAGGACCCAGGGCTTCCTTATTCCTGAGCTCAGCTCTCTCTCAGAAGGTTCAAGATCTGTTCCTGTTATTCATTTAAAAGCCCCACAATCTAAGCTGTGTTGTGTTCTCCACTTCCTCTCCCTTTTCCCCATATATTTCACCTGGCTGTGCCCCTACCAGGCACGCCTTCCTACAAAATCCCCAAGCAAGGGAACTGGTTACTTCTCAACTTTCAACATACTCAACACACACATTCCTCTTGCAAATCACCTCTTTCTGGTTCAAGGACAAGATGCAAACAGAAATTCTTCTACTGAGACAGTTTGCAGTTCTGGCTCTCTAGCTCTTCCCACTGAGCCAGGGTTGACTCAAACAGAGACAAAGGAAGATATTGACTTTCACCATTTGGGTACAAGTCTCATATCCAGATGCGGTGGATGTGGAAACCCTACTGGGTAGGTATACAACATGTATGTGTACATATACATATATACACATACATATGCATACATGCACACACATACACACATATGCACACACATATATATGTACACACACACACATATATATATGTATGTATGTATTACATCAGATTTGGGATTTCACAGAGAGCTCTGGGTGAGGGAATTCTTCCCACACTGCACATTGGCATCTTGTCTTCAACTTTGTACCTTAAAAAGATGCCCAGGACATTGGGAAAATTAGTGCTTAGTTCAAGGTCACACAGCCAGTATGTGTCAGAGATGAAATTTGAACCTTTCTGACTCTTAGACTAGCTATTCCCTTAGTATTCTCTGTAATGATAGTTTTGGGGTATTCTTAGACTGTAGCCTAAGAGCAAACGTGGTTTTCTGTAAAATGACAACTCTTAAATTCTTCACAACCAAGGCCATTAATCTCCATTTATAATGCCCTCACTATATGCTATCATTTCCATTTTACAGATGGGTAAGGGTGCAGAGAAAAATGACTGTTAAACTCAAAATTAATTCAAAACAAAGTTCGGTTTAGAGTTCATGAGGTGATTCCTTCTAGTGCTATAGAAAATTCCTGATGATCCTATAACTCGGGATGTGTGAAACTCAAATAGAAAAAAGGGGTTACTACACGGTACAGAGATATCCCAGCCAGTGCAAATTGACTTAGAAAACCACATGTTAACATTATTTGTGTTCTACTGTATTTTCATTTATTTTGTTAAACATTTTCTTAATTACATTTTAACATGATTCTGCCCTAGTGTTTGACACCTTAGCTGTAGGTGATAATTCTATACATGGGCTATGAAGCCTCTTTGCTTCTTGGGAAAAAATTTGCCCATATTTTTCTTTAGATAACTCTCCTTCCTAAGGTAATCTATCTACTCTATGCGTTTTACATGTATATATTTACATAAATATCATTTTCCCCCATTACAATGTAACTTCATTGAAAGGCAAGGACTAGTGAGTATAATCTCTATTATTAGGTAGCCTGAAGCTGGTGATCTCTTGAGCCTTGGAAGTTCTGAGCTACAGTAAGGCTAAAGACAATTGAGTGTCCACACTAAGTCTGGTAACAATATGATAAGTTCATGGAAATGGGGGTAGGGTGGGTACCAGTCTGTATTGGGAGGGGTGAACCCAGCCCAGGTCAGAAACGTAGAAGATCAAATCTGCCAATTAGTAGTAAGTTTGGGCTGGTGAGTAGCTGCTGTACTTCTGGCCTAAGGCAAGATAGGGAGATTGGCTCTCAAAAATAAAAGGCAAGGACAATTTCTGCTTTTCTTTGTACCCCTAATGTTTATTTAACACAGTGGTTGGCATATAGGAAGTGCTGAAGAAATGTTTATTGATTGATTTTCACCAGTTGTGGTTAAAAGTATGGAAAGAGTTGAAGTTCTTGATTTAAGTTTATCTTTAGGATTTATCTATCCCATCCCTGATCTTCATGAGAGTTGACTCTATGAACACGCTCATTGTACATGTTAGAAGACTTTCCTACCACTGTGTGAGATGTGACTGAAAATATGGAAGTGGGGCCTGAAATTCTTTTCCAACTGATTATCTTGTGGGTTTGGTCTCTCATAGATACAGCAGTGGTGCCCACTGGAAACTTACTCTTGCTAGACCTGGCAGGGCATTGGGAGTGAGCTCATCAGTCCGATGCTCAGTTCAGGTATTCATGATTTCTTCCTCCACTCAGGAGACCAAGAGCTTTTCTTATTCAGAGGAGGTTAAAGAAAGAGCTTTCTTTTGGGTGTTTTAATGTTCATTTTACTTAGATATACAGTACAATGCTGAAAGCTTTTTCTTTCTTTTTGGCTCTATTTAGAAGGTCCTATCTTTATTTTTTTTTAATACTTATTCTGTATATCCTTATATTTATATGTGTTGACCCCTCCATTACTATGTTCTTTAAGAACAGAGATTGTGCAGCTAGTTGGCACAGTGGGTAAATGCCAGCCCTAGAGTCTAGAGGTACTGAGTTCAAATTCGGTCTCACATACTTACTAGTTAGGTGACCCTGGGCAAGTTATTTAACCCAACTGCTTCAGAAAAAAAGACTAGGGATTATTTTACATTTGTGTTTCCAATGCCTGATAGGGTATTTTGCACGTAGCAGTCACTTAATAAAATGCTTGTTGATTGATTAATTGATCAAATCATGAACAGTGGGAGAAATTAAGGAGGTAAATAACGAGAGAAAGCATCCCTGGACCCGAAGTCATGAGACTTGTGTGTTAACTCTGGAGGAGCTATTTCATAATTCGATTTTTTCAGATTTCTCATTGGTAAAAAATAATTATGAAAATATTATGGTTATTATTTTTAAACTGGAATATAGGATTTCATTGGTAGGGAATTTATAATAGTCCCTCAAGGAGGTAAGAGCAGCTCTTGGAGATGAGAGCAAAGCCTGTCTCTTATGAAGGGTTTACCCTGAGGATTCAGTTATGTTGCTAAAAGGAATGGGGTAGTCTTTCCCAACCAGAGCATGAAAGGTATTTCAAATATTACAAGGAAGCAGGATAGATAAGCTGTGGGAACCAGGAGGTAACGATTGCTGCCAATATCCCCAATGAGAGCTTATATTTCTCTCTTATCCTGAGGATGTTATTTCCTAAACTTTCCCTTGTAGGATGGCTGCAGAGCTGATTGAGTTGAAAAGAGAATCTGGTAGGATTCCTTTGTGATACAGCAATTACTTTCCTCTGGTCTAGTGTTTTCTGAGCAGCCTTCTTGTGAATCTGTGTTTATATTCCCTTGTGTTTTGTGTGTTCTCAAGGCAATACTGTATCCCTGACGTGATATGAGATGTCTGAAGTTTTGAACATGGAGGACATCTAAAGGCTGGATGATGATGGCTCTGTGACACGAGGCTGTGATTATTTATTATTTGACAACACTGAAATGGGATACAACAAAGGTTGTTTGAATGGTTCTGTGGCTTGGTCATAATAGACAATATTTGCATGCATTTGGGAGGAGGAAGAATCAACCAGTGAACAAGTGTTCAAATGTCCCTCAGTGTTGAATAGGTCACTGAAGTTTGGAGGAATTTACCTCCTTTTGCTACACTGAGTCCTTTATTCTCTTGCATGCACCTACCTCTTGGGATGGTGGCAGTCAGCGATCATGGGACCCTGCCAACAAAAAGTTTATCTTTTCACAGTCAGTAATTTCAAGGTAGAATAATTACTTTTGAGGGACTTTGGGGAGATTACTCTTCTGGTATGGTTTGAACTAACTGATTTCCAAGATCTCTTCTATCTCTGGGAGTTATGGTTTCATATTCTTAAAATCAGATCTGGCATTTCTCTGGTATAGGAAAGGCCTGATGAGAATCTTTATCAAATCAATAACTGCTTGGCTACTTAGAGGGTCTTAGAGGGCTGCCTAGGACACTAAGTGGTTAATTAATCTGCTTAGTGTCACTCAGTCTGTATATGCTAGAGAGATGAATATCAACCCATGACTTCTTGACCCTAAGGCTAAGTCTCCATTTATTATGCCATGCTGTTTCTCATGATTCTATACTTACCCAAGCTTAAAATGGTTAGGTTCCTTAACAGAACAGTAATATGATGGGTTTTGTGTCTTACCTCTGCCATGCCTTCCACTGTCTTCTGCCTATCCACCTGTAAGATCCCATTCTTTGCTGTTCGGGACACATGTAGTTCATGCCAGTGACCTAGAGAAAGGGAATCTTCACTCCTGAAGGGAGAAGGAAACTGATCATGAATGAGTTCTCTTTCTTGAGACTCCTCTTGTATTTATACAAGATAAGTATCATCAAGGTCTAGTGGGGAAAAAAACAAAACAAAACACTAGCCTATTCTGTAGATCTGGAAACTAATGTGGCTTGGCCACTAGCTTGATGTGTAACTAGGGCAACACCTCAATCTTTTCAACCTCAGTAATATGAGAACAAGAATACTTCCCCTGCCAACATCCAAATGGGGCAGCTAGGTAGCACAGTGAATAGAGCACCAGGTCTGGAATCAGGAAGACCTCAGTTCCAATCCAGCTACAGGCATCTACTAGCTGGGTGACCCTGGGCAAGTCACTTGACCCTATTTGCTCTTTCTTCATCTGTAAAATGAGCTGGAGAAAGAAATATCAAACTGCTCCAGTATCTTTGCCAAGAAAACTCCAAATGGGGTCACAGATAGTCATGTCTGTCTGACAGTCTGACTTAAATGACTGAACCAGAAATATCCAAAGGATGTTTTTAAACTAAACAAGAAAGAGGGATGAGACCTAGACCTGTGATTTCATTGATAAGGTGAGGAAATGCCCTCTTTCAGTGCAGGTGGCCACCTTTTTTCTAACTTGTGTCTTAGAAAGTTGCCTAATGGGGCAAGTAAATGGTATAGTGGATAGAGCCCTAGTTCTGGAGTCAGGAGAACCTGAGTTCAAATCTGACCTCAGACACTAGCTGTGTGACCCTGGGCAAATCATTTACTCTAATTGCCTCAAAAAAAGAAAGAAAATTGCTTGGCATACTAAAAGGTTAAATGACTTGCCAAGGGTCCCCCAGCCAGGATATATCAGAGGCAGGACATGAATCCAGGTCTTATTGACTCTGAGATCAGCTTTCTATTGACTATGCCACGTTCCCATGAAGCTAAATGGATTTAATCAATGCAAACCTGTTTTGTAAAAAACAAAAGTTCTCTACTAGGGCAAAGCATTGTTAAAGCTAGATGCCAAGACATCTGTTTCATGACAAGGATTAAGATTATCATGAATCTTAATTCATAGTAATTGAAGTTCCTATGATTAAATTATGGCAAAAGAATCTAAGTCCTGAATGAGCCCTAGGAGCCTTAATATATACTCAAGGTCATGGATCCTTGAATGGAGTGGTGGTTTCATTGATGTGGATGCTCCTTCTAACAGTGCAGATTACTTCCCTTTCAGTGTAACTTTTGTCATTCCATAAGCTTACTCCAGGAAGACCATCCAATGTTCTGGTTGCCCTCCTTGCTTTGTCTTGATAACTCAAGGATACCAATGGACCACTTGGTCTATCTGCGTATTAATTCTCATCCTCCTACATGACCAGCACATCTTTAATTTTTCTATCATACATTTTCCCCAGTGACATCCTTTATTCCAATTCTTCAGAATTCCTCATTAGTTATATATTGCATCCTGCTGATACCCATTATGCACCTCTCTAGAGCTCTCTGAATGACATGCATTTTTAATACTTTCAAAAGATTGCTGCGTTCCATCCCTTATAGCCATAGAACAATATTAGCGGAATATATATATTAAATATTCCAATCATGTTGTTCTATAGCTTCAAGAAACAGAATGCAGCAGTCGTACACTAGACTTTATGATGAAGTATCACAAAGAAGATGAAGAATCTGGGTCATACTCTGGGGATTGTTTCCTTCAACTTTTAGAAGCTCTGCATCTGTATTAAATTGTCCGGTGGTGGGCTGGTAAATGTTTAACAACTAATTCTCCAGAAATAAAAATGTACACATGGCACACCTTTAAGCTTAATCTATGTTATTAACAGTTATCTCCTTTACTTTCCTAGTCTAGGCATTCAAGAAAACAATAAATCAAGCATTTGTGAATGCTCGTGTTGAAAATTAACAACTGTTCTCAAAAACCTGTTGGAGCTGGCTCCAGCACACCACTCTCAAACTAGACTTAAAAAACACCAGGAATAGCAGCAGTCACAACATTGGCACATCATTGGCTTCAGCAAATACTCTTATGATTTGTCTTTAGCAATTAGAATTTAGAATTTAATCAGCTTGGCTAAATCAATATGCAATAAAAGAAGGAGCACTGTGGATTGGATGGTTTGTTTTCTGAATAAATTTTATTGGAATAGTGTTATATCTGAACCCTACTCCGAAAAGGTCATTTGCTTAGTCAATAGTCAGGCTTCCCTGAAAAAGAAGGTTCATTAAGAGCTCATTTGGGTAACCTTGATTGCTAAACTGAGCTCAAGACAAACTGGCCCACTTCATCTGGCCTCTGACACTTATTACTTGGGCGACCCTGGGCAAGCCATTTAGTCAATTTGAACTCAGTTTCCTTATCTGTAAAATGAGGGGGTTGTGCTAGATAGTCTCTAATGTCCCTCCCAGCTTCATATTTTTAAGAGCCTATGTATGATTCTACAATCTCTTAAAGTCAAATGACTTGGCCAATGCCATTTCCTTGATCTCGAGGAAAAGGGCAGCAAGATTTAATGAAAAGGGGACATAATTTGGAGACTAAAGAACTGGGTAGTTTGGGGCAAAAAGGATTTTGTATCTCTGAGACTCAGTTTCTCCGCCTGCAAAATGAAAGGACTGGACTACATGATCCTGAAGGTGCTTTCTAGCTCTATCATTGAATGAGCCTAAGTCTCAGCTCTCAAGCGGCCTTGGGCAAGATACATGATTTCTCATATTCTCTGTTGACCACATGAAAAATGAAGAGGCTGTTCTAGATTATCTGTAATAATCTAGTTCCATTTTTGATATACTATAATTCTAGATTTTGTTTGGATTCTGTTAATCTAATTAGTCAGTCAACAAGAATTTTTTAAGTGCTTAGGATGTGGTAGGCACTATGCTAATACTTGGGATACAAAGAAAGGTAAGAATACCTCCTGATGTTAAAGAGCTAACATTCTAACTGGGCAAGCCACATGTAAATAACTAGGTGCCTACAAGATACATTGAGTGAATGGGAGATAATCTCAGTAGGCAACTGAGGGGTTGAAGAAACACTTCCTGTAGAAAGTGAGAACTGAGCTGAGTCTAAAAGGAAGCCAGGGAAACAGAGGAGGTGGTGAGGAAGCAAAGTATTCTGGGCTTGGGATATAGCCAGTGCTATCTGTCTTAGTGCCTCAAAGGCACTGAGATGGGAGATGGAAAGTCTAGTGTATGAGGTGCAACAAGAGTAGATAGATTGTGGAGTACATGGAGAGGGGGAAAGTAAGGAGACTGGAAAGGTAGGAATGGACCACGTTAATTAAAACTTTAAGTATCATAAGAGTTTATATTTGATTCTGGATGTAATAGGGAACCACTAAAAATCACTGAGTAGGGGAGTGATGCAGTCAGTACTAGGTTTGAGAGATACAGTGGAGGATGAACTAGTGCAGGGAGAAAGGTGAGTCAGAGGAGACCAATTAAAAGGTTATCCCAATAGTTCAGGCAAGAGGGGATGAGACCTAAATTAGGGCAGCAGCTATGTTAGTGGAGAGAAAGGGACTGACAAGAAAATATTGTGACGGTAGAAGCAACAAGATTTGGCAATGGATGGGATGTGAGGAGGTAGAGTATGAAAGATCCACTAGGAATAACATTGAGTTGTGGGCCTAGATTCAACAAAAGTGTTTGAGATGGAATACAAAATGGCGCTTTGGTTAGATCACAATAGATTATAATAGATCATAATAGACAATGGCAGGCACTTGGGAGGTAGAAGAAGAATCATTCAGTGAGAAAGTATTCAAACGCCCCTCAAGAGTGTTGGATTAGCCTCTGATGTCTGGAGGAATTGCCCTTCTACCACACCTAACACAAGAATTCTTTCCCCACTTCCCTTTACTGACAGATGAGGGCTACAGCTAGTTTAAACAACTGGGGTAAAAAAGCTCCTCATGTCAAAGAAAAAAATAGGTACCATATTCTGACAGGAGAATTGTATCATCCCTCTGGTGTCCCCAAATACTGTTAAGCTCCCATTGTCTGTCGGGGCTGCAAAAGAGGTGGGAGCCAGATACAGCTGCTTTTTGAGGTATGCCAAGATGTCCAGATATAATCTCCAGATATAATTTTTGGCCATTATTCAGAAAGAAACTAAATTTGAAAGGGGAAGGTGATAATCAAGGTTTTCCCCCAACCCTTCCCCTTTTCAACATGTCATACAGAATCCTTTCAGGTGAATTGCTTTCGCTGTTTTGCATAATCTTATGCAAATAGAATCAGCCAAGACAACTCAAAGTTGTCTTGATGTACAGGAACTAGCAGCTGTAAACAACCACACCCCCCCACACACACACACACAGAAATGCCCATCCCTCATAGCAGGCAGTGTCATTGATGGATAAGGGGGAGCAGTTATAGAAGAAAAATAACCACTTTTTTAAAGAATTGTTTAAACCAAGTGCAACCAGCATTTCCCATCAGCGATGAGCAATGAGCAGCGGTTACAACCCAAATACAGTTGTTACATCTCAGCCGTGTACTCTTTCCAAAATGGCTGAGGTAAAGAATGCCAGCTGAATAGAGCTGACAATTTCCTTAAAGAAAAGGGAGGAAAACATCCCTAATTTCTTGCAGCAGGGCCACTATTGAGGAAAAATATTCTGGGGAACTTCAGGTGAGAAGAAATAAACATACATATGAACAAGAAACACATTTTCATTAGGAGAATGGGTCTTAGGCAGAAACTAACAAATGGGGAACAGAGAAAGAGTAGATAAGGATGCAAAGAAGGGAAATGCTCAGGATTCAGGGGGCTCAAAAGCATGCTATGTTCTGCCTTATTTGTAGAATTTTAGACCTTATGCTAGAAGAAACCTCGGGGTCATACAGCCTGACCCTCTCATTTTACACGTGAGGAAAAACTGAGGCTAGTGAAATTAGTACCTTGTCTAAGGCAGTGAGCATGAGAGGTAAGAGAGGAACCTGAGTCTTCTGATGTCAGGAACAGTGTCTCTTACTGTACCATATTCTTGTATACAAGTTCAATTTTTTTTACTAGATGGAAAGTTCAGAGGATTCAGAACGGATCTCATTTTTCCTACTAGACTGTCAGCTCCTTGGGATCAGGATCTGCACTGTTTTCTCCTCTCTGTCTGCCCCATTTCTTTCCCAGGGCTTTGCACAGACTTCTAGGATCAGAGATCTCTTTAGTGAGGGTAGTCTTTGCTAGTGCAGATCATGGTCCCTCTCCATGACACTTTAGCTAGATGGTGTTTAAAAGCTTGTGTGGCCAAAACAATTCCTCACTCTTTAGCCAGTCTTGTGGTGATGTACCTCTCTGATCTGGGCTAGGCTGGCCCTGGGACACCCTAGCCCATTCCTAGCCCTTTACCTGAATCCATCCTGGGTAGGAGCTGCCCGTTGGTGAGATAGCCTCTAAGAACTTAGGGTCTTGCTATGCTGGCATGAAGCCTTGGAGGAGAACTGGATACAATTAAAACAAAAGGTAATTTTAAAATAAATTTGCTTTCAAGTAATTTCTGTTCTTTTCCACATGGGAGAAATGATGGAAAAGAGAGATCTTGGGTGGGGCCCCCTTTACCCCTAAATGTCTTGGATAGATGGGTTAGGAAAGCTTCCCTCCATCCTAGGGGCTTGTGGAGGGCCATGATGGGTTGTGCTTGTGGAGGGTTCATTGCCATGCCAGGGTCAGTCTGGTTCATTTTGAGAACCACTCCATAAGGCTCGTTGGAAGGGAGGGGATATTCTCTCTCCAGTAGGAAAGTCCTGCTGGCAGAAATGGCTCTGTCAAATGACACCTAGAGGAAGGATAGCTTCCAGCATGTTGCATGAGTTCTCTATGGTGGATCTATGGCAGAACATGGGCAGGAATCACCCCCAAGGAGTTAAGGATGGGTTGTCATGGGCATCAGTGGAGACCTACTAATGAAACAATAGATCCATTGAAATTATGAAGCATTACTGGAAAAAATTAGGATCCCCAATCTTTTAGGGGCCACTGAGGCTAGGCAACTACTGACCATTTAGAGAAGAGAGTGGGAAGAAAGACAGACATAAAAACAAAGTGGGAAAACAATTGGATTATCCTCAGGTTTGGGGCAAGGAGATGGCTAGATATTAAAAAATACATATATTCCTCCCTTTCCCACACCTCTATCATAGGATCACATAGTGAAGCAGTCACTAATTGTGATTAACATTTTCATTAATTAGTCAACAAATATGAATTAAGTATCTACCATGTGAAGTATAGTGCTATAGAATGAGGTATTTGTAAAGCACTTTGCAAACCTTAAAGTAACGTATATATGTATATGTGAATATATATATCAATTCTAGGTATTATTATAATGATAAATTATTATTTATTAAGGATTTAACTGATAGCATTGTACATTACTACCCTATAAAAAAAAATCAGGGCATTTCATCTTCATCTCAAGTAAGAAATGTTTTCCATTGTTTGGGGCAGAAAACAGCTATCTGAGGGGAGTCATTTGAAAAAGAAAAACATTGCTGGCAGGAGATCACTATCTATGGGAATTATCTCATTTGTGTGTATTAGACCAGGATTCAGAAAAGAGAAATGTGCAGGAAAAACTTGAAGAGAGGACATTGATAGGCTCTGGAGATATAAAAACAAAAGTGAAACTGTTCCTGCCCTCGAGGGGCTTACATTCTGCCAGAGGAGACAAAATAGAAGGGGGAAGGGGACTGGGAAAGACTTTGAAAAAACGGCACTTGAGTCCTGCTTTAAAAGATAGGAAGGAACTCAGTGGGTGAAGAGATAGAAGGAGAATATTCCAGGCTTGTGGAATCATGTGAACAAAAGCACAGAGATCTATTTGGGAGATAGAGAAGGCAAAGAGCAGTCCAGTTTCACTGGAATATAATCAATAGGGAAGCATAACACAAGCTCAAGATGGAAAGGCAAGGTAGCACTAAATTGTGGAGTGTGAACCATATTCACTTTTGTAGCAAATAATTAAGGAAATTTTGGTTTGTTTCCAAAAACGCCTATGCATGACTCTTTTGGGGTAGTCTTGGAAGCAGTCCTTACCGGAGAACAGCTGTTCCAGATCCACAGTCAAATCTGAATTCCACATGGCCATCCACCATGTTGATAGACAGGAAGTCTTTGCTGCCTGTATCATAGCTGTACAATAGAACACCATCTTCTGCCTCTGGCCGAAATGTAATCTCAAACTCCATGAAAGAGAGGTAATTCTGGGACTCTAATGGCCAAGGGGTTGCAGCAAAGGACCTTAGAGATTGATTGAACTGAGGGATGGCCAGGGTGAAAGCTGAAAGTCTCACAAGAAACAAACATGACATTAGAATACACACTGAGAAACAGATGTGAAATTACTGATTTTTCTAAAAAAATAATTCATTGTGATATACTGGATAGGGAATCTGACCTTCAAAATCAGGTAGATATAGCTTCAAGACACTGGCTATGCAACTATGAGAAAGTCTTAGTGCCTTACGCAACTCCTTAGGACTATAAGTTACTAAGGGGTTGTTTATTTGTGTTGGTGGTGAGTGTTTCTATAATGGAAGTTCTATATGTTGATGAATTTACAGGTCCAGGTCCTCCAAACAAATGAACATTGCTCAAGGCTCTTCCCATTCAGACCTAAAAATTGGAGACCCTTGATTAACTTTGGATGCCCAATTATTTTGTTTTCCTTTTTGGGTCCCATTCAATCCAGAATATGGTCTACCCAACATGGCTTTCCTTCTTAAAAAACAACCAAATAATCCCAAGTGAACAAGTTCTTCAGATACTTCTGATACATTATCCATTTAGTGGCTCTTTAGCTTCACATAGGCTCCAAACGAAGCACATCCCACTTTGCTCATGGTACGGTTGACTTGACGACGAGCTTATTTAGAAGGCCCAGTCCAAACAAATGAGATGAGATGTGTTCCAACCCGGCCAAAAGCCTTTCTAACTTCTGAAAATGCAGCTCCCAAACTGCCCTCTAAGACTAACTAAGGTTCCACAGGTGAAAAAATTGACGTGAACAAACAATCAGACACCCAACTCTGCCTCTACATCTAACTCTCCTCTCATCCTGTATCCTGCTTGCTGGTTAGCAGCTCACTTCCTTCTCACCGTCTTCACAATGTCTCCCTTTAAATCCCAAGGGACAAAGGCAAATGTAGGAATCCGCTTTGACTGCCGTACAGGTGCCTCCATTGATGCAGGAGGCCTCATCACAAATACCGCTGCTGCATTCCCCTAAACACACACAGAGGAAGAATTAGAAGAGATAGGCACTTATCCTCTAACACCAGCCCACCAGAAAGCAAGAGTCATGGTTGCCAACGCATTGGATTTAGTCATCCTGGTCCTGTAAACTTCACTCCTACCTCAGCAAAACTGTAAACTAAGTTTAAAGACAAATTGAAATGTCGCTTCATTCCATTGGGGTTTTACAGAGTGCCACAAAGCCTCTCTCAAACATGGGGAAAACAATAAATCATACATTAATTCACCAAACATTTTTATGACCACTCCCCGGGATGACTGGGCCTTTTCTACTTTAATTAATCTCTCTGTTGTTCCCATAAACACATAATTCAAATTCTCAGAATGTCACCAGATTGTTTATGTTATAAACATTCTAATTTGTGTAACCTCAATTAGCTTAAGTGCTGTCTTATTGAGTCAAAATTTTTTCCCTGCCTGATAAGCCTTGAAGGAGTTAAGTGACTGGTTCTAAGCTTATTAACTACCTGAAGGCTGTTGACTGTTCTGTCTGGGCAGGAAGCAATCCATATTATAGTAACATATGGGCCTCATAATCACCATTCCCACCTGTACCCTCCATGAGGGACGAGTAAGTGCCCTAGGGCAACGCCACACTGAAATAGTCCAAGCAGGAGGTGGGTTTTTCTTTCACTGAACTTATCAGGCAGAATTCATGAGGGATTTACTTTTTAATTTGCAAATGTATGCCATCCGAGAAATGGAAAATATTTGGTTTATACTTGACTGTTTTTCTGTTGCTTCTGTAGACTCATTTCCCTTTGCACTAAAGACCTAAATTAGACAGATGGGTTCCAGTCTGGCCTTGAATAAACAGTATAGGTGAAAACAAAATGTCGTCCTGTAGCAGATGATGGAAGAAAGGATCTGAGGCAGCTCCAAGACTGAGAAAATGAAAATGCTGTCTCGGTTCCCTGACTGGGTCAACAATTGCTGTTGCACTCTCCCAATACTCCACAATTCCTCTGGCCTTTTTCTAAGAATGAGGAGATAGCTCTCAGAATTTCCCCCAGATAAGTTTAACAAAAGGAAAAAACAAAATAACCCACCACTTTCACAACGATGCCACAGTCCTGGGTTACCCTAGGGGTTCTTCATATCCTTAGAAATATGAAGTGAGATGGGCTAGCCTTCATTTGGCCCCATTGTGTCTTTGTTTCTCTGTCTCTGTCAGTATTTGCAGAATTCCTCTACCCTCTGACTGACCAAGTGTTGGAGGATGGAGGGAGGCAGAGCATGCTGGGCAGAAAAGGGAGGGGAACAGCTGGAGGGGTTACTAATGAGATGTGAAAAAAGCCTTTTGTTTCCAGGTGACTGATCCGCCATCATCTGCGCATCCCATCTGGTGGACCTTCCAGAGCTCAGGCAGACAAAGCTGGAGGTCTCTGTCCAGTTAGAGGATCTACAGATTGGTACTCATGACCCCAAAGCTCAAAGTCCACAGAGAGAATGAGGAGGTGGGGTCTCTGAACTGAGGAGATTCTTCATAGATGTTCCCTTATACCCTTCCATCTTTTACTAATTGCTGCAGCACAAGCTTCTGTTTGGATGGGTCCCAGATAATGACCTTAGGAATACCAATTTAGAGGTAAGAGGGACTTCAGAGTTCATCTAGTTTAACCCCCTCATTTTATAGTTAAGGAAACTGAGTCTCAGACAGACCAAGTGATGTTGCTTGAGGTCACAGTGGTGATAAAAAAAGACTAGAAAACTTAGAACCCAGGTTTTCTAACTCCAAATCCAGTATTCTTTCTAATATTGAAAGTCTCCCAGACTAAGCACATTAGAAGAAACATGGCATTTCAATTAAAAAAATTGATTAAGCAGTTACTGTGCTCAGCCCCATGAGAGATATACATTTTAGACAGAACTTCTAGTTGGGTAAGGGGATATAACACAAACACAGATAACTATAACATGCTGGTGTCACATAACAGGATACATGAACACTGAAGGGGAATATCATAACCAAACTGGATCAACCAAAATGAGCTTCCAGGAGGAGTTGCCATTTGAGATAGCATCTGAAGAATGACTAGAAATTCAATAGGAAAGAAGGGGAGGAAGAACATTCCAGGTACAAAGATAACAAAAAGCATGGCATTGTGAAAACACAGAAGTCTGGGGAATAACGTGACATTTAAAAAGTTTTGAAAACACTAACATTGTATTAATAAAAGGAATGGTCATTTGGCTATGTCTCAGACCAGAGATGACTAATGGGGGTGGGTTCACAGTTTATACACCATTGGAAGAATAGATGTTCCTGAGGGTAGCAATCAACTCTGACTAGTTAACAATTAATGAGGGAATGAATATTATAATGAGATGTGGGTTTATTCCAATGAGGATCTTGGAGAGAGGTGACATTGAGGACCCAAGTATTGATTAAAGAGATTTGTCAATTTCCATTCTCACCTGTCTTACAAAAGGGAGAATCCACATTTTGCCGGTAAACACAATGAGCAAGAATTCATGCCTAAATCTATAATTTTTGTTTTGTCTTTGATTAGATCTTAGCTTTTCTGGCTGGGAAAGTCTTTGAGAAAGATTTTCCACACTGGTTGATGTCTGAATGAGGAAGTAGAAAAGGGGAAAAAACCTTGGATCTAATTCAATAATTAATTATTGATACATGAAAGAAATGATCATTTCTCTCAGTAGTGCAGCCTGGTTGGAACCTAGGGGGAAGTGGTTTTAGATAAAAGTAGAATTTCAGAGTGGCATTAGATTGTGGAAGGCTCTGAAGGCCAAGCAAAAGAGTACAAAATTTATTCAGCAGATGATTTTGTTTAGACATTTTCAGTTATGTCTGACTCTTCATGACCTCTTTTGAAGCTTTCTTAGCAAAGATACTGATGTTGCCAATTCCTTCTTCAGTTCGTTTTACAGATGCAGAAACAAGGCAAATAGGCTTAAGTGACTTGCCCAGGATGATACAGCAAATAAGTATCTGAGACTGGGTTTGAATTCAGGAAGATTAGTCTTCCTGACCCTAGACCCAGAACTGTCTGCATTAGGGTGCCATCTAGACATCCCCGGTAGGCAAAAGTGAGTCACTAAAGATGGCTGAAGAAAGGAATCTTATCAGAGTGCCTGGTACACAGTATATTTAATGTTAGACCAGATCTACGTGTAAGGAAGTTCAATATGGCAGCAAAGTGTATTATAGTTATCTGTACTTATCCCCTTACCCAGCTATAAACTGTCTGAAATGTATATATCCCACCAGGTTGAGCACAAGGTCCTGAGCACAGTAGGTGCTTAATCAATGTTTAATTGAATTGAATAGTGGCATGGGTAGGGAACCTTTGGACTCAAGGTCACATGTGGCCCTCTAGGTCTTCAAGTGCAGTCCTATGATTGAATCCAAACTTCACAGAACAAAATAAAAGGATTTGTTCTGTAAAACTTGTACTCATTCAAAAGACTGCACTCAAGAACCTAGAAGTCCACATGTGTCCTTGAGGCTGCAGGTTCCCCACCCCTGGATTATGGAGTAAAAGAGGAGCCATTAGTAGGCTATTGTTATAATCTAGGCAATAATCTAGGAAGCTGGAAGTGGGAATAGGGAGGAGAGGAAGGATTATTATAGGAGCTGTTTCTAGAATCATAGCTTTAGAGATGAAAGGGAGCTCAAAAGTAAAATCGCTGAACCTCTCCTCATTTTTCAGATGAGCCTTAGAGAGCTAAATCATTTTGTAGGATCATGTAGTTAATAAGAAGAATCTTCAGAATTTGAATCCAAGTCCTCTGGCTCCAAATCTAGTGTGGCTATGTTGTCTGTGCTGCCAAGGGCCAATGATTTTCTGATGCTGTGGTCTTGCTACCAAGGGCATATTAACCTGAAGAGCATGGGTAATGAGAAAGCAGATGAGATGGAAGAGCACAGTGGGAGGAAAAATGTTTGATGGATGTGTGTGTATATATGTATGTATGTATGTGTGTGTGTGTGTGTGTGTGTGTGTGTGTGTCTGTGTGTATGTGTAGAAGGGGTGATCACTGGAATAGATGATAAGGAAGGAGGTAAGAGTTGTAGAGGAAGGAAGTATTGAGTTAGAGACCTCAGAGGTAAAGACATTATATGCAATGGTTCACCCATGACAACTCTCCCCCTAAATATAGCTATTTAAACAAAACTCTAATGCCCATTTTGGAGGGCTCTCTATTCTATTTTGGCATGGGCAAGACTAAGCAGCCTCTGTGTCCCCTGCATCTTCTGAGATTCTATGATTTTCTTCTGTGAGTTACCATGACTTCAACAGCCTCTTTTGGAAGACGATAACATTATAAGAAATTTAGCTGTGTGTATGTTAGAAAAGTCCACTGCCACAGCACGTAATCTGCCAGATTTATTTTTAATTTACAAGAAGATTTTTAATACTGAATAACTCAAAACAAAGAAAGCATACTCAACTGGGAAATCTGGTAGGACCTGAACACGTATCCCAGAGGTTAGGACCAAAGGAACACATATTTAGAGGTGGAAATGACCTTAGAGGTCAATGAGTCCAACCCCCTCATTTGTAAGAAACTGAAACAAAAGAGGTCAAGTGATTTGCCCAGAGACTTATAGCTGTTAGGCATCTGATGGAGGAATTGAAGACTTTACTTTCTGATTCTATGTCCATCTTTCTACCCCCTATACCATGTTGCCTCTGATATACTTAGGGAAAGATGAAGAAAGATGACTTAATTGACTTTACCATCAATAACCTGATAGCTGGTTCTAGAGTCTAAGAGCCAACCACTTAGCCCCATCTCTTACACCACCTGTGGAACTTGTAGAGATAAACACTGGACTGAGCTAGAAGCCAAAATCCTGGCAGGTCTAGGCTCAATTTAGCAACATCTGCATTATTTGTCAGTTTCTGTGAGGTGATGGCTGCCTAATTAATCTATGTCTCAGGACTACTCCAGAGCCTGTCAGAGAAGAGGCTTCTGTCCCATGACTACTGGATATCTGGTTCCAGGTAAATCCAGATCAAGGGGATCCCTGGCCAGGAAAAATGGCCAGGACTTTTGTGATTCACCATTATAACTGGAAAAAAAAAGACAGATTTGGACTCCATCAAGGAGCCAGCCCAGGCACACCTATGAAGTAAGAATAAAGACACATAATGCCATCATGCCAACATTCCACAAGTTACAAAGTGCTTACAACAGTATGAGGTAGATGACGCAAATGTCACTATCCCCATCAGATAGAGGATGAGTCTTAAGCCCAGAGGGGATAAATAGCTTAATGTCATAGTCACAATGATTGAGTTGAGCCTCAAGCCTACATTTTCCAGTTCTTGGTGTATCCAAGCTGGCTCACAAGTTGTTTGAAGTGTCTGTTTGTTCCTTTTTTAAAATTTTATTTTGATGTCTTCCTAACTTGAAAAATTTACCTGCCCTATGTCCCATTCTGTCTTTTCCTTGCCCACTGACTGTCTAACTTTAATCTGGTAAACTAACAAACTAAAGTTTTACTTCTACTTTGAATTGTGCTCCAGGATCAAAAAGAAAAGTTGCCTGGGTTTGGGGGTGAGATGTTGCTGGGACCCAGGCAAAGGCAGGCCACCTTCTTCACAATCCTGGTCAGAGGCAGTCATCTGATTTCCAAGGGCTCCCCCATTGATCAAGCTATCTTTGCTTCCATGATCCCAGATTGGTCGGTCCCGGGATCTTTCCCTCACTTTCTACTTTCTCAAAGGAGGCATAGCAACCCAAGAGAAAATGAGAGTGCTGGTCATTCCTATCCCTTCCAGCTGTGGAATAGGAGAGTGTCTATAAACATCAGTTTTTAGAGAAGAGAATTTTATGCTAGGAAAGATGGTTCCCTTCAGCAAGCCGGGGTTGAATGTTAGATGCATCTTCCCATAACAGAGTCTTCCATTAAATTAAAATATTTCAAGCACCAAATGCTAAATAGAATCTGTCAACTTTTCAGCCATTATTGTCACTATTGGCCATACTGTTCCCAACCTATAGTAATGGCCTTCTAACTGTCTTGAGTCTTCTTCTCAAAATATGTCTTTCCTGAACTCTGCACCAGACAGAATTTTCCCTAAAAATACTGCTTTATTCATAGTACTTTCCTATTAATTAAAAAATTAGTTCCCCATTGTCTATGAAGAAAGCCTGGCCTCCACAATCTGGCACCAATCTCCCTTTCCAGTCTTATATCCCATTCTATGAACCATCCCCTCCAGTAAAACTGGTTTATGACTGTCAAACAACACCCTATATGTTCCTGTATTTGCCTTCCTCCCATCCAGAACACTCTCTTACTCCCTGTAATCTAAGGAGGCATTGTGGTACAGAAGGAGATTGAATTTGGACTCAAAAGACCTAGGTTCAAATCATAACTGTCTCTTAACCAATTGTGTGACCTTAGGCAAGTCAATTAATCTTTCTTAAAGATTATTGGACTACATGGTTTCTCAGATCCCCTCAGCATTGAATATGTTTTTATGAAAATCTTGACCATTTTTCAAGGCTCAGCTCAGATTTTTAATTTAATTTTTAAAATTTTCATGTATCTATTTTTCTTTATTTTTCTCCTTAGCTTGCAATGTTTATCAAATCCCCTAAGAATCTATAGCACTTATTACCTGTAAGCATCTGTGACATAGTGGACAGACCATCCTATCTGGAGTCAGAAGGCTTGGGTTCAGATCACAGCTCCAACACATTGCTGTGACCATGAGCAAGTTGCCTTCGGTTTTATGAGCCTCAGTTTCCTTACATGTACAATGAGGATAATATGCTACTTACTTCACAGGGAAGTCCTGACAACCAAATGAGACTGGATGCAGGCAAAGTATTATGTAAAATGTCAAGTGCCATTTACCATTAGTAATTCATTGGCCATTTATCTTGTGGCATCTTATAGGAAGTTAGTTGTTTTTTACAATTACATTCAATTCAATTTAATTCAATTCAGCACACCTTCATTTTGCTACTAGCAAGACCCAGCTACCAGGTAGGGGACAGAGTTTGGGGTCAGGGACTGTGGTTGCTGTTGACACATTTTTCAGTTGTGCCTGACTCTTACGGTTTTCTCGGCAGTGATACTGGAGTGGTTTGCCATTTCTTTCTCTAGCTCATTTTACAGATGAGGAAACTGAAGCAAACAGGGTTAAATAACTTGTCCAGGGTCACACAGCTAGTAAGTGTCTGAGGCTAGATGAGCCTTCCTGACTTCAGGCCAGGTGTTCAATCCACTTAACTACCTTGCTGCCCCAATGTATATGAACAGGGGATGTAGAGGAGTGAGATTCTGGAACATCTGACACATACATCTTTGAAGTGCTCAACCCGACTTCCCTTTGTCCACGTCCCCTCCTTTGATTTTATTAGTAACATGTTGCCAAGCACTTTCCTACCCAACTCAACCCAGAGAAATTAGAATGTAATTCTCCCAGATCCCATGTGTGGTACTTACCTACATCAGCCCCACTTAGTGTTTTCCCAAGTGGCCAGGGTCTCAGGTCTATTTTCTTTCCATTAATGGCTAATGACTGAACACAGCCCTTGAAGTTTTGGTTCGTTCCTGTTGCTCTGACCAGCCAGTAGGCACTGGGAGCCCCACCAAGGTAGAAAGGGGTCCGGAATGTAATTTTGCTATACTGGCCCTTTAAAAAGGGAAAACAAACAAATAACACACACACAAACGACTTTAAAAGGAAAAAGATGAAGAAGTAAGAGATAGGTTAATAGTTTAACTTAGTGACAAATGAATTTTTAGGATTTTTTTTACAAACAATTTAAACCCCCAAATTACTGCATTAGTTACCATGGATAGCTCCTCATGGGACATGATTTCAAAAAGTTCTCTTGGAGATGGGCAGAGGAAAGGCAAGATACTTCAATGTTAATAGGTTTTGCATGATTGCACATGTATAACATATCAAATTGCTTGCTTTCTTAATGAAGGGAAGAAGGAAGGAAGGGAAAAAAATTTAGAAGATAAAATTTTTAAAAATGAATGTTAAAAATTGTTTTTACATGAAATTGGAAAATGTTTTTCTGTTAAAGAAACATATTTTAGTTTAAGTTAAAACAATAATAATTGAAAAAATACTTGCATATTAACAACAGTTGAGTGGTTGATGTCACCCATAGGGCACCAAAACACAAATATTCCATTTCTAGCTTTCCTACTGATTTAATATCTGACATTTACATAGCACTTTTAGCTCAACACCTCAAAACATCTTGGTGAAGTACATATGATAAGTTATTATTCCCATTTTACAGATGGGGAAACTGAGGTTCAGAGGGGTGAAATAATTTGCTTGTAGTCACTCAGCTAGTAAGTAACAGAGGTGGGGCTCAAGCCAAAATCTTCCAACTCCCAATCCAGCATTCTTTCCACTATACCACACTACCTCCCATTGTCATTCACCCTTCTTGCATCTCTGTCTCTTCATCTGAAAAAGGGGGCAACACTAAATGAAATTACTCCATATAATTTCTTCAAAGAACTCTGTGGCAATTAAACAAGGTATGTTTTTAGATCCTGGAATAGATAAAATATTAATGCAAAGCATTACTCAAGTCTTGTGTATTTTGGCACCACCGGGAAAACGGCCAGGAGTTAGGATATCCAGATTCTAGTTCTGGCTCTGTTGCTACCTGGGTGATATTGGGAAAGTCACTTCTCTCTCTCTAGGCTTTAGGTTTCTCATCAGTAAATAAGAGAGTTGGACTAAGAAGCCTTTTAGATTTTCCTGCTCTGATATTCTTTGGCTCTACAATTCTATGTCACAAAAATGCAATCTGGATTTGTTATTTTTGAGTTTGAGTCCAAGACTGTGCAGTTTTCTATGGGACAAGACAAAGGCTTCCTTGAAGAGTGTCCTCAGTACTGTAAAGCCTCATTAATCTGGAATTTTTTCTTGAAAGGAGGTAGAAAGATATCCAGGGTAGGATTTGCAAAAAGTCTAATTTGTGGAAAATTTGGAAAGAAACAGGTTTAGTTTATTCCTTGCAGACACATTCAATATTTATTTTCTTTCATACTTTTTAATGAATAGACAATAATTCAGGAGAATGTAAGATCCTTGAAGGCAGGAACTGCCTCACTTTCATGTATGTATCCCCAGCTCCTACCTTTAAGCCGCAATATTGAATGATTGATTGATTTCTAATCAGTACATTGTATATTTCAGATTGTTATTCAAAAGGCCTTAAAATGTGATTGGAGTCTCTTTGCCTTTACCCCTAACTGGGTCCACAATTCTCCAGCCCTATACTTTTTATGCTTTTTGGTTAGTAAGCCCTTTGTTTTTCACAGCTTGCATAAAAGTGAACTTCAGGTAACACATAAAAAATGAATGTGGTTGTCACCAAGGATTCTCATTAAAGCCCTTACGTGATTTCCTGAGACAAATCCTGACTTCTCCTTCCTGTTATTGCTTATGTCACTCTAAACTCTGGCCTTATGTCTGCCTGATCTCATAGGAGCCACAGTCTGAATTATTGTGAGCTCGGAAATAGTGGGATCTGAATCAAGGAGGTTGCAGTCTATCCACCCCTGCTTTCCTTAAATCTTCAAGGAATGAGCTCTCACGTATTATATCTCCCTGGTGGGCAAGGGCAAAGATGGATATGAACAGAAAGGAAGTGAATGCCACAGATACACAGAGGATGCATCCTTGCCACATTGCCCCTCTGGGAACACAGATACCTGCCTGGTTATAATTGCAGCTTAGTTTCCCTAGGCAGTTTGCTAACCCATACTGTTCCTTCCAAACCAGAAACTAAAATTATCTAGGGCATGACGGAAATGGGAATGGTAAGGTGAATCACTTTATAGTCCAAAACTAAAAATATTTCACCACTTCCTACAGACATGGTCTAAAAACCTTAGATAAATGGTTTATTCTCAAATACTGAACCAAGTGACCTTTGCAGAGTTCTTTTCCTTCAATCAAAAGATTGTCCATGTTGATGATAGTAAGGGGCTCAGTTCTGGTGCTGGCCTTCTTCTGCCACTCCTAACTTTAAAAGTCATAGTACTAAGAGAATAAGGCTTTCTGTGTATGCGTCAGCAAATACGTATGTGTACAGAGATGATACCTCCGTAGTTGTAAGTAGAGATTTATTTATTTATTATGTCCCTGTTCTCAGCTCCCAAGGACAGTTGGATGGCACAGTAGATAGACTGATGGCCTGAATTCACAAAGATGCATCTCTGTGAGTTCAAATCTGGACTCACCCTGGGTAAGTCACTTAACCCTATTTGCCTCAATTTCCTCATCTATAAAATTAGCTAGAGAAGCAAATGGCAAACCAGTCTGGTATCTTTGCTAAGAAAACCTCTGTGGTCACAAAGAGTTGAATGTGACTGAAACATGTTATTCCAAAGAATAGAGCTACAACCAATTTTAAAGGGAGAGATTTTAGCTTGGTATTAAGAACTTGGTATTAAAAATATTTCTGGATATGCACCTATGAATTTGTCAGTGTGGGTATCTGGCATAATTGACTCAAATGTATATCTTAGAGAGGGACATTAAGAAATCACTAATTTACTCATGGTCATATAGGCAGCATGCATCTGAGGCAGAAATCATCTCTAAGACAGTCTGTCCCATCTATCCACTGTACCATACTACCTGTATTGAAAAAAATTAAGGCTACAGAAAAACAGGAATGAATTAGTCATGAAGTGATGTTTCCCTGAAACTGTGCCAAGTTCCATCAGAGGTCTGAATGACCACTTGCTGGAGATACAGTAGAAGGCTCCTCAGTGAGGTGTGGATTGAGCCTGTGTGGTCCCTTCCATACCTGGAATACTATGATCTACAAACAGCAGACTGGGTTTGAGAGAGAAATATGGTAGTGAAAAACTCACCTGAGATTGGCCTGTCACTGGGGTACCATTGTTCACCTGGAGTAGGCCATTCAGTCCATCCCTGTAGATGCTGACAGTGTGCCAGCTGCCCAGTTTTATTTTGCTTTCACTCGTAATGACGGCCACCCCAGTTCCACAATTAAACCTGTAGAGAAGGAGGAGAGGGAGAAAGTACTTGTCAAACGGTCTCATTTCTCCACTTGCCAGAGGGAACTCTCTTGGCATTCAGAATGAATCTATTCAGAGGTACATTTAAGATTTAAAACAAAACACAACAAAAGCGAACCATCCCACCCTAGCATTCACATATGGATATAGGGGGCAGCTAGGTGGCATAGTGGATAGAGTTGTGGGCCTGGGGTCAGAAAGACCTGAGTCCAAATCTGACCTTAGAAAGTTATCCTCTATGGAACTATGGGCAAATCATTTGACCATCTGTAGAAGGAGGATAGTAACACAGAACCTACTAGGATGTTGTGAGGCTCAGATGAAATAACATTGTAAAATGCTTGGCATAGTGGGTATGTAGTAGATGTTATAGAAATGTGTATTATTAGTAGTAGTAGTAGTAGTTGACCTAAATCTGGCTGACGTGACTGAGTCAAAATAGATTTTACATTGAAAACTTTGCTTGTTTCACAGGAAAAAACAAACCTGAGGAATGATACCTCTCCCCTCTACACAATGCATCCTAGAGATTGCCAATTGCCTGAAATGGACTAAACGTGCAGTTTCAGAATGTGTTACTCCTATCCCAGCCATTTCTCCAAGGACTCTTCCAGCTCCCAAGTGGCAGACTAGATGGTATTAATAAAAATGTAAAAACTAAGCCTTTGAGTTACGATTGGGAAGGTTGTCAAAATTGCTACTTGTGCCCAACTGCATGAAATAGACAATCCATTTTTTTCCATAGTAGGATTCCAATAAGCGATGAATTTGGTGCAGGTAGAACATTCATGGGGGCTAAAATGTTCTCCTTACCTTAAATGGGCACACCTATCTACTTTCCCTCATCCATTAATCTTTTGGTCCAAAGGATCCCTAACTTGGCAGTCAAGATTTATGAGGCAAGCAATAACACTTACCTGGTTAGTCTCATCTATAGCTACCATTGCTTTCCTCACCCAGAGGGTCTTAGGGATTTTCAGCAGGAAACAAGAAGGCTACCAATACCCACTCCAACAAGAATTTGCATTATCAGTAGTTTCCCCCAGAAAATCTCCCCAAAATCCAAAGTAGTACCCCATCAGAAAAAGAGGCAAAGGTCCCAATTCTAGCCCAACTAGGATGGGTATGACTCTTTTCCATCACCCACCCAAACTACCATGATACCAAAATGAATAACTTTTTTGAATGGTTCTTAAACTTCAGCAATCTATGGTCTCCTTAGAATATCCTATGGCACTTTCATATCCTTTTTGCTCTCCCTCCAAGAAAATCCCAGATAAGCTCAGTTATCACACTGGTACTTGACTTATGGAAAAGAGTTCAGGACTGGAGGAATAACCTGAATGGGACTGCTGAGGAATATAGGGGCTCATTTTCTGTACATCCCCTAAAGCATTCCACAATGCTTTAGGAAGCTACAACGATCCCATTTCAGAAAATACTGGGAGGTGCTGCCTCTGTCTTCCACCTCCCATCTCATTCATTCACCTTTAAAATACTTCCTCAGTGTGCTCAGCCTCAATTGACATAAGGAACCCCCAAACTGACCTTGGAGTTCTGATCATCATATGGTCCTAATGTCCTATCCCAAGATGCCCTCTTTTAAGGTTCGAGGGAGACCCCAGAATTTGAATATGTTGAGGTAGTTATAATCATAGTTTAACTATTCATGATTAATAAACTTTGATATCATCTTTTAACCTTCATCTCTGAACCTGAAGAGTTCTCTTTCCTTAGACCAATACATTTCTTTGGTGCTTCTTTTTTGAAGGTAAACTGAAGTTCAGAGAAATGAATTGTCTAAGGTCACTCCAAGGATCCTCGGACACTGTTATGACCTCCCAGTTCTTCCATTTTTCCTTGTGGAATACTGGTGCAAGTAAGTTCATGACAAAATTTCACTTCATTTCTATTTCCTGCAATGACCTTCAAGTATATATACTAGTTAAATTTTATTTCACCAGTTGGACAAATGAACTGACTGGGGATCACAATGGAAAAGGAACTATTTTTGGCAGGTGTTACCTGAACTGGAGAGAACGCCGGATGATTGCCAATGACATAAAATCACCCCGTCCATGTTCATTTTCTCCACAATACAGCAGTAAACCATCTTCTATTTCTGCCTGTTATTGTCAGAACAAAAGCCGTATGAAGAATGAGCACCTCTTCTCCAACAAAGGCCCCATCTGGAAGCTTTTCAACATTAGAAATCCTTAAACATTCTCCTATTCTATGATATTACAAGGGGGTAAAAGTGCGAATGCCACTTAATTCCCAGATAATGGGTTCTGATCATATTCAATAAACAAATGAGAACAATGCATGTGAACAATTAGAATGAGATGCTTCCTTAGTATAGAATGAGAAAACTGTACCCAGAAATTCCTATTCAGCTTTAAAGTTGTATGGATCTATGAGAAAAGGAAGATGTCATTGCTTTTAGACTTTCTCTTTATTCTCCTTGGTTGATCTAAGGTTAGGACTTGGAGAAAACTCATCTGTGCAAACCATGGAGCACAAATAAGATCCATCTCAAAACTTAACAAACTCAAGTTTTACAAAAGGTCATTGAGTTAAAAAAAATGAATCTTTTCATTGAGCTGTTGCATAATTACGTAGAATGGCATTCTATAGGCTGGCTTCCATCCTACAGATAAATAGGGCAGGAGAATGAAACAAGATTCCAGCACAGTTTTGACAAGGTGGGGTTGGTCATTCTTATTTTCAGCAGAGAATCCAAAGAAACATGCTTTCCCTTCACTGAATCCTTCTGAGTCATCTAAGTCACCCAAGAGACTTCCTTCAACCCTACACTCACTTGATTTGATTCATTTAGTCACATGCATCATGGTGAAGAAAGACCTTCCATGCCCTGGAATAGGCATTGTATAGCACAATACATCTTTCTTACCCTAAATTCAAGAGTGATTTGAAATGCTTGATAAGAGTTCTTCAGTGGTTCCAAGGTTAAATAGGAGTGGCCAAAGAACTGAGGATATTGGATGAAAATATCTGAAAATGAAAGAGAAAAAAATTCAGTTACTTCATTTCCCAGAAGCAGAAACTGACATATACTTAACTTGAAATACCTTTGGGTGAATATTTGAGATGAAGAATTCCTTGTATTATTAGTCAGAAAGAGTTGACAATCAAGCCTGATGGGTCTTTATCCTTTCATCAACGTGCTCAATTATTTCTCTTATTCTGGGCTAATGTAATTTTTATGATTCTGTGATCAGGGATGGAAATTGGGTGCCTAGAGAATGTGAATTTTCTGACGATTTAATAATAGTTTTGAAGAGTAGTCTCCCTTTCCTTGACTGCACATGTGACTAGGAAATCTCCTTTTTTTATAACATAAATTTCACCAGTAATGTGCACTCCAGAATTAACATCATAGTCCACCCCTCAACTTTCTTCTCGCAAACAATGATATGTAAGTTAGTCTCTGATTCCCTCCAATGCCAAAATGATTTAGCTCGTGTCCAAAAAACAGGTGAGACTCTTTTGTGTGATTGGCACCCAGGAATAGCAAATGTATATGGGACTCTGAGAGTCAGGTTGGCATAGTGGATAGAGAGTTTTTCTTGGAGTAAAGAAGACCTGGGTTCAAGTCTCATCTATGACAGGACTCTGCATGAGTCACAACCTCTCAGTGGTAACTAAGGTCATAAAGCACAAAATAGGTACTAGTTAGTATTGGTAGAAGGAGTTTCCTCACTGGAAATTTCCCATACCAATGAAATAACAAACCACAACAAATAAAACAGTAAACTTTATGGTTACATAGACTTGATCTCATTTCCTACTTAGTTTACTGCAAGGTGTTAACTCTTACAGATCACACATAGCTAGGATTGTACTTCTAGCAATGGGCCTGGAATGAGGAACCCATGGAGAGTGGAACTCTTCTGGCTCCCAATGGGATACATCTATGTCTACCATCCTCTTCAATGTTGACTGAGAACCTCTGGGAGGGCTTACCTTCTGCACAATTCTCACCGCCTTTGCCAAGATTGCAGTGGCATCGAGAACCACCCAGGTTGTAGTCATTGACACAGAAGCTATCAGCTGAGCAGATAGTTTCATCACAGGACATGTCAAAGAGCCTTGTCATTGCAGCCATGCTACTCCTCCATTTTGCCCTTGCTGTGGGGGTATGGTGGACTGGTGTGGTAGTGAGAGGGGCAGGTGACGTAGGGGGAATAAACCTCGAAATATACTTTGGGTTAGATCTAGGAGGCATCTTAGTTTCCACAAAAAATTTCCTATGGCTTCCTTTGATAGCAGGAAGTGGTTTGATCTAATGTAACAGGAAAAACAAGAAGGACATAGCCACATTATTGCTGCCATCATTTTCAACACCCATGAACATCATCATTATAATTAATCCTGTCCCTATATACATTCCCCTCCTCATCATTCCCATCCTTATTCCCGTTAGCATTGAGATCAGCGGCATCATCCAGGACTATCTCTATTTTCATTCTCACCATCCCCATCACTATGACCCACATCTCTATCCCTGTTGTTCCTGATAGAATGGACTGTTGGATTTTGTCTTGGTGTCCCCAACCCATCACACAGTAGGTGCTTAATATATGCTTGTTGATTGACTGAACGGTCATCATCACCATCCCTGTCCTAATCTGTACGCCATTCATCACCAGCACCATCACTTCCTTACATTTGCATTGTCTCTTGTACCTTTTTGGAGTACAGTTCAACTGGTCTTGACATAGCCCTACATAGTAGATATGGCGGGTATTACTATTTGTATTTAATAGACACTGGGATCCAAAGACATTATGTAACTGGCTTAAGATATGTAGTCAGGTGAAAAGCTAGAACTAAAGAGTTTTTTGGAAGCTAATTATTTCCCCTTAAGAAGGGCCAAGTAGTAGGAGAATGAGTGTTCTACCCTCAATATGGTAGTTGAATTTTTAACATTCCACTCACTATGAAATTGAAAATTTCCTTCTTGTCTCCAGATTGTGAAGCCAGTGAACAGATGCCCCAACGTAGTTGGGACTTGGCTTGATTAATGTTAATTTAAAAATACCTGGAGTGGAATGTCCATAGAAAATGACAGTTTTCAAGACAAATTGATCTATTTAAAACTTCAAGTTAAAGGTTCACAGTCCATTGACTAACTTATTTGTTTTGCTAGAAAACAAAAACACATTCAGCTTCAAAAATAAAGGTTTCTGTTACCTCTTCAATGTAAATGTCAAAATCTGAGTCATCAATGTCAAATCCATTATCGTCGCTTCCTCCTGTGTCTGTGATATACTTTGGCTCAGAGGTCCCACTTCCTGCCTCTTCGGTACCTGAAAGAGCAAAGCATGCCTTCCATCAATATATTCCTAAATAATTATTGTTTCCCATTTTCCCACCCCACTCCACCAGATAGAGAACTTAACTAATTTCTTCAGGATAGATTTAGGATGCTGACGTGGCCAGAGTCTGTCATTCATCCCTAAATACTCAACATACCAACCCACGTTAAGACTGAAAACACACAATGACATAAACACACCTGATACGGAAAAAAGATGTGGTCAAAGCATTTGCATGAGCCTTGGCAGGATGTTAGAATCCTCAGAGAGGGAAGGGCAGTGATGGACAAAGCAATAAGTATAATGAGATCATCTTTAAGAAGTAATATCTGGCCTTGACTTGGAGTAGGACATGGGCCACTGCATAGCTTAGTTTTTTGGTTTTGTTTTTGCATAGACATCCCTTTCTCTCCAAAAGAAATAATATCTTAGCAGCCTTCAGGTCTGATATAGATCAAATGCAGGAAATGTAAAACTCAAAGAGTTAGGGGCTCCTAAATATGTGGCCTAAGGGTCTGACCCATTTCCTCCTATCAAACTTAAGAAGGCAGGTGATCTATGTACTCTAATGAAGGGCCAGTGAAAGGGCTGGAGTAGCAGCTACCAGTCTGGTAGAGAAGCAGTCCCTTCCAGAGGCCTCATATTACTTGTGTTAAAAACTAGGGGACATGGGCAAGGTGGGTATTGAACCAAATGATCTCCAGGGTCTTTTTTGGTTTTATATTTTAATAACAACTTGGTAATCAACTTGTGGGAGTATTATTAATGCAGTGGACAGAATGCTAATAAAAATCAGATCCACATTGTAATGGAAGCAGTATCTACCAGGACTCCCCCTATCTCCACAACATAGGTTAGGCTAATTTTTCCCTAAAAGGTGACAAAGTCCCTAGGACTTGATTGGCCATGGCTCAAGCTGTACCTCCTTTAAGGCAGCTTCCTGGAAGCCTCTGGCCATACTGACATGGGACTTAGTGGTCATAAAAGGCCACCAACATGGGGTCAGAGCTTTTTGGACTTAGCATATATCCCAAGAATGTACAAATCATTGAGTACTCTGCCCTGCTGACCATTCACACTGACATATGGAGATGAGGGAGGCCTCATCTACCTAAGAGAAGAGCTGGAGTATCCTTGTTGAATATCCGTTCCATGCTTTGGCTAAGTAAACCTCTTTTTTGTTAATGTTGAATAAGTACCTCAATTCATACCAACATGAAACCTGAACTAACAGGATAGTGGCCTGAGCCAGGACTAGCCCAATACACATTTTAATTTATCACCTGGTCATTAAGTACCTAGGGCTTGATCAAATTTATTCAGTTTTGATTCTGGCTACCCACTCTAAGACACTTGCTTCACAATTGGTAAAATGTTGTTTAAAGGATTACAAAGCATACATCTAAGCCTAGAAACAAGCTACCTCAGGGTGTTATTAACTTATTTCATAAATAATTGCTAAGTGCTTTCTATGTATGAGACATCATACTAGATTCTAGGAAAGTTAGAGAGGTAAGTAATATGAAGTATGGCACCTATCTTCAAGGAATTTAGCATTGAATTTGAGGAATGGGGAATATACACAAATAACTACATTGTAAGATAAAATAAGATAACCACACAAGAGACATAGACAGTTCTATAAAAGTTCTGAAGCAGGAGATGTCACTTCCAATTTGGGAGATCAAGGAAGTCATTGTGGAGGGGAATAAACATTTCAGCTGGGCCTTGTAATCCAGTTAGATTATAACAAATGAGGATAAGGAAGGACATTCCAGGCCTGAGGAATGGCTAACCAATCAATCAATAAGCAATTTTTTTCTTTTTCTAAATTAATTTTTAGTTTTCAGCTTTTATTTCCACAATTATGAGTTCCAAATATTCTCCCCATCTCTCCTTCCCCCTACCCCAAGATGACATGCGTTCTGATTACTGCCCCACCTCCATATCCTTCCTGCTTACTTTCTTATAGAGAAAGATAGATTTCTATACTCCATTGCTTGTATATCTTATTTCCCAGTTGCATGTAAAGAACACGTTTTAACATTTATTTTTAAAACTTTGACTTTCAAATGCTCTCCCTTCTTCCCTCCCCACCTACCATCAATGAGAAGACAAGCAGTTTAACATAGGTTATACATGTGTAGTTATGCAAAACAATTCCATGATAGTGATGTTGTGAAAGACTAACTATACTTCCCTCCATCCTATCCCACACCTCCCACTTATTTTATTTTCTCCTTTGACCATGTTCTTTTTCAAAAGTGTTTGCTTTTAACTATCACCTCCTCTACTATGACCTCCCTTCTATCATCCCTGCCCCCCTATTCCCTTTCCCCTTATTTTCCTGTAGGATAAGACATTCATGTATGTTATTCACTCCTTAAGCCAAATCCAATGAGAGTAAGGTTCACTCATTCCCTCTCATATCCCCACTCTTCCTCTCCATTGAGAAACCTTTTTCTTGCCTCTTTTATGTGAGATAATTTACCAAATTCTATCATTCACTTTCTCTTTCTATCAATATCCTCTTTCACCTCTTAATTTGATTTTTAAGATGGCATCTCTTCATATTCAACTCACACTGTGCCATCTATCTATCTATCTATCTGTCTATCTATCTGTCTTTCCTCCAACTATCCTGAAACTGAAAAAGGTTGCATTAGATAGAAATATCATCTTCCCATATAGGAATGTAAACAGTTCAACTTTAATAAGTCCTTTAGGATTTCTCTTTCCCATTTACCATTTTTATGCTTTTCTTGATTCTTTTGTTTGAAAGTTAAATTTTCTATTCAGCTCTGGTCTTTTCACTAAGAATGTTTGAAAGGCCTCTATTTCCTTGAATGACCATTTATTCCCCTGAAGTATTATACTCAATTTTGCTGGGTAGGTGATTCTTGGTTTTAATTCTAGTTCCTCTGGCCTCCAGAATATCATATTTCAAGTCCTTTGATCCTTTAATTTGAAGCCACTAGATCTTATGTTATCTTGATTGTGTTTCCACAATACTAAAATTGTTTCTTTCTGGCTGCTTGCAATATTTTCTTCTTGACCTAGGAACTCTGGAATTTGACTATAATATTCCTAGGAGTTTCCTTTTGGGATCTCTTTAAAGAGGTGATTGGTAGATTCTTTCAATTTCTATTTTACCCTTTGGTTCTAGAACGTAAGGGTAGTTTTCCTTGATAATTTATTAAAAGATGATATCCAGGCTTTTTTTTTTTGATCACAGTTTTCATGTAGCCCTATAATTTTTATATCATCTCTCCTGGATCTATTTTCTAGGACAGTTGTTTTTTCCAATAAGATATTTCACATTGTTTGCTGTTTGTTTATTCATGTGGTTTTGTTTTATAATTTCCTGATTTTTCATAGTCATTAGCTTCCATCTGCTTCATTCTAATCTTTAAGGAATTATTTTCTTCAGTGAGTTTTTGGACCTTTTCTTCCATTTGACCAATTCTCCTTTTTAAGGAATTCTTCTCCTCATTGGCTTTTTGGACCACTTCTGCCATTTAGGTTAGTTTCTTTTTAAGGTGTTATTTTCTTCAGTATTGTTTTTTGGTTTCCTCAAGCTATTGACTCATTTTTCATGATTTTCTTGCATTATTCTCATTTCTCTTCCCAATTTTTCCTCTACTTCTCTCATTTGATTATCAAAATCCTTTTTGAGTACTTCCATAGCCTGAGACCAATTCATATTTTTCTTGGAGGCTTTGGATGCAGGAGCTCTGACTTTGTGTTTTCTTCTGATTGTATGTTTTGATCTTCTTTGTCACCAAGGTAAAATTCTATCGTCTGAATTTTTTTGTTTTCTACTCATCTTCCCAGCCAAATACTTGACTTTCTGCTTACAGAGCAGGTGAGGGTGGGGGTGGGTGTACTGTCCCAGACTTCATTGGCTTTGTATCAGCCTTTCAATCTCCCACCATCAGTAGGGCCAAAGCTCTGGAAGCAGTTGCTGATGCCACTGGAGTCAGGGCTGGAGTCAGACTTCTTTCACCAAGGTCTCACAGAGTTTTCCCACTGACCTTCTATGCTATCTTTGGCATTTATGAATTGAGAAGTCTGGAAACTGCCACACCTGTCACTGATTCAGTCCCCCGAAGCCTGCTCCATCCCTGTCTGTGCTGGCATGGCATGGCCCCATGCTGTACTGTGTTCTGCTACCAGCCTGGTGTGATATACCCTTCCTGTCAACCTGCTAAGTTGTCTTGGGCTAGAGATTTGTTTCACTCTGTCATTTTATGGGTTCTATAGCTTTAGAATTTGTTTAGAGTCATGTTTTTACAGATATTTGGAGAGGTTTTTGGGGGAGAGATCAAGCAAATCCCTGCTTTTACTCTGACATGTTAACTCCACCCCCTCAATAAGCAATCATTAAGCACTTACTATGTACCAGATTCTGGAGATACAATTAGAATAAATTAAATAATCTCTACTCTCAAGTAGTTTAAAAGGCCCAAAGATAGGAAATAACAAAATGTGTTCAGGAGATTGAGTAGTTTGGTGAAAGGATAGAGCAGGTGAAGGAGGACATTGTAAGATGAAGTCTGTAAGGCAGGTTGGAGTCAGAATATGGAGGGCTTTGAATAAGCAAAATACTACACTGATGAAGAACACAATGAGAGAGGCAAACTGGAAAAGAGGGAGGGCATGGTGTGAAACAGCTTTAGATCTGGATCCAGACAAACTGAGTCCCAGGTCTTCTAATCCTCTCTGTAACATAGGGCAACATAGTTTGCTTTTCAAGGTCTCCTATAACCCAGAGTGAAAGCTGGTGGCCAAGGGATGTCTTGGGGTTGAACCAAACAATCTTTGGAGTCTCTTTTGGTCTTTTGGTGATTCAATGAGGTCTTGTGGTAAGCAGTGTGTGGGACTATTTCTGATGCAGTGGATCCTGTTCACTAGGCCTTGAGCCAGGAAGATGTGAATTTGAATCTAGCCTCAGACACTTACTAGCTGTATGATCATGGGTAGTTCACTTCACCACTGTCTGCCTCAACTGTAAAATGGAGATAATATAATCGCACTTATGTCAAAAAGTTGTTGTGAGGATCAAATGAGGTAGTATTTACAAAGCACTTAGCATGATAGTATCTGGCACACAGTGGGTGCTTAATAAAAGCTTGTTCTCTTTTCTTCCCTTCCCTCCACCTGTTTCCTATGTCTAATTCCGATCATAAATCTCTTCCCTAAAAGGAAAGAAAGCCATAGACACAATAGTTACAATAATATAATTGAAAAGATCACTAAAGAGAAGTCAAATTCTGAGTAAAGAAAACCAATAATGGTCCTAAGAACAGATAATAAAACATATTTCCCTCTTCTTAGCAGAGAGGTGGAGGATGATAGAGGCAGAATAGTACTTTGAGATTTGGACGCTGTATTGGTTGAATTGGTTGAAGCATTTTTTTTTGTTGGAAAAAGGTTAAAATCTAGAATAGGCTTTGAGGTGATGAGGGAGGAGAGATGCAAACATGCTATGATGTATAAAAAGTATTAATTAAGTTTTTTTTAAAAGGAGCCAAGACTTGGGGAGAGAAAGAAAAGAATTAACCAATGAGTGGAAAATGTGCTGGCTTCCAAACTCAGGTCTATTTTCACCTTCTCTATAGTAATTTCCAGCAGGTCTTTAAAACCCCCAACTTCTGCCAGCTGTCAGGTCTAGCATATTGATGAATGGTTGTACCAAGACAGGTATCTGTATCACACCAGCTGCATGCTAGGTGTTTTCCCAAAGAGAGCTGCTAGAATCAGGTTCAACAGATTTTTGTTATTATGTTATTTTATGTTTATCATGATTATTTTATTGCTATGTTATTGTTTTATTGTTTTTATTAGAACCTATTTAAAGCATAACTTCCAAACTGTCCAACTTCCTACATGAAAGAATTCATGTAAAAAAAGATCTTCAATTCCTCACTCGCCTTGAGTTTCTCCTAATTTCTAGTCTCTTTGGATCCAATGGACACTACTGTCATATTAATCTTTTTAAAGCACCACTTTTATCACAGTATATACTCTTTTAAAAATATTTACTATTTTTTTTCCTCAATTAAATATAAAAACATTTTTCTTTTTTAAAAAAAGTAATTCATTTATTTCTTTTTAGTTTTCAACATTTACTTTCATACCATTTTGAGTTTTAAATTTTCTCCCCCTTCCTTCTCTACCACTTTTCCAAGATGGTGTGCAATCTGTAATAGGCTCTACTTAATACATGCATATTAAACATATTTTCACATTAGTCATGATGTAAAGTAGAACTAGAGTTAATGAGAGGAACCTTGAGAAAGAAGAAACAAAATAAAACAGCAAAAGAAAAGGAGAGCAAATAGTGTACTTCAATCTGCATTCAGACTCCATATTTCTTTATCTGGATGTGGACAGCATTTTTGGTTGTGAGTCTTTTGGAGTTGTCTCAGATCCCTGCATTGCTGAGAAGAGTTAAGTCCATCAAAGTCCGTCATTGCACAATGTGGCTGTCACTGTGTACAATGTTCTCCTGATTTTGCTCATTTCATTCAACATCAGTTCATGTAAGTCTTTCCAGGTTTAAAAATTATTTTAAACATTCATTATTTTTGAATTGTGTCCTCCAAATTTTCTCCCTCCCATCATCCCTTCTTCCCCTCACTGAGAAGTTAAGCAATTTGATATAGGTTATATATGTATCACAGTATACTCTCACCTGGAAACCTTCAATGGTTCACCATTGCCCATAGGATAGAATCCAAACTCCTGATATTTAGAATTCTTCACAATCTGGTCTCAACCCTCCCTTCCAAATTTACTCCAATTATTTCTCTAGTACAACTCTGGCACTCTAACCAAACTAGTCAATGATTTCCAATTTCAATTCATACTTCTTAAAATATTCTTTCTCTTTACCTCTCCTGCTTTCTCCCTTCTATTCATAGTCACATTCTTCAAACTCTAGTTCATGTCTCAGACCAATCCAGCCCACAGCAACTCTCTGAACTTCTAGCATTTATCTGTATGTATGTGTATGACTCACCAGATGAATATCTGGGCAGCCAGGTGGCACAAGAGGTAAAGCACTAGGCTTAGAGTCAGAAAAGACATCTTTGTGAGTTCAGATCTGGCCTCAGACACTTACTAGCTGTGTGACCCTGGGCAAATCACTGAACCCTGTTTGCCTCAGTTTACCCATCTGTAAAATGTACTAGAGAAGGGAATGGAAAACCATCCCAGTATCTTTACCAAGAAAACCCCAAATTGGAGCATGAAGAGTCAGACACAAATGAAAAACTACACAATAGATGAATAATGAAACACTTCCTCAGGTGACAATTCTTCCATTGTCCTGCCTTGTTACATAACTTTTTATGTGTTTATATTTCATCAGCCCAAATGCCATAGGGCTTGTTCTATAATTTGGCTTGGTGCAGTTTCCCTTGTGCACTAGGGAGGAGCCAGACTGAGCTTATACTAAGACCCCTCTTTATGTGAGCATGGCAGGCTTCCTCCTCCAAACATATTCTTATCACATTATACCCATCCTATGGAGGAACTCTCCTTTTTTTGCCCAATTTAGGATCCAAAATGGTCAGTGCTGGGGCGTGAGAGTGGGACAGGAGTGTTAGAGGCTACTGAGTTCACCATATCCCAAACTGTACAGAAGAAAAAACTGAGACTCAGAGAGGTTAAGTAATTTGGTCTTTGCACAGTTAGTACGAAAATTTACATCTTCTGGTTTCAAAGCCACTTCCAAGAGTCTTTCCACCACACTATATTGTGTCAAGGTTTGAGGAAACCTGTTTTTTTGTTCCCCACACTGCTGAATAAAGCGGAGCTCAGAAGAACCTAGGACTGGCTAGAGTGGAGTTTCTGAGCTAAGCCTCATTACCTACTCATGCTAATTGGCCCTCATGAATGAAATGATACAGTAGGCTGACTTCTCATTATCTTCAGCATGGGTAAATATTTAGGTCATCACAATGACATCCCAATGGAATGGCTAAATTCTTATGAATGGAACAGACTATTATTGCGTCCACCATGAGAAAAGACAAAATGCACCATTTTAGAGAAAACTAGAAGACCTTTATGAACTGACACAGGATGAAGTTGGCAGAATTAGGAAGACAATTTGTACAATGACATTATAGTCACAAATAAGACTTGAAAAACTTGAGAACTCTCATTTGTGTGATGATCAAGTACAACCAGAGGACTGATATGGAAGCATTTTACCCATATTCTGCCAGAGAGGTGATGCACTTAAAAGGCAGAATAAGACATATATTTTTAGATATGACCAAGGCTGGAATTTGTTTTATTTGGCTATACATATTAGTTATGAAACTTTAATTTTTCTATTTTCATTATTCAATTAGAGGGTAGGAAGGAGAATAAATAAATATTTGTTAATTGGAAAAAATAAATAAAAAAACAAACTCCAATTTTCTGGAGATACAGAACAGACAATTTCACTGTAGGCCAGTAGATGAAGCCCCTAGCTTTTCACAAAGCACATGATCTTATCCACCAGAAAGACATGGAGTCACTTACTTTCCAGCCTAATCTCATGCTCCTTCACACAGTGGGTAGAGTACTGGGCTTGGAATCAGGAAGACTCATCTTCATGAGTTAAAATTTGGTCTCAGACACTCACTAACTGTGTGACCCTGGGCAAGTCACTTAACCCTGTTTGCCTTAATTTCCTCCTCTGAAAAATGAGCTAGAGAAGGAAATGACAAACCACTCACTGTCTTTGCCAAGAAAACCCAAATGGGGTTCACACAGACTCAGACATGACTGAAATGAAAAAATAACAATATAACTTCCTCCTAGACAGCTAAGTGGTGCAGTGGATAGAGCACTGGACCTGGAGTCAGGAGGACTTGAGTTCAAATCCAGACTCAGATACTTATTCACTGTGTGACCTGGGCAAGTCACTAAATCCAGTTTGCCTCAGTTTCCTCATCTGTAAAATGAGCTGGAGAAGAAAATGGCAAACTACTCCATTACCTTTGACAAGAAAATCCCAAATGGAGTCTTTAAGAGTTAGACACAACTGAAACCACTAACAACATAGTAAATCTTTAATTTCCCCCTTTTTCTTCCTAACTCTGTACCATTACTTCTGCCACCCCCTATGTCTGGAATGAACTGTTCCCTCGCCCTCACCAAACTCCATCTTTTAAAGGTTATACTTTCATACTTCATGGCCCAATTCAGGCTCCACTTCCTCCAGGAAGCCTTCTCTGATTCTCCAATTAAAAGAGATTATTCCTTCTTGACATTTTTCATAGTCCTTTGCCTCAATTTATTCCTTGCATTTATACTCTACTATGTATTACGACTTTTTGGCAGGGTCCTCCCCTCATTAGAATAAAAACTCTTTTAGATCAGGGCCTATGTCATAGCTATATTTGTACCTCCATAGCCTAGAAAAAAAAAACACATTATAGGGACTTAATCAATGTTTGTTGAATAGAACTGACAGAACACTCTTGATAATTGCAAAGATTGGATCAGCCAGGCTCATGAGAACTACATACAACAGTCACTCTGCCTACACCTGTCAAAGATGCAGGGGACTCATGCTGAAGAACAATCCAGCACAGCAGGAACAAAGGGACAAGTTTTAAAGGAGACAATGCCCATCAGCGGAGGAGCCTCCTTATTGCTGACCCTTCCCCATGTGGGTGGCCACTGTCTTTGATTTGCCCAGTTAGTCAAAGAATAGTGTGAAAGCCCAGGCTAAACCTTGCTTCTCTGGTGCCTGACTGAGCTAGAAGACATCTCTACACACAGAACAACGTAGCAAAGTTGAAGCAGGTAGGCAAATCTCTCTCACTGGACACCCAGGGACAGCACCTGCCTTGCACACACACACAAGCACTTCTTCTTTCATTTCATGGTTCCAATGAAGTCTGGATAAGGAGATTTTCCTTACCAATGCCTATCAGTCATTGTTCTGTGACTTACAGTCTTAGAACTCTCTCTGGGAGCACTGTGGGCAGAGGTATGCTAGAGACAGTTCAGACTGGCTCCCAAGAACCAATTGTGAAATTTTCACTATAAGCATTTACACTTGGAAATTGGCAAATGTTATACAAATCATGGCCAGATTTACTGTTTTGTTGATTTTCTAAACTTAAGGAAGTAATGGGAAAATGTTAATAATTCAGATTAAACTTAAAAGTGTGTCATGTCTACTAGTTTTGTATACCAAAGAAATCAAAGAAAAAGGAAAGGCACCTCTATTTGTACTAAAATACTTATTACAGCTTTTTATGTGATGGCAAAGAATTGAAAGCTGAGGGGATGCCCATCAACTGGAGAATGGCTAACAAATTGTCATAGATGATTGTGATGAAAAATTTGTGCTATTAGAAATGATGAGGGGGATGGTTTCAGAAAAATCTGGGAAGACTTATATGAACTGATGCAAAGTGCAGTGAACAGAATAAAGAGAATATTGTACTCAGAAACAGCGAGATTGTACAATGATTGATTGTGAATGGCTTAGCCACTCTAAATCAATGCAATGATCCAAGACAACTCCCAGGACTCAATTTTAAAATGTAATCCACGTTCAGAGAAATAACTGACAAACTTTGAGTTTGAAAGCATACTTTTTATTTTTACATCTTTTTTATTTATTTTAACATCTATTTTTCTTGCCCTTTTTGTAAGATAGCCAATATAATAATATGTTTTGTATGACTTCATATGTATAATTGATATTATATTGCAAGCCTTCTCAATGAGTAGGGGAGGCTGGAGAGAGGGAGATAATTTGGAAATAAAATTTTTTTAAAAAATGTTAAAATAAATAAAGTATATAAGAAAAAAAAGTTCATCTTGGGCAGTTTTTTTTTCCCCAAAGTGTCAGTAGTTAAACTTTTGCCAACACATCCTTCATTAGAGGGCAAATGGCTTCCCTGAAGTCATGCAGCCAGCTTATGCCAGAATTCTTCTTGACTCCAAAGTCAGTTCTCTCCTGTGATATTTTGCCTTTCACAATAGTATTATTAATACATTATAACCCAAACCTGTATTATCATGATTAAATAATACATCATCCAACTTCTGCTTTTGTAGTGTTAATTTGGCCAACTAGGGACAAAGTTCCCATTTCTAACACTGTTCCTTGGAACTGTGTCATCTACATCAGGGGTCAGCCAACCATGGGCTAAGGGCCAAATTCTGCCCACTGCATGTTTTTGTATATCTCCCTCAGCTCTCTATCATTGTTCAGCCTAAGCTGACATTTTCATGGAACCAGTCAATGGTCTTAAGCAGGATATGCCTGGAGTCCAATCTTCCTACAACTATAATTGGCGGTGAAAATTCTTTTTTTTCCATGAAAAAAAGATTTATAACAGGTGTTTCTGGCCTTTCTTCTTTAAATTCCCTTGGCTTTTTGTGTTTTGTTTCATCATAATTATTTTTTAAAATAAATTTTTATTTATATCTTTTGGTTTTTACCTGGAGTCAGAAAGACTCATCTTTTTGAGTTCAAATCTGGCCTAAATGCACTCTGCGATTCTAACCCTAAATGTTTAGATGCTATGTGACTGAATCTGGTTTGTCTTAGTTTGCTCATTTGTAAAATGATCTGGAGAAGGAAATAGCAAACTAGTACAGTATCTTTGCCAAGATCCCATATGGGATCACAAGAGTCAGACATGATTGAAAAAGACTGAACATTTTTACATTTCCAGAATTTTTCTCGGTCTTCTGGCTGCCCCTTCCCAGGGACCTACTTCATCTAACAAATAATATTTTTAAAGTAAAAAATATATAAAGAGAAAGGAAAGAAAAAAATCAGTATAACCAATCAAGACATCAAAAACGTCTGAAAATATACCCATCAATTACTATCTCTCATTCTCACTGCATAAGATTCATATCTTTTTTGTATGTCCATGTTTTTTTTATAACATCCTTTACTCTAATTCTTCATGATTCCTTGTATGTAATGTGTCATGGCCTGATCCATCCATCTTGTGCATTTTCATTGCTCCCTGACAGATACTCAATTTCCATTTGGTCAGATTATTATATGTAGTTGGATGGACAACCTCTGCAGAGCTCATCTGTGGTTTGGGAAGAACACTGGACTTGGTGTCTGAGGTCTGGCTATTAAGTCTCATTTCTACGTGACTCTGGGACTTTGCCCACTTGGTCTGTCTGAGCTACTCGTGATATATGTACACAACTGAAAAGAGAAGAAAAAATGGGAGAATGGCACAAAGTGCCTTGATGAAATTCCAGTGCTCTTTTAATGATCCTAAATTTTTTTCTGAAACAAAGAACCATATTTTTAATACCACCACTAACTATCTTTAAGGTCACTAGGGGGCACAGTGGATAGAGTACTGAGTCTGGAGTTCAAATGTAGCTCATATACTTTATAACTGTGTGACTCTGGACAAGTCACTTAACCCAATTTGCCTCAGTTTTCTGATCTGTCGAATGAGCGGGAGAAAGAAATGGCAAACCACTCCAGGAACTTGGCCAAGAAAACCCCAAATGGGGTCAGCAAGAATCACACTTGACTGAAATGACTAAATAACAACACTTTCTAGGTGTTGCATTGATAAGAGCCATAAAACTAACTAAGGAATGTCCTGGGCTGCATGTGGGCCCATACTTGACACCTCTAAACTAGTTCAATAGTCTCATTTTACAGAACAAGAAAGAGGCTCAGAATATCAGTGAGTCAGCTAGCATTTACTAAGGGTCTACTAAGAGCCAGGCACTGTGCTAAATGCTGGGGATATAAGGAAAGGCAAAAGGCAGCCCCTGATCTCAGGAAGCTCACAGTCTAATGGAGGTAAACAGCATGCAAATGATTAGGTATAAAAAAGATAAAGACATGATAATAAACAGATGGAGATAATCAGCTGAAGGAAGGCAATGGTATGAAGGGGACTTGGAAAAGGCTTCCTATAGAAAGTGGGACTTTAACTGAGACTTGAAGAAGTTCAGGGAAGCCAGAGGAGGAAATGGGGGAACAGGGCCAGGCATGGAGAACGGCATCCGGAGATGAAGTGTATTGTGCAACGAACTCTAGGGAAAACGTCCATTGCATCCTGGACTAGCTCCAGTCATCCTGATAAATACCTGGTCACTGGACCCCGATGGATCAGGAGGAGAAAGTGAGGCTGGTGACTTGCACAGCCCTCCCTCACTCAAAACAAAGTCAAGTGCAAGTCATGGCATCATTTCTCTGATGTCACGGTCTTTGAAAACAAAGGACGAACACAGAACAAGGAAACCAGCATCACATAGTGTGCATGGGTGTAAGGTTCCTGGCGCAGAACAACCACTTAATAAATGTTGATTGACTGACTGAATGATTATAGGAGACTAGGAAGATAGGAAGGGGTCAAGACATAGGAGGGCTTTAAAAGTCAAAGAGAGGATTTTATTTTTGATCCTGGAGGCAATAAGGAACCACTGGAGATGATTACAAGATGTGTGTGTGTGTGTGTGTGTGTGTGTGTGTGTGTGTGTGTGCACATACATGCAGGGGGCCACAGTTCTACTTGAGAAAGAATAATTAAGAAACCTGTTTGAAATTATTCAATGGGTCATAAAGCCTGAAGCAGAAGCAGAGTTATTGCTTCCTATTTCTGTACTGTTTTCATGGGACCATTTTGCTATATATATATTATACATGTATATAATGTGTATAATAATATTCCTGAGTCTTCTTTATTTTCCATGATTTTCATAGAAGGATAAGGGGTCAGATAGAAGTTCAATGGCCAATCTAATGCCACACAGCAGTCACCAACAGAGTTGGAACTAGGATTCACAGACTCTCTTTCCCACTGATCAGTCTCTCCACTTCCTCAGGTCTCACCTCAATGACCTTCTTCACAGGATGCTTTTGTTGGTGTTAGTTCTAAGAGAGAGAGAACTTAATAGCATCAGTTAGTTACTGATCAGAATCCTGACTCCAGCTTGGGGACAGTCTAATTGAATCCTATGACCCATCTCATTCTATTTGCCACTTTGATAATCAGGAACAAAGAATATTAAAAATGAGACATTTATTGTAACTAGAATGGACATACAGTGAACTGGATTAAAAAGCATGGTGGAGGCATGCCTCCAATATAAAAACACTAGGTTCACAGAACCAGTAAAATTTTGCTTTACAAAATATATATATATATATACACACATACGTGCACATACACACATATAATATCTATGTATGTGTATATGTATATTCACACATATTTAAATTTGCCTTACACATAGCAAAGCTCTGACTCTGGGGTCAAAGAACCTGGGTGGAAAACCCAAGTGTGTCACTTCTACTTGTGAGACCTTGAGCAAATCATTTAAATTCCATGGGCTCAGGATCCTCGCCTACAAAATGAATAGGTTAGATGAGAGGGCCTATAAGGTTCTATCCAGCTCTACATCTATGGTCTTGCACTCTTATGATCCTTAAATAGTGAGTTTCTCTAGTACATTGGCAAGCTGTAAGGGAAAGGGCATAGAACTGGGAGAGTCAGATCTGATTTCAGGTTTGTTAACTAATTATTTTTGTGACTTTAGGCAAGTCATTTCATTTCTCTTGGTCTTAATTTCCTCATCTGTTGTGTGTATGTGTGTGTTTGTGCATGCATGCACATGTGTGTTTAATGATGGGAGGGGGGAAGTTCAACTAGATAATCATTAAGGTCTCTCCCAGCTACAAAATCCTATGAGATGGCCACGTGGTTCCTTTGTACACAGAGCACTGAGTCTAGAGTCAAGGCTTGAATTCAAATTCAAGCTCAGACACTTCCAGCTATGTGACCCTGGACAAATCACTTAACCTCTGCCTCAGTTTCCTCATCTGTAAAAAGGGGATCACCTACCTGTCAAGGTTGTTGTGAAGACCAAATGAGATAATATTTGTAAAGTGCTTATCACAGTACCTGGCATATTTACTATGATAAATACTACATAAGTACTTTTCGTTGGTGTTTTTCAGTCATGTACTTTTGTATTTTTTCTGACCCCATTTGGGGTTTTCTTGGCAATGATATCAGAGTGGTTTGCCATTTCCTTCGCCAGCTCATTTGACAGATGAGGAAACTGAGGCAAACAGGGTTAAATGACTTGCTCAAGGTCACAAAGCTAGTAAGTGTCTGAGGCTAGATTCGAACTCACAAACAAGAGTCTTCCTAACCAGTCCTTGCACTCTATCCTCTGTGCCATATAAATGCTAGCTATTAAAATGATTTTATTCTAGCTACAAACCTAGAGTATACTCTCTAATGTTATGTTACCCTTACCATAACTGTGATTAGAAGAAAATGAAATTAATCATCTGATGAGACAGGCTCCTCTGCTTTCATTCCTTAATGCACTCTCTCAGTAAAGAGACAGGAACACTGGAAAGTGAAGCAGATGGCTAGACACCAGGGCATTGGGCAGAGGCTGCTCTGGCTACCTGCTGGCATAGGAAATACAGAGGCAAGGCATAATAAGATCTGCAGCTGGGAGCACAGCGGGCAAACCTAAACCCATATTCTCAGCCTGTTGTGCTGGGATGTTGCTGCTTCGAATTCTTGGATCTTGAGTGGGGAACACGGAATAAAAATGTGCTCAGTCATCTCCTTTCATGCCACTGCCTTGTGACTCTCAATGGAAACTTACAATTAATTGAAAGAATCCCGAAAAAGTTTTTAAAAAAAGTTGTAGTGGGGATATCTGCTATTGGTGCTATGCATAGAGCAGGTGATGAGGAAGAATTTGTTGACTGCGTGAATGAAATGAATAAATGACAATGTGGTTAATCCTTAGGGGCAAAATATCTCTAGATTGGTAAATAAACTCCTAAGTGAGATATACCCAAGTGCCTTCCTACTTTTAGAATTTGAAATTTTCATTCTTCACAAAAGGTTGTACATCCAACCTGCAGAAAACTCCTATGTGGATGTCTCCTGGTGATGGGTGATTGGTTTACAGAAGCTAATTTCAGCTTCACTGGGCTGGACCCTCAAATGCTAGGCTGCCCAATGTTGTCAGTGGGGTACTAGCCGTAGCCCAGCGCTGAACCTTCTTAATCTATACTGTGCCTTAGTACTCTTTGGCAGTCTAAGGAAGCCTTCTGAGAATTATGTTTTTAAATGTGTTAAATAAAATACATAGCCTTATCAAGGAAATCAATTATAGTTATCTCTTCCACATTGTGGGGGTTAGTGGCAAGGCATTCCCGTGATCTAGGAATATGTGTAAAATTTTTTGGCCCTCCCTTCCTACTAGAGAAGGAGTCTGAATTCTTTTTCGTTTCTTTTATGGGGTGTTTATAGTACCTTATTGTAAAATTGGGTTAAGTATTTGCTGGCCTTTGTGTGTCTCCTCTGTAGCTTCTTCAAAACTAAAAAATTCCCATTTAATTTCTTATGCATACTCTCAATATATTGAAATCATGATGAGGAAAGTTGAAATGCAGAAGGGATAACTGGATATTAAAATACACTTACTGAAATGTTTAAAAATAAATTCACAAACCTGAGGTTAAGACCCCCTGCACCAGATTCTGTCATGTTGAGGTGGAGAGAGGAGGGGTAGGGGGTGACTTTGAGACTGTCTGCTGTAGGGAAGGGCCTTAAGATCCGGAGGAAAATCCTCCTGAAGAGACAGTGCACCTTGAGATAGAGCTGTAAGAGACATTTCAGGCCATACAATGCAACTAGGTAGTGCATTGAGTAGAGTACTATACTTGGAATCACGAAGACTCACCTTCATGAGTTCAAATCTGGACCAAGACACCTACTAGCTGTGTGACCCTGGGCAAGTCACTTAACCCTATTTGCTCCAGTTCCCTCATCTTTAAAATGAACTAGAGAAAGAAATGGCAAACCACTCCAGCATCTTTGACAAGAAAACCTCAAATGGGATCACAAAGAGTTGGATGTGACTGAAATGAAACAAAAACTGTAACTCCTTCCTTTTGCAGATAAGGAAAATGAAGACTCAGAGACGCCACATGGGTAGTGAGTGGTAGAGTCAGAATTGAAACCCAAGTCATCTGACTATAAACCAAGTAGTTTACCATCACCAGAGCCAAAATGGGCTCACTGTAAGTCCAAAGCCAATAAAGAAACATAATTTCATAGAATACTTGGTTTTGGTGTGCTTAAGCAATAAAACCACCATGAAGACAATGATTTCTGCCCATGAGGAGATAGAGAAACTCTTAATTAAGTCCTTCACTGACTAAGTCAACATGTACCTTTAATACCTGGTGACTTCAATGCAATGATTGGCACAATAAGAGTTGGTTAAGAAAAAAAAAGTTTCAGGATTAAAAAAAAAGAGGTCAAAATCTCATAGACTTGAAAGTTCATATCTATGCATCATCAATACTTCACTCAAGAAGAAAGTGGGGAAGGTGATTGACATGGTAAGAAATGAGTAATATTATACTGCCCCAAAATGAAAATGGCCATATCTTAATAGAGAGGGAATGACTGATTACTAAAGCAGGAGTTATTTGACAACCAGCTGTCAGGGGTTTTGTTGAATTATTAAAGATAAAGAAACCAAATTAGAAGAAAACAAAAGTATAAGAATATATGACAAATACGGCAACTTTAATATCTACTAGATGACCTATTCAAATGAGCTACTTATGCAGAAAAATGGGAAATGGAACAGGAAGACAGACAATTTAAAGAACCTGGAAGTCCAAGGGGCTTACAAGGCCATTGATTGTATACTGAAGTTCCTATTATGAAGATAAGGAGTTGGGGTTGTGAAGAAGACTGCAAGTCAATTACTGAACTCCTTGAGAAAGCAAAGACAATGATAAGGAAGCCATTAGGTGATGGCAATAACATCTAGACCTGATAATGCAGACAACTGGGTTGAACCTCAGGAAAGAGAGGTTGCTGGGTGAGGGTGGACCTATTAGCAAAAAAGATTGTTTAGGGGGCGGAGCCAAGATGGCGGAGTAGAAAAACTCACCTATGCTAGGTCCGAACCCACAGCCCATGGATTTCCTCTAAAAAGAACTCCCAACAAATTCTGGAACAGTGGAAGCCGCGCAGCAACACAGAGAAGGAGATTTCAGTTCCAGAGAGCCCTGAAAAACTGATCCCAAAGGTCCATCGTGCCCCGGATGGAAGCAGAGCCCTCCTCCAGACCCGGCCGTGTGGCACTGAGAGGAGCAAGCAGATCCAAGCAGGCGTCAGGGACAGAATCTCCAGAGGCCACGAAGGTCCCTCCACCCACAGACTCACAGGTCAGTGAGAGAGACGGGCTGAGAGGGGAGCGGGGTGTTTCTGGGACTCAAGCCCCCTTGGTAGGCGGCGGCAGCATCAACAGGAGGCCAGAGGCTCCCGGAGCAGGCTCCGAGAGCAGGCAGGAGCTCAGCAGAATCTCCATTACAAAAGGTCTCTGCATAAACCACCTGAGGAAATTGAACCTGGGAGGTGGCCCTGCCCCAACCTGAACACCAGCAGATAAGCTCCCATTGAATAGTAGCCAGGCCTACTGCCAAAGTCCTGAGGCTGGGGAGCAGCATTTGAATCTCAGACCCCAAGCACTAGCTGGGTGGACCCAGGTCGGGGTTGGAGAGGACTCTCAGAAGTCAAGTAACTGGCTGGGAAAATGCCCAGAAAAGGGAAAAAACTAAGATCATAGAAGGTTATTTTCTTGAAAAAATGATTCCAACCTTCATCTCTGAAGATGAAGAAGAAAACTGCTTACCATCAGGTAAAGACATAGGAGTCAAGGCCTCTGTATCCCAAATATC
>CM053769.1:661856039-661944680 GCA_028658325.1 Potorous gilbertii
ACAAATGGGGAGAAAATTTTGGAACCCAAAATCTTGTGAAAATGAATGTAAAAAGTTAAATAAATAAATTTATTAAAAAGAAAAAAAAAGACTGTTTAGGAGCAAGAGTGAGGAGCATGAGATGGGACTATTCCTTCTTGTGGCTCTTGTACGTTGATTTACAATTTATGTCTTCCCTTTTTGAATTTAGGCTCCTTGAAGCCTGAGGCTGTTTTTGCTTTTTCTTTGTAACCCTAGACCTTAGCATTGCTTGACACATCATAAGTGCATCATAGATGTTTGTTGATTGAGTGATGAAAGGAGGAACACCCAGAACTAGAGAAGTCAGCTAAGGATATGATCCTCTTTAGGGGGAAGGTGATTTCCATTGTCAGCGGAAGATGAAAGGACTATGAGAAGAAGGGATGTGGAATGAAGGGGAGCTTGATAAATATGTTGGGGGTTCTAACTATCTCAATAGAATAAAAAAGCAGAGTATCATATGGTTCATGAAGGAGTATGGCTGGGATCGATGGGTAAAAATCTCCAGGAGAGGTAGGAGGAGAGAGTATTCACTTCAGCAGATAATGGCTCTGAATCCTAGAGATCAAGGAAGTATGAGCTAGGAGTTTTCCTGCCACAGAATGAGGAAAGAATCATTTGATTGGAGTCCCTACCTTCTAGACTCATGTGATGCCTAAACATGGGAATTTCTGCAGGAGGAATGACATCAGCTTCTACAGCTGATCCCCAGAAACACAGGGGACCTGGGTTTGTGGGCACCTCGTAGATGTGTCAGAGAGTTCTACCCAGACATCTGAGTCAGCAAGTGCATGGTATTTATGTCCCCAGGCAGGACTTGGTGCCAGAGCTCTTTCTGTAGAGCAAAGAGGAAGTGAAGAAGTATGAGATGGAAAAATCCAGTTGTATGTGATGAGTAGTATGCCATGAGTGAAGCTGGAGAAATAAGCTAGGTTGGATTATAATTTTATTATTTTGAATATTACCAGATTCCACAATTTTTTCTGCCCTTATCAAAGTGTGTTCATGTATATGTATGTATGTGTGTGTGTATGTGTGTATCTGAAGCCTTATGAACTTTGTTAAATGTATTTTTATGTTGTTTTGGTAAGAGGACTTTCTTAAAAATAATAATATAATACTTGTGAGCCAAAGGAATGTCAGAATGATTTCATACATTCCTCAATGAGGCTCGTGTTCTAAAAGCCCTAGAGAGTTCTGGGAGACAATGGAAGGGACAGGAAATATCAGGAATGACTAACCTGAAGAATGTACCCCACTTCCGCCCTTCCCTCCGATGCCACTGTGGACGACTAAACTTTAGAGCACAAGAAAATGAAACTTGGCTTACATTGCTCATCTTTGTCCCATAACGTGGTCCCATAATAACTGAAAATCCCAGAAGCAACAATGCACAAATGACAACATGGGGTCTCAATAATCTGGGATTCTTTTGGCCAAAGGACCTTTTCATAATAAACAAAAAAACCCCAAAATAATCTATTATCATGGCCAAGGAAGGAGGATTCTGCATCTTGACAAACAGGGTTACAATACAAGGGAAACCAAAAGTGTTCAGCAGTGTTTCCCCAAGCAACAAAGCCTCCCCAGATAACTCAGCTTCCCAGAATGCTAACTCTATGCATCCCCTGCTTCAGTGAGTTGAATTCTGTGATTAGCTGATCCATGATGTGCAATGGATGGGACCACTCTTCCTCTTGGCTCTGTGTGCTGTGTTTATTTTATACAGACTGATTTACAATTTATATAATAGTGTAAATGTATACCTTTTCTAATGGGGCAAGATTTCCTCAGGGAGTTTTTTAACCTACAGTTGAGAAGAAAAATAGACAAGCAGAATTTTGAGGCTGCAGTGTCATAATCCAAAACCTGGAGTGTCTGGTTGCTCATGAGTTGTTTGGGGGATGGAGAGCAGATCACACTGTCTGGAGCTGTCAGGGACTAGGAGTACCCCACAAAAGATGGCGTGAAGGGACTGCAGGTGTTTGTAAGGAAAAATCTACATGCAGAAGTGGTTCAATTCATTTGAACACATCAGTTTTTAAGGTGCCTAAAAAAAGAATACTTGGCGTTCAGTCAACATTACTCTTTATCCTTGTTCTGTCCCACTTATCTTTCAAATCCTTGTTTCCAGAAACACTACCTCCCTTTCATCTCTGATTACTCCTTTTCTGCTATGTCCTTTCCCTTTCCCCCAAAACATGCTCAGTTCTACATAGTTCTCAAAACAAAATAAAACAAAAACAATTTTCTTTGGGTTCCGTCAACCCTTTCAGGCTGTTATCTTGAGTTCAAATCTGGCTGTGAGATCCTAGGAAAGTCACTTAAAAAAAAAAAAAAAACCACTGTTTGCCTCAGTTTCCTCATCTGTAAAATGGACGAAAATATCACTTCCTTTACAATGCTGTTGTGGGGACCAAAAGAGACAGTGATTATAAAGTGCTTAGTACAGTTCCTGGCCCAGAGTAAGCACTATATAAATGCTAGTTATCATCGGTATCATCACCATTATCCTAGAATTCTACCCTCCTTTACTGCCTCTATTTACTATCTACTTAATCCTCTGCCTATGCAGTCTGGGTCTACTAAAACTGTTCTTTATAAGGTCACCAATGACTTTTTCATTGCAGTTACCAAAGCCAGTGGCTTTTGCCCAGCCCTCACCATCCTTGACCCTTCTGTAGCATTTGACAAGGTTGACAATAACTTCCTTGATTCTCTTCTCCATTACTTTCACTATTCCACCAACTGGGGGTCTTTTAAAAGCCTGCCTGCTCAGTCTTATGGGAGCAATATCACAATGAACAAATTATACCATAACAATTTTAAGATGCTGGAATGTGGGAGGGGAAGGGAAGGCATTATGTTATACTTTCTTCCTCAGTTCCAATTACTACATTAGATTTCAGGAGAGGGAGATCTCAATAGGTCATGGATTAAAGAGGTAATTTTCCATTATGGATAGGGCAGGACTTCTTTGATTCATAACTAACTCCTTTCTTGGAAAAGGAGGGAGACATTTCCATTGACCTTCAAACTTTCAGAGTTTGGAATATCAATGTCAAAATGTTATTTCCAAGCTTTCAAGAGAACAGATTTGAGAGTTTCCTCTTTGCCTAGAATGTGGCCTGACTTAAAAAGGAATAATAGGGATGCCTGAAGATAGAGGCTTCTGGAATCACCAGCGTTCATTTCTTCTCTTTACTTCCAGTTGGCCTCAACCTCAGTGACCAGGAGAGAAAAAAGTTATTGACTCTGGGTTGTTAAATGAATGAGTGAGGGTCCTATCTCCCTTTCCCCTTTCCTTTGGTAGAACTAGGAAAGTCTCTCTCTGTCTCTGTCTCTCCTTTCCTCCTCTTTTCCTATTGGAGCAAGAAGAATTCCTTGGCTCTTGCACTGTTCTCAGGTGACTTTGCCCTCTTAGATTTCCCAGCCAGCAACTGACAATACACATGTATCTTTTATCATCCTTTCAGAAATAATTGTGTGCCCTATCTATATTGTGTACACAAGTAGATACACACATATGTATATATACACATACACATACCTATATAATTATTATTGAGTTCTATTTTCATTATACAAGAGTCATTTTTTATAGATTTGCATATTTGTACTCAGCTAGAAATTTCTCCTTGTAGTCCAAGTACTTGAGAACTTCCAGTTTATATTGAAGTTATATCTTCATTATGGAGCTTAAAGAATTTGCCCAAGAGGCCCCTAATTTTCAATAATTATTCTCTTTTCCTGACCCTATACATTCGCTTCTCTCTTTTCTCTTTCCCTTTCCCTATCCCACAAAATGTTAAAATGAGTTTTTAACTTAGTAGAGTTCAATTTCTAGATTCTATAATGTCCTAGAAGATCCCCAAAGAACCAGTTCCACCTCCAGATTCAGGTATAATGGACTCTGTAGCAGATGGGAGTATGGAATTTATTTACTATGATCACTATTTCCAGTCTCATTGACACTTTACTTGTCTTTCATGATGGTTTTTTCCCCTCCTGGTTCTCCTCCTACCTGCTTAATAATTCCTTGGTCTCCCTCATTTATTCATTTAACAACCCTAAGTGTGTGTCTTACTCCAAGCCATTGTTTAACAGCAGGGCAGACAAAGGAAAAAATGAAATAACCCCTGCCCTCAAGGAGTTTATATTCTGTAAGGTAAAACAGAAATTTCTAAGCTGAACAGCTAGAGACCTCACAGTCTGGTTGCAATCTCCTTTCCAGTCTTATTTCATGCACCTTATCAGAATACCAAAAATTGACCTTCTGACTATTTCTACTCATTCTGTTTTCCCCTATGCCTCTATTTCCTTTTCTTCATATCTCTGCCTGTGGAAATACCTGTCTTCTTTCACAGCCCAGTTCAGGCACCTTCTTCCTTCATGAAGACTTCCCTGATCTGCCCAGCTGAAGGTGATCTCTTCCTCTTCAAGTTTTCCAATATTACTTTGGGTGGATTCTGCCCTCGTCCTTATCATATTCAAATGCCATGTCCTCTCAGATAGGCTGTACATTTTTTGAGGACATTAGCTGTGCCATTTTTTAATCTTTGCATGTCCAGAGCCTGGCAGCTAGGTAGACAGAATGCAGTGGATAGAATCCTGGCCCTGGAGTCAGGAAGACCTAAGTTCAAATCTAGTCTCAGATACTAACTAGCTCTGTAACCCTGGGCAAGTCACTTAACCCTGTTTACCTCAGTTTTCTCATCTGTAAAATGAGCTGGAAAAGGAAATGGCAAAGTACTCCAGTATCTTTGCCAAGAAAACCCCAATGGGGTCACAAAGAGTCAGGAGTGATGGGAAAATGACTGAAAAACAACAAACGTACAAATCATAGCACAGTTCCTGGCTCCCAGTAGGTATTAAATAAAGTGATTATTCGATTAAACATGTTATTTCTCCCTAACAGAGTGTAAGCTCTTGGGAGGCAAAGGCTGTCTTGATTTTCCTTTAGATCCCTAGTGTCCAAGGGCTGTGCACATAGTAAGCATTTAATAAATGCATGTTGTACTAATCAACCTACAAAATATTTTCAGACTATTTTGAAGTGCCCTCATTGCTAGTGGTGATATAGAAAGTAGAATAAAAGTTATTTTGATAACTCACGATGATTTGGTGGTCTAAGAACATAGATGTCACAAAATACACTGAAAGTGACCCAGAGTGGATTCCTTTTTGTCTGACTTTTTGTCTTAATAATGTACTCTTGCTTATTGTTAACATAATTTTGCTTCTTAATGGGAAGATCTTCCCCATCCATTAATGGGCCTGCCCTTTAAGGGGAGTTTGATTAAGGAAGATTTGTTGGAAGGTCCACACCTTTTGTTAATGAGGCATTGGTTCTCAAGGGTTGTGATGCCCTCTGGCTCTAAAAAAATGTATAAATACTCTGACGTGAGGTTCTACTTTTGGGCTTACTCATTGAAAGTCTTGTTTGAGCAGATGAGACTCACTCTGGGTAACCACTAAACAGTCCCCCAGCTTAGAAAACCCAGATGTTGGTGCTTCTCTCTCTGGTGACTATGTATGTATGTAATGCTCAGACTGTTGAATCTGTCTGTTGATCTGTGATGTATGTATTGTTAATATCAGACAGCTGGAAGCACTGTCTGTTGATCTTTGTTTCTCTGTATTTTCTCTGAAGTTGAGGGTGCTGACTTTTTCCCCTGAACTAAGTGAAAGATACATGTGCTTGATTAAAGTGATTGCTGACCCTCAAAAGTTGTTTTTCTTTTAAAAAATCAGAACAAAGAACCTATACAACAGGCCCTCTTGTGTATGTCAGTATTTTGCTTTTTCATACTTTTCTGTTCAATTCCTCTTGCATCTAGCTAAGGGCCACCTTCCCTTCCTCTTAAGCCCTGTGGCTCTGAGAAACAGGCTTAGAGTTTTGGTTTATTTTGTTTGTGTTGGTTCAAGTAATAGAGCCCCTGGATCAGGACTTCAGACCTTAGAACTCAAGATTCTAGGCTGGATATTGACAGACCAGTAAGGAGCCAGGTGCACAGATACAAGGCTGGATGGGAGGCTTTGGACTTACAACTTGGTGAGATTAATGTCATAAACTAACTGTGAACCTAATTCTTCTTCCCTTCCCAGAGACTGAAGGAGTTGGGAGGCGGGGGAGCACATTATATCCATATGTAATAGATGGAACATTTGTATGCTGGTTCTTCCTGTGCTTTCTAAGTAAATATTCCTTTGTAAAATCTAATCTGACTGTTAAGCAGATAAATGGAGATGGGATGATGGGACCACCCCCCCCCAAGTTATCAGATAGTTACAGTTACACAAATACTATTCTCATTTTATAAATTAGGAAACTGAGTCTCAGAGAAGTTGAATAATTTATTCATGATCACAAGCTGAGAGAGAGTGTGAGAACTCAGCTAGGTCTTTAGATACTATGTTTAGCCCTCTTAACGTATCTATATCTATATCTAGGTTTCACACATATCTATAATGTTATGCATATATCTGTGTATATGTATGTACATACATATATACATGTGTGTATATACATTGTATGTATATATAAAAATATGAAAATTACTTTCATATTGCTTGAAGCCTTCTCAATTTAAATAATTTAATTATTTATAGTTCATAATTTATAATTATATGTTATATATAATATAAATAATTTATGATAAAATAGTAACATTAATAATAATAAATAAACAATTTAAATACATGCAAAAGTCCCACCCACCCACAGGGTGTTTTTTTCTTGTAGCCCCCATCTCATGCATTTCAACTGTTGTGATGAGAGATCCTATCAGCCCCTAAATTCTGTGAGTTATCGCCACCTGCTGGATGTGTCTTCATACTTCTTCCATTGGAGTCATGGTGACTTTTCCAGATGCTCATGAACTTCTGAATTCTCTGTTGGTTTCTGAAGTCAATTCATGAGCTCCAAGGTCAAGACGAACCGTGGGAGACTCATTCCATCAAACTAAAATGAGACTGGATTTGCATTCTTAAACATGGAAAGTGTCAGGGTTAGTGTGTGTGTGTGTGTGTGTGTGTGTGTGTGTGTGTGTGTGAGACAGCAGTACTTCCATAAGCCTGTAACTTGCTGCTCCTGACCAATACTAATGGTAGACTGGGAGCCCCATTAGCATAAGCAGCAAGCTTTTTTAAAAGTCAGGTCATCCTGTCCTGAAAGCAATGTCTTGTTTCCTATGGGAAAAGCATTACTCAAAGACTATGTCCATATTGATGCTGAAGTCAACAGGCAATATCATAAGGAAAGAATAGCAAAAGTCCAAAATGAAATCCACTAATACATTTCAGAAAGTAGTTGAGCTTCACATAAAACAATTTTACTGATTTTTTTTTCATTTTTAAAAACCTCTAATAGGGAGACAGTATGGTGCAAGGGAAAGAGAATTCTCTGACTTAATTTGAATCCCAGATCTTCCACTTAACAATTTGTGTGACCTTGGGCAAGTGACTTCACCTCTCTGGGCTTTACTTTCCTCATCTGTAAAATGGGGGTATTGGACTTGATGACACCTAAGGTCCTATCTAGCTCTAGATGCAAGAGGAACTGAACAGAAAAGAATCTATCTGGATCACTTTCAAGGTACTTTGTATCTATGTAGATTTCTGTGTTCTCAGACCACAAAATTACCATGAGTTATCAAGATAGCTTGTTTGTTTGTCAAGAATCTCATAGACAGAATCTGGTTAAGACTATAGATCTCTTGTCAGAATGTTTTTAAATAGATAAGACACATAGGATTAGAAAGAAAACTAAACACCAGTGAAAATAAGTAATTTAATTTTCTTATACAAATTCACAGACCCCCTGAAATCTTTCTATGGACCAGGTTAGAACATCTACTTGCCATCTATGATCCTACAATATACATTTGAATCCTGGCTTTATCACTGGTTTGACATCAGGCAAGTCATGTGAGTTCCCTGGTCTTCCCTGTCCACTTTTGTAAAATAAGGGGGTTGGACCAAATGACCTCCAAAAGTCCCTTTCAGCTTGGAATCTATGGTCCAAATTGTTGTTTTTGTTATTTCAGAGATAGCTTATGCTTGAAAAGATCAAGGATAGCTGATTTCCTTCACGGATGCAGACTGCTTATCTTAATGGAGAATTCTCATGAATTGTTGTGACTGAAAGAATTCATTATGAGATGGAAAAACTTCTAGTGAGGATCATCACTGACTGTGTACTCAGTCTTTTCAACTTTAATGAGTCATCCTATTGAAACTTTAGTGGGGGATACATAGCCTTAATTCACTATTATTTTCACTAAGACAGCTGTATCTTTATTTACAGCTGATTTGATTAAATTCACTTCAATAGGGAACAATGAGTAGGCTAATATGATGGAAAGAGAGAACTAATATAGGTAAAGAGTAGGAGATAAGTGGAAGGAAAGATCTGAATACTGGGCTATAAAGTTTTGACTTTATCCTTTAATGGTTGCCTATTTTCCCTAAAGGTGATGAAGAGCGATAAGAGGTTTTTGACCAGGACAGTGACATGATCAAAGTGGTATTTCAGGAGGATGAACCTGGCTTATCAGTCTGCACGATGGATGGCTCAGAGGAGAGTGATACTGGTGAACAGGAGACCATTTAAAAGGCAGTAGCAAAGGTATGGAGTGTTGAGGTGGGGGCGTGGCATTTATGCAGTATATTTGCTGGGGCTTATTGAGTCAGGTACTTGGCTGGTTCCTACAGTCATCATTGTCAATTTCATTTTTTTCTTCCTCAGATGCATTGTAGATGATTGGCACATCAGCATCAGTTATGCTGAGTCGTTAGCCTAGAAATACTTTTTCTTGAAAAGCCATCATCATCAAGCAGACTATAGAGCAAAGCTATTTCTCAGCTTTGCATTAGAGGATGATGAAAGGGTTTCTTTCTTCACCTTCATACCTATCAGTCTGATCCAAATCTAAGAAAAATAATCAAAATTCCCCAGAATTGCTGGAGCTAATACATAGTATTGGAACCTGCCTCAGTTGGTAAAGCCTTCCTTTACATGCATTACAGGAGTTCCTGTGCACCAGAAGGAAAGGGAACAGTGCAGGCTACATTCAGACTACCTAGATCACTGGTGTTAATTTCAGTATTTAAAGTGCTAGTTCAGTGACTACACTTTGTGCCATCTCTGGGAAGGCTAGTGTGATTGCTTTAAGGTATATTAGGATCTATATACAAGAAAGCTTTAAAAAAATGAAGAGTTGCTACTCTTTTTGTCTTATTCATAGTATGTATTAATAATGTAAGTTTTATCTTATTTTTCCTCTGTGAGTTCCCAGGCCTTGGTACCATGTTTCCTTCATAATAGGTTCTTAATACACACTTAGGGCAATTAGGTGGCACAGTGGATAGAGTCTTGGGGCCAGAGTTAGGAAAATCTGAGTTCAAATCCACCTTCAGACATTTACTGGTTGTCTGACCCTAGGCAAACCATTTATCCCCATTTGCTTCAGTTTCCTCATCTGTAAAATAAGCTAGATAAGGAAATGGCAAACAACTCTAGTATCTTTGCCAAAAAAAAAAGGAGTGGGGACTTTACTGATTCAAATATCCCTTCTAATAATGCAGACTGTAACCTATCTATGCTCATATGACTTGTCCATGTCCTCTCATACGGGGGCCCATTGGGTGGAATCATTGAGATTCCACCCAATATCCAATACCTTGGTGACTTTCCTAACTTTTCCTTGACATTGTAATGATGCCAGTGGAATCCTTTGGTTAATTACCTGTCATCCTTGTTCTCACCAGGTGAGCAGTCCATCCTTTTGCTCTCTATAAATCTCCCCAATGTCAGTTTTCACTCACGTACTCTGAGGTTTTTCATTTACCAGATTTTGCAGCCTGCTCCCATCTAAGTGGCTAAACATTTCTCTTTATGTAAAATTCATTTTCACTTCTTTGAAGATTATTGTGATTCATATATCCCAGGCATAAACAGTACACACAGACCATTGATATTAAAAAGAAGGTTGTGATAAGAATTCACTATTTGACAAACACTGCGGGGAAAACTGGAAAACAATGGGATACAAACTAGGTATAAACCAACATCTCACACCATATACCAAGATAAGGTCAAAATGGGTGCATGATTTAGCCATAAAGGGTGACACTATAAGCAAATTAGAAGAGCAAGGAATAGTATATCTGTCAGATCTGCAGGGAGGAGGAAAATTCGTGACCAAACAAGAGATAGAGAGCTTTACAAAATGCTAAATAGATAACTTTGATCATGTTAAATTTTAAAAGCTTTTGTACAAATAAAACCCAGACAAACAATATAAGAAAGAAATCAGAAGGAAATCAGTCTTTATAGCAATTATCTCTGATAAAGGCCTCATTTCTCAAATATATAGAGAATTGAGTCAAATTTATAGGAATACAAGCCAATCCCCAACTGATAAATGATCAAAGGAGATGAAAAGATAGTTTTCAGATGAAGAAATCAAAGTTATCTAGAGGCATAAGAAGTGCTCTAAATCATTTTTGTTTAGAGAAATGGAAATTACAACAACACTGAGATACACCTCACACCTATCAGATTAGTTAATATGACAGAAAAGGAAATTGATAGATGTTAGAGAAGATATGGGAAAACTGGCACACTAATGTACTGTTGGTGGAGTTGTGAACTGATCTAGCCATTCTGGAGAATAATTTGGAACTATGCTAAAAGGGCAACCTAGATGTACATACCCTTTGATCCAACAATACCATTACCAGATCTATATCCCAAAGAGATCATAAAAAAGGAAAAAGGACTTACTTGTGCAAAAATAATTATAGCAGTCCTTCTCATGACGGCACAATACTAGAAAATGAAGGGATGTGCATTAACTGGGGAATGGCTGAACAAGCTGTGTTATATGCATGTGATGGAATGCTACTGTGCAATAAGAACTGATGAAAAGGCAGATTGCAAAAAATCCTGGAAGGTCCTGATGCAAAGTGAAATGAGCAGAACCAGGAAAACATTGTATACAGTATCAGCATTATTATGTGATGATCAACTAAGAATGATTCTGCTCTTCTCAGCAACATGATGATCCAAGACAAGTACAAAGGAAAATGCTTTCCATATCCATTTAAAGAATTAATGGACTTTGAATGCAGATAGAAGCATTTTTACCCACTTACTTTATTCTTTCTCATAGTATTTTTTAAAAATCTGTTTCTTCTTTCACAACTGTAACTAATGTAAAATTTTTTTTTACCCAATAGCATATCTATAAACTATATAAACTTGCCTACCATTTTCAGAGGAGGAAGGGAGAAAATTTGAACTCAAAATCTTGTAAAAATGAATGCTAAAAATTTTCTTGACATGTAACCATGGAAAAAATTAAAATATTATTAAACATAAAAAGGAATAAATTTTAAAACAAAATCAAATAATAAAGAAAATTTTAAAGATAGGTTTGAGTTTTTTGAAGAAGATGAAGATCATTCATGGAGCTTCATAATTTCCTGAAGGTGATCTAATGTGCTTTTGACCAGTTTTTAAATTCTGGACCCCATTTGTTATTCACTTACACTGTTAACTGTAGATATGTACATCGATCAACAAGCTCCACAGGTTGCCATTCCAATGGCATTTCATAATCTAGACAATAAGTACCCTTCATTCACTTGGTGTTTCCTCTTTAGACCATAGGATCATAGGATTATAGCCTTAGATCTAGAAGGCATTATCTGGTCAATTTTTATGAGTAATTACAGACTCTAGGCTTGATATGGGACCAGCACAGACAGGAGCATGAAGGACTCCAACTTGGAGCTGCTAGATTTCATGCATTGCAGTAGTGAACAATTCTTGCCAGCATGTATCTCTCTATTTTATGACTTGCCTGATAGCTATGGTCTGAATATCACTGAACATGGTTGCCACCGTTCTAGGGGATCTTAACTGTTTTGTATCATGGACTCCTTTGGTTGTGTGGCAAAGCCATGGGACAAAAGAGGTGGCCAGCTACAGACACCAAAGAGGTGTCTATGGACAGGAAGATTTCAGTCATGTAATCTAGTGACCCGTCATAACCAGTAATTTCAAAATAAAGCGATGCTTGAATGACACTTCAAGATGTCTGCAACAACCTTAATGTGACATAAAAAACACTGTGATTTCTATTGGTGACAAAGCCACAGGTACAGTAAAAGGGATGGAGTTTGTTGCATATATTCAAAATTAAAGGAAAAGTAAATTTCATTTAGGTCAGTGAAAGTAATGATAAAATAATTTTTCCCTCACAAGTTCACAGAATCCACTGAAATCTCTATCTGTGGACCCTAGTAAGAACTCTTGCTCCACTGTTATTTCTTACAACAAATCTTGGATAATTCTGGTGTTTGGAAGAAGGACACCTTGTTGGAAGAAAGTGTGAAAGCTTATAGTACAAAAGTTTTTATTTTATTAGCAAAATTAAGAATTAATGCTGTTTAGAGTCTCTCTTCTGCAGTATCCCTTGAATGAGAAAGACAAAAATCAGTCTCTTGTGAATAGAAAATTTAATTTAAGGAGTGATCTTAATTCCCTATGTCGACAGATCAATAGAGGGAATTTATTGGTGACCAAACTAAGAGTGAGAATGTCCTTTTCTTAAGCAAATCAAAAGGAGATGTGCTCTTCCCTCCCATCACCCCAATCCCCTCCCCTACTTGGAGTCCAGTTTTCTGGAAAGACGGATCTCTAATTTAATACCTACATTAACAATGAGCTCTATATTTCTGAAATCGCTTCATCTTTTGTTTCATGGTTATTATTCAATTTAAGTTAGGAACTGCTTGAGGAAGGAAGGCTTTTCTGATTTAGTAAAAGGAATTCTCTTTCTTCAAGTAGAATACTGGAACACTAATTTACATAAGGTACACTTTGTAGATGTTGCTAAAATGGTAAGAGTAGATTGTTTTTCTTTCACAAGAACCTTTAAAGTGGTGTTTTGTTCTAATGAATTAAGTGCTTTCTCATTATCAACAAATAACAAGCAGAGGCATTTCTTATGTTCTCTATATCTTCGTTAATTGCTGTTGTCCAGTTATTTTTTGAGTTGTGTCTGACTGACCTCATCTGGTGTTTTCTTGGCAAAGACACTGCACTGGTTTCCCATTTTCTTCTCCAGCTTATTTTTACAAATGAGAAACTGAGGTAAACAGGGTTAAGTGACTTGCACAGGGTTGCACTGCTGATTAGTTAATTATATGATGATAAAGATGTGATCCAATGGGGAACACTATATACAAAAATCTTGTGTGTTCTCTACTAATATCCTTATAGAGGATGCTTTAATGTGTGTCTAGATAATGCTAAAATTTTTGTATAGTAGGGAAAAAAGGTGCATAGGTAGACAATTGTTGATGTTCTTTGGGTCACCAGGATTTCTTTTCATGCCATAGATGTCTGCCCTTCTTTCAGATATTTTGCATATTGATCTATCAGTGCTCTTGTAACTATGTCCCCTCCAGTTTAGATATCCTCTATGTATATTTGGTCCAATCAAGCTGGTTTCCCTCTCTTCTTTGTTCTCTTTGGTGCCATTTCTACATCCTCTGTAGAGGACTGAGATGTTTGAGTCAAAGTATGGTAGTTCTATGGACTTGATGATAAAAAAAATCAATTTTTTAAAAAATTGCAAATATCTTCCATTTTTCTTCTTTGTTGTTTTTTCATTTTCATCCTTAAATGTACTTGTAATGCCTTGACTTAGTTTGTTCTCTCACTAACCCATCTTTAAAGTCGTTTTATCTTCCACTGCTTCTCACTACTTTATAAGGTGATATTAATCTGCTGTTTCAGGAATAGAACATTGCAGAAAAGCTTTGCTTGATTAACAATAAAGTCAGATAGACTCATTTGGGCATTCAGAAAAGTTGGGTGGTTGGGGGAAGCAAAGGAACATAGTTAACACTATAGATCAGATTACTTTGCAATGAGGAAAATTTCGCCATTTTCCCTTGAACTTGAGAACTTGAACTTGTTCCCTTGAACTGCAGTAGCTGGGTAACAAAAGAAAGGACTGAGGAAGAAACATAGGAAGTGATACTTCATGGTACAGTGGAAAATGTGCTAGATTTGGAGTTATGGGAGCTGGATTGGAATAGGACCTCTTCCACTTACTAGCTATGTGACGCTGGGCAAGCAAATTAACCTCTCAGGGTCTTCATGTATAAACTTAGGGGAGCTGAATTAGACGATCACTGAAGCCCTTTTCAACTCTCATCTATGACCTACTTATCACATTCCCAGTAGAGTCTGCCAAGGTCAGACCTCATCTAGGCTGGTGTGTTTGGTTCCCTCTACATTTTGGTAAGAACAATGACAAGATGGCGTGTGTCCAGAGGAGAGTGACCAGGATAGGGAAAGAACATGATAATAGTCTGTCTCATGAGACTATGCCATATATCAGTTGAAGGAACTAGAGATATTTAGCCTGGAGAAGACATTTGGGGGACATGTGACAGCTACATGGAAAGGTGTACAGGAGCCCACTTGAACCAGCTTTTTAAGGCTGATGAGCATTTATATCTCATTAAGCATGAGTATTTACACGTGTAGCAAACGCTACAAATCAGGACTTGGTTTATTCTTGTGTTGCTTATCTAGCCTAAGAAAGTAATGGAGAAAATGTTAATAATGAAGATTAAAGTGTGTTGTAAATGCATTTATCCCCTAGGGAGCCAACTGTTAAATAGTTACCAACATATTTTTAAAAAGTATTTGAGAGAAGTATTGTGAAAGAAGAATTGGATTGATTTTGGTTTGGTTCCACAGAACTTAACTAAGAGCAATGGAAGAAAGAGTGGCAAAGAGGGAGATTTTTTTTGTCATGTGATATAAAGAAAAATTTCTTAATAATTTGAATTGACCAAAAGGGAAATGGACTATCTTAAGTGGTAGTTAGGTTTTCATCACTGGAAGTCTTCAAAGGAAGCTAAATGACCATTTGTCAGAGATACATTGTAACAAAAAAATTTCTTTTTAGGTATGGGTTGGACTAGACGATCTCCAAGGTCCTTCCAGGTCTTTAATTTTCTAGAGGGCCATTCATTCAGCAAATTTTTACCAAAGGCATACTGTGTGTTAGTTGTAGTCAGAGATTCAAAGGTGAATAAGTCATAGTTCCTGCCCTCACGGGGAATAGAGTCTATAAAAGTGAAAAGATTTGAAAGGACTAATACAATGACAACAGAAATAGAATGAAGGAGGTCTACTGTAATTCTCTATAAATAGTATGTGAGTTTGAAGTCATCTTGTTTTTTGTAAAGAAAAGCTATGCTTTGCCATCTGCACTGCCTTCCAATCTCATTGGGCAATGGCAAGTATGTATTTCATGATGATTAAATAAGATTAAGGGGTCTGTTCATATATTTTTTTTTCTGTTCAAATTCATGACCATGGTCTCCTGAGAGAGTCCTAACTAATGGAGGTGAGAAGTCTTGACAATAGGAATATTATAAAATAACTACATTAATGTCTCTATCAATTAAATAAATACTGAAACTTTTAAAACATAAGAACTTTGCTTAGTAAGAATCAGAAAAGATTCAGTAAGAAATGACTATAGTGAGAAAGCAAAGAAATGCAGAATGAAAGTAGAGAACATCTGTATGTTCTCCCTTGGAAATATTTAAACCAAAAACCTATTAAGGAAGTGTTGGAATAGTCCCTAGCTAGCCTCCCTACAGAGTCTCAGGAAACACTGAGGGCCTGATTGAATAGATCCTAAAGGTGACCAGAAAGCAGAGCAGTGTTGTCCAAGTGCAGGATCACTTTGCTCTTTCTTTACAACAAAGCTCCTTTACTTTCCTACAATTTGCTTCAATGTCCTCTCTCATTCCCCTCCCGAGTATTTAAAAAAAAAGTATGCAAACTATAAGTAAATATATGCTAATGTAAGGTAATTCTCCTGCATCTTACATGTGCAAAGAACTCAAAAAAGTTATTAATGGGCACCAGGTATTTAAGCAACAAAGTGAATCATTTCCTTCTAAGCAAGTAAGTTGTGAAAATTTATGCTAATCAGATTTACGTGTAGCCAAGCATTCGCAAATCAATGGAGAAATTACCTATGGTAGGCACACTAAATTCAGAATCACATTTAAAATTATGTTTATGCACATATACCTAGCACTTACCATGCACGTTTATTCCATATTAACAATGAAACAAATGATACGTTCTTTCTCCTATTTCGCTTTCAGCTGTCATAAATCTGTAAGATTTACAAACTGTGTGCTAATCAATGGAAGCCACCAATTTATATGCACATCCCAGCCTCCATAAATGCTACTCACCATGGTTCAGAGCTAGCAATCCCTCTTCTTTCTCATATTTCTACCTCCTCCATTGAGAGGGCCAGGGGTCTATTTGAACATAGTAGGAATGCTGGTTCCCTTGAAAATGTCATTTATTTAAGATTTACATGTAAAAATTAAGTTCCAGGAATGGACTTCTGTCTGTAGGACAGTCTCATTACTATGCATTACCTAATTCCTTCTGAGTCAGATGAAAATTCAAATTGGTGCAGAGGTATCCAAATTCTGCCCAACACTCCTTCTGACTCGTAAGAGCAACAGACTAGTAAATGGAGAAGACTCCCTGGTAAAACTATAACTAAGAATTTTTGTACCCAGGGCCACAAAAATTCATGTTTAGTTAATGGGGGAATAATACGAAAGGACTGATAAGGAGCTGGTTCTTAACTGCACCTCCCCTCTCCCAGGCTGCTGGTAGTCCCTTATTATTGTAACAAATTAGATGCTAAATTGTATTATTTCCATACTGCTGAAGGACTGACAGAACCACCAGTACCCTTTAAATTCTGCACCCTGGGATAAAACCCTAGTCTCCCCATCCTAGTTAAAACTCTGCCATTTGGTCACTCTTTTGGTGGTCAAAACTAGTTATTTTAGCAATATTGTTAATATCCCTTCTCAGTCCTTTCTTTTGTTACCCAGCTCCTACTATTCAGATTTTCCTGAAGTTCAAGAGAAAATGGTAAAATTTTCTCCTTGGCAAAGTTAGTCTGCTCTGTAAGTGCTAACTGCATTAGTTCCTTCACCTCCCTTTCCTTTTCTGAATGCCTAAATGAGTCTATTTGACTTTACTATTTCTCTAAGCAAAGCTTTTCTGGAATGTTTCAATCCTGTTAGGCAGAGATAACACCTAGTAGGTGGGACTACTTAATATAGACATTGCCCCTCAAGGATGCAAGATATTATAGAAAGAACACTGAACCGGGCCAGATCAATGGGATTCCCATCCTAGCGATTCCTCTAACCAGCTAGGGGACTTTTTGGCAAGTCATCTTATTTTTTGGAGCTCAGTGTCTTTGGATCTTTAAAGAAAGCCTTGGTCTAGATCAGGAGTTCTTGACGTGGAGCATGCGTTGCTTCTGAGGATGAGAGCAGCTTATTAGGAGGGTATAGGAACTATCTGGCAAGGCACCATGTGATCCTATTGAATTTAACTGGACTTCATCAATGAATAGTCCCTTTATTTTATTTATGTGTATATGTATACATAAGCTCTAGTTTGTTTCCTTTGACAATAATTAAGGAGAATGGAAGATTTTTCTTATGTGTATAACCATGGCAAACTCAAGAATTTATTTCCTTTCGTATTGAATATAATGAACAGGAAGGTTGATTTACAGCCAAAGGGAGCCAGGAACAGAAAAAAAGATTGGTAAGTTCTGTTCTAAACAATTTCTAAGTTCTTCCCCCCTTCTTTATAGTTATTTTAGTTTTAGAAAAGGTAACTGAGTTAAATATTCCCCAGTGAAAATTAGGACAAAGTTCATTTACTGGTCTTTTAATTTATGCTTGTTCCCCTAGACGAAGTTACCTTCTTGGGACTAAATAAATTGTCTTAATGGGTAGGAAATACTTTCCTATATTTTTCTCATGTTGAAATACTAGCCAGTCACTCAGTCAGTCAATAAACATTTATTAAGTGACAATTATGTGCCAGGCATTTTTGCTAAGAACTGGGGATACAAAGAAAAACTGAAGATAGTCCTGTAGTTAATCATAATACCTTCCATTTTAAATTTTACTTTCACATTTCCTATGATACTCAGAATAATTCTGTGAGTAATATATTATCTAAATTGGATGTTAGTATTCACATTTTACAAATGAGGAAGTTGAGGCACAGCAAAGTCATATAGCAAGTCAATAGAAGAATCTGGTTTCTTCTACTATGCACTAAGTGCTTTAGTGCTAGGTTTCTCCTATTACGGGCAGCTTGGTGGCACTATGGATTAGGCCTGATGTCAGGAAGACTCATCTTCCTGAGTTCAAATACAGCTTCAGACACTTACTAGCTGTATGACCTTGGGCAAATCACTTGACCCTGTTTGCTTCAGTTTCCTGAAGGAGAAGGAAATGGCTGGAGAAGGAAATGGCAAACCATTCCAGTATCTCTGCCAAGAAAATCCCCAAAGCACTAAAGAATGTAAGATTTTTAAGGGATTGCTGGATCCCTGGAGCCTAGAACAATGCTTTTATATCTTCAGAGACTGGTTTAATAAATGCTTATTTATTGATGAATTTATGCATAGCCTTGGAGGAACAAATACTTCAGAGACCAAAAATTGTTTCTGGATGAGTGATGAGGAATTTTCATAGGCAATGAGGAAAATGAAGAAGGTGTTTGGGTCTTTGCGTTACTCCAGAATTCAGTTTTGTGGGGAAGAGAGATTGTAACAGGTAAACACACTGTGGAAATTCAAGAAATGAGTTGGTTCCAATCTAGGCCTGATTGCCTCACTACCAAACAAGAGTGTGAAAACAGTTATCTGTTTTCACTACATCCCCTTCTCTCTAACCTTGTCCTAGATGATTCATAGGTTGCTGGTTTGTTACCAAAAGGTAGAAAGGATTAAAGGGAGACTATTTGTTGCTCTGTGGCCGAGGATAAATATTCAGCAATATATAGGAATGCTGAAGCTTGGCCCTGGGGAGCTACAAAGAAGAGACTTGGTTACTGCCCTCAAAGGGGGACTGGACATAACAAGATTCACACACATAAACATGCGTGACAGAAACACAAACATATACCCAACCAGCCACAGCTGTGCACAGTTAAACACAGAAATGCCTGAGTAGAGAAGTGAGGATGCAGAAAAAATTGGGAAAGAGCAAAGGTTATAGAAGATCTAGGAAATCTCAGTGGGAGAGGCAAGTTCTGGAGGAAATGAATTTTTTGGAAGCACTGTATGGCCAAAAAAAGTCTTTTTTCCCAAAGCTCTGGTTTGGAGACATTTGTCCAGCCTTGTTGGAGCCAGAGGAATTGAACTGAATTAAGTGAGGAAATGCAAATGGTTGTGTTAATGCTCAAGAAAAAATAATGCCTTGGAGAGAGGCTCTGGCCTAGAAATATAACTAACTCCACAAAGATGGGAGGCTATAATAATCTGAGAGCTCTGGATGCTTCTGCGGAGTGGGAGAATGGGAGGGGGAAGAAGAGAGAATCTAGAAAGGGCTGATTGAGACTGGAAAAGTGCCCATGTGCCTAGAACACAGGAAAGGAAACAGACTCAAGGGAATGGTCTGAATTGGCATTCAGGAAGCTACAAGGAAAGTGGTTTTGACAGGAAACTATGAGGGTGGATCTGGGATAGACAGAAAAAGACTTTGCTCTTTCTGATAACAAAATAACCAAAGGAAATAATAGCCCAGCCTTATCATTGAAGGGACAAGGAGAAATGTAATTAGTAAGGAGAAAAATGACCTCAAGGCTAGAATGTAGAGCCTAGAGGGGGAAAGCCTGGAAGACATGGGAATAATGCTTTAAATTTGGATCAGGTTAACAGCAAAAGAAAACTAGGCAACTGAGGCAGGTTGTTATCTGAGGAATGGAGTTTTTGCCTAGGCCATCTGTAATCCTGAATCACAAGAATTTGCAGATGTGGAGGAGGGAGTTTGCTAGCCATGGGACAATTGATTTTCACATCCTTCCCAGTGTAACACAAGCATCCAGGGCCATTGCTAGTCATCTTAACCTCTGTCTTGCCACTGGACTCCTATGGTTCCAGAGCAGACAGCGAGGCTGAGGACTTTGCACAGCTCTGACTCACTTAAATCCAATTCACATGCAAGTCAAGACATCACCCTCCTGGAGCCATTGGTCAAGAAGGACGAACAACAAGCTTGAGAAGAATCCTGAAAAATTGTTAATTGTCCTTTGTTTTCAAAGAGGACCATGACATCAGGAAGGTGATGGGAGGGAGGCTTTGTGCAAAGCCACCAGCTTTTCTCTCTCCTCCGGAGCCATCTGAGCCCACTGACAAGATATAGATCAAGATGACTGAAGATGGTGCTGGATGCAGTGGGACACCTTGGCCTTTTTAAGCTAAGGTCTTTCCAAGGTCTCAGTCCTGAAAGATAGTCCTGTGCTGATACTTAGCAAGCAGAGAGAGATATGACCAAGAGAGACTTGAATGGAGTGAATTTTGGAATTATGGATAGGAACTCTTGGAGCCATGAATACACATAGGAAATGGAGCTCATCATCCTTGGCCTCCAGAGCTTATAACTTCAGAGACCACAGAGAATGGGCCTCCCTTTAGTGAGATCACTCTCTCTCCTCATTTGAATCAAAATCTTAACTTGCTCCCAAAGAGCTCATTTACTCCTGTGCAGTTTTTGGCATAATCTAATCTGCAGAACTTCTCTGATTTCTATTTGCTATTTTGTTTGGATGAATAAGCTTATCAGCTCCTTGTTATTCATTTTTGTTTGTCTATTTGTTTTGGTAAGAGGGGAAGGTAGTATAACTAACTGGCACTTGGTGAGAAGGAGCTAAGCTGGCAAATTTCCTTTCCCTTCAAGAGCTCCTCAGTATCATCATTCTTGGACCCTTCCTACCCAGATAGCTGTTGACAGCCCTCCTCTTATTCTCTGACAGGTAGGTCAGACCTCAGCTTATATCTATCCATGCCACTAGCAACCTATTTATATTTAGACAACACACACACACACACACACACACACACACACATCTTACACCAGTAAATAAAGGCAGCTTTGATCTACAATTAGTTGGTTTCTGTATTTCCAGACTCTCCATCCTTCTCTATATTTCTCCATAAAAATGACAAAATAATTTCCTTAAAGTATAGGTTTGACGGTGTCACTGTTTTTCTCAAGAAGTCTCAATGGCTTTCTATTGTCTTAAGGATGAAATACAGACTCCTCACCCTAGCATTAAAGTCCTACTAAACCTGGTGAGAAACCAGTCTTCATACAATTCACACACTCCCTTTACTTGCCAGATTGGTCCACTTGCTGCTTTTAGGTATATGAGAGTCTATCTCCTTCCTCCATGACTTTGCATAGGCTGTGTCTCATGCCTAGAATACTCCTCTTTTTCATTTCCATCTCTTAAAATCCCTAGCTACTTTCATGTTCAGTTCAGGTATCCCCCTAATTGCTAATGCTCCTCCCTCCCTCCCATCTCACCACCCTCCTCCCCATCCTGGAAAGGCGGGGGAGATATTTGTTCCGTTTTCCATATTTTTTGTTTTTACTTCTCTGAGCACATGGTACATTTCTCCAGTAGGAGGTAATCCTCTTAAGGGCACAGACCGTTGTCCTAACACAGTATCTTGCAATAATAGGCCCTAAATAAGTGGTCCTTGAATTGAATTGTGGTTTTTGCCCTGACTTCTTCACATAGTAGGAAAATGAATTGTGTATACAGACCATGGGTGTTTGGGGTAGAAGGGAGGAGAAAGCGCATGAATCCCAAGGCTAATTTCTCCATTTGCATGTTCCCTGTGATAGCATTTTCATATCATACTTTGCTAAATCTCAAATTTAGAGAATTTTAATACCAAAAATTAGATGGTTATTTTCTAAGATAATTTGTAAAGGGAGAGAAGCCATGTAGTGTGGTAGATAGAGGGTCAGCATCAGTCAGGCACACCCAGATTCAAGTCTTACCTTTGACACATACTGGCTATGTAACTCTGGGTAAGTCACTTAAACTTTTCATGCCCCAAGTAACTCTAAGACTTTTGGATACAGAGCAGGTGACAATCTGCATGGATAGCGTTTCCTCACTGGCAAATTCCTATTCTATCAATTTTATCACAAGTCCAAAGAATAAAATATAGGGTAAAAAAATGAACAAACTTAGGAAGGGAGCAATATGTAGGAGTGTTATGGTTATTTTTTTAGGAGGCTAGCAAGGAAGCTAGTTAGATGGGGAGGGATTTTGGTGAATTATGCTCTTCCCTCCTCTTTGGAATATTTGGGAGCACAGATAAAACAACAGATGGTAAAGCTATTTGCAACAAGGGGGTTAGTAAAGTCAAAGCAATGCTAGGCTAGCATCGTTTAGAATCATCGAGTCTGCATAGTCAATATTGAGAAGTGCACAGGAAGAAAGCACTGGGTGGGCTATAAATTAAAGCTTTATTTTCCATGGATTGACTCTATTGGTAAATTTGTTACCAGGATGGATTATTACAGTTTCCTGAGCCTCTCAAAATGCCAGCCCATGCCACCCCAAACCAAGGAACCATTAATGTCTAACCTAGACTTAATCTTCAATTAACTAAAAACAATGAGCCTAAGTTTTTTTGTGAGTAAACTCAAGAAGGCAACAGCGATCTTCCAATTACAACAATTAAGCTCTTAATAGGCACAGGAGGAAGTCAATTCTTTCCAAGTGAAATGTGATCTTTCCTGCTGGAAGAATGTGGATGTCCTGGACACAGGATAAACAGGAAATGGATGAGAGCAAGGTGGGAGTGGTGGGGATGTTCCAAGGCAAGATCAGAGAGGGCCAAGGTTCCTGCTGAGCTCTCCGTGTCTTGGAGTCTCCTTGAACATTCTGTTCTGGGGCTCAGCATGGCCAGAGAAATGTTCAAGTACACGGTACAGAAAGTATGCAAGGCCAGAAATCCAATTGAACAAATGTACACCTAGAAAAACCAAAAAAACCTAAGAGAGGGATGCAGATATGTTAACAGGAAGCCTAGCCTGTTAGGCCAAGAGAGGTCCTCTGAAGGAGTCACTTTCATGGCTCAAAAACTCTTGGGTTATGGCCCAGGGTCTCTCTCAGGAAGCTTGGGATTTTGGTGACCCACTGGCCAAAAGGGAGGTTTTAAAGCTAAAGAACCTTAGAAATAAGATTGCTGAACTGGAAAATAAAATCTCTCAGAGTAAGTATTTTCAAATACTTGGGAGGACTCAGTGACTTGCAAACAATTGAAATGATAAGAACAACTTCCATAGCTAGTTATTATGAAAGCAGACTCTCTAGGGACCTCCACTTTTACAACACTGTTTTGGCATTGTTTTACTTGCAACACTGCCAAGAAATAAGAAACACTGAAAATACTGAACCTAGATTTGTTTAAGAGCAGTTCAAATTTCAGGTCTTTTATTGTATTATATTGCCTCCTGCCTTGGTCAGAAGGGAAATATCATCTTATGGTGAGTACCGCAAGGGGCTTATGAAAAGGAAAATGATTCCCACAACTGTAAAAAAAAGAAAAAAAATTTAACTAGTGTGGCTATCACATTTAAGAAGAAAAAATGCAAGAGACTCAATCTCTCTGATCTCTCTGAGCGGGATTAATAGAATGGTATGGTACAGAAGTTTTGAAAGTGTGGTCTGCAAACAACTGGGGATCCTCAAGACTTTTTCAGGGGGTCCCTGAAACCCTTGATGGTTAGAGCTATATTCATAATAATACCAAGGTGTTATTTGCCTATTAAAAATTTTCTCCATCTTATAACAATGTAGTATCATACAGCCAACTATATTGTTATTGTATTTCATAAACTTGTTGTCTATGTTTAATGTATATCATATACTTCAACCAAAACAACCTACCACAAAAGACTGAATGCAGAAACAGATATCCAGCTATAATCCATTGTCAGTCATTAAAGACATTTATGAAAATATGTAAAATAATGCTAATTCCCCTAATTTTTTATTTCAGAAAATAATTAATTTTCATAAATATTATATTATGTTGACACGTAATGAGTTTATCATTATTTTAAAATGAATAAGTACAAATTTTAAAATTTATCATTTAAAATTTTTAATCCAATAAAAATTGATCATGATAAGTCAAGTAAACAAAAGCTTTTTGGGATCCTTAATGATTTTTAATAGTGTAATGGGTTCTGAAACCAAAAAGTTTGAGATGGACTGGTTCTTAAGAGTCAGGAAGATCTGGGTTTGAATGGTACCTCACATGATTACTACATCTCTACCCTGGACAAGTTCATCTTTCTGGGTCTTTGTTTCTTGTAAAATGAGGTTAGACTTGAGGACACCTAAGGTCCCTTCCAGCTCTAAATCTATGATGCATGACTATTCATAGGTCAGTGGGAAGTTTTATGCTGTCCTCAGCTATTCAGATCTACTTTACTGGATATGAGTAATTTATGCAAAGAGGAATAGCTAGACCCTGTTCTGCTAAATGACGGACCTAAATTAGATGATCTCTAAAGTCCTTTTGAATCCTATTGGATTAAGTCATGGGTTCTTTATCTGGGATGTATTAACCCTGAAGGGATATGTAGACAGACTTATAGATATCCTTGAACTTGGTTGAGGGAGGTAAATAAATGTATATAATAAAATATTTTACAACATAATGTATATTAAAATTGAAACATATAAAACATAAAGATAACATATAATATGTACATATTTTGATTCCTTTGAAATTCTATGTAGTTTATTTTATATATTTAAAAACATTATTCTGAGAAGGGGCCATAGACTTCACCAGACTGCCAAAGGGATACAAGACACTCCCAAATATTAAGAACCCTTGAATAAAAGGAAGGTGAACATAGGAGTGTTACTCAGTAAAAGGACATATGGGCTAAAGGATTGGTGAAAGGATAAAGACGGGGAAAATACTGTTTTGCTGTTATTTTGCTCAACTGGAAATTAAAAAGAATAAATGAACACCCCCAAACTTTTAGTTGCCCAATTTCCTCCCCATCCCAACCCTTAAATCAAAAACTCTGGGTAAAGGTAGTAGTGTGAATCTGCTTTTTCTTCTAACAAGAGCAAAGAAATACTTTTAAAGTCTTGCTAAAGTAATAAACATTCTTTCTTTTTTGGAAGAAACAGCTTTTTTAATTTAAAAATGTCTGAAGATGTTTGATTTCAATTTCCATGCCACTTTCCTTTCTCCACCTCCCATCTTCATGCCATAGCATATCATGGCGCGCATTTTTCCTCTTCCCCCTTTCCAGTTCTTGCTCTGCGAATTGTAATCAAATCAATACTACCATTCCTGGAAAGGACACCATTCTCTCTGACTTCCTCATCTAAAACCCTCCTCCTTGTGACTGTTCCCCTAGAATTTCCCCTTCTAGAATATAAGCTTCTTGAATACTAGAGCTGTTTTGCTTGCACTTGTATTTTCATTCCCAATACTTAATATAATGCTTGGCCCATAGTGAGATACTAAATAAATGCTCATTCATTCAAAAGCTAATCTTTACAAGATCTTAGCATCCCAGATTTGGAGAGAAGCCTGGCAGTCCAACCCTACCCAAAAAACATTTCTCCCTACAACTAGCTCAACCTGTCATCTAGCCACTATGTGAATATATCTCATGATGAGGAACCCTCTACCTGATAAGGCAGACCATTCCATTTTGGAGTAGCTCAATTCTAGTTGGTAGAGGTACTTCCTCATATTGAGTTGAACAGTATGCTTCCCTATAATTCCCATCGGTTGACTTTTGTTCCACCCTTTTATTTGCTAATATTCCATGATTCTAAGGAATTCTATTTGAAGAAAGTAATATTTCTGGTAAAGTATCTCATCCCATAGGCAAGCGCAAAAGTGGAGAGCAATAAGTAAAGGACAGAAGATTATGTCAGGGCTGGAAGGGACCTCAGAGGTCATATAATTGAACTCTCTCGTTTTATAGAGATGAGAAATTTTGAAGCCCAGAGAATGATTTCCCCAAGGTCACAGAGCTAGTTAGTGGGAGGGCTCAGGCTAGAGCTCCAGAGATAAATATAATACTTCTTCCCCATGGCAGCCCTTCAAATATTTGAACACTTTACTATAATCTTCTCTATCTACTGGCAAGTCTTCTTTTCTTCAGGCAAAACATGCCTGGTTACTTAATAGGGAATAGTTCCGAATCATATCACTCTACCAAGCATAGTGCCTTGCTTGCCAGTGTCCTGTAGGAGCTGAAGTGGTCACTCTCCTCTGATGGGCTCTACTATGGGAAACAGCAGTTAGGATCACCTCAACCATAACAGGTTTATTTCGTGCATGCGCGCGAGCACACGTGTGTGTGTGTGTGTGTCCATGTGTGTGTGTGTCCGTGTCTGTGTGTGTGTGTGTGTGTGTAAAATAAGAGGATGGAAAGGGGGCAGGATATGCTTATTCACATAGCCAGAAAATACATTCTGATACAAGAAAAGCTGCCTTTTAAATGGATTTATACATAACTTTTCCACCTAGTTTCAAAAATTCTAATTTCCATTAGACTTTGGGAATATGGTGACTCGCCTATGCTAAAAAGTAAATAAAATAAAAATAAAAAAAAAGGTATCCATGGTTAATCTGCAGTATTTTTTTTTGTCTTTTGGTGATAAAAGTGTAGTTTGTTTCTAAAGTTGAACTAGTTAAATGTCAGTTATGAGAACAGTCTTTTTTGCTTGCCTATTGCCAAGCCAAATACAAAGGCTTGTAATTCTACCTGGATTCTTCCTTCTGTAGACAAGACTCATAGGATCAGACTCAGAGTCAGGAAAGAATTAGAGGGCTTGTAGTCAAAAATCATAACTTTAGGGGTGGCAGTGATCTTAGAAACTATTAAGTACAATCACTTGATTTTACAGAAACACAGACAAAATTAAAAAAAAAAATTGTGAAGGTTCCTGGCCTCCTTCAAGTTCCAGTTAAAATCTCACCTTCTCCAAGAAGCTTTTCTTGATCCCCTTTAATACTAGTGCTTTCTCTCTGGTAATTATTTCTTATTTATCCTGTATATAGCTTCCTAGTACATAGTTATCTGCATGTTGCCTCTCCCGTTAGTCTGGGAGCTCCTTGAGAGCAAGGAGCTTTGCCTTTGCCTTTATTTGTATCCCTAGTATTTAGCACAGGGCCTGGCACACAGTTGGTGCTTAATATATATTAACTGACTTGCTAATAAGTGTCTAAGGTAGGATTTGAACTCTGGTATTTCTGACTGCCCGATTGCAGTGTTGTAGGAAGTAGCATTTTGGGCAGCTAGGTGGTGCAGTCACAAGAACACTAGAACTGAATTCAAATACAGCCTCTAACAGTGACTAGCTGTGTGACTCTGAGCAAGTCATTTAACCCTGTTTGCCTCAGTTTCCTCATCTGTAAAATGAGCTGTAAAAAGGAAATGGCAAACCACTCCAGTACCTTTGCCAAAAAACCCCTCGAAGAGTCAGACACGACTGAACAAGTGAACAATTTCTGTCTCACAGTTTGTTCCGCTTTCTATCTTTCATTTTACAAAGCTTACATATTTACTGAATTCGAGACTCAGAGAGATGAAGTAATTTGTCTAAGACTGCACAGATTCTCCTGCAGTAAGTGGGAGAAGCAGGATTCCAAGCCATGTCCTCTGCCCTCACATTCAATGCCCTTTTCTGTTGTATCACAAGGAGTTTCCTGAGAAAGCTGAGCAGTACAAGGACATTCCAAAAAGAGGTACAAAGTCTTGGCTCTCCTATGCTCTCTACAAACAGAGGACTGGATAATTTTCTTCCTCTAAGTATTTAAGATACATGAGTGTGGGGTGATCAAGGGGGTATAAATTTCTTCCTATCTCCTCTATTAGAAAAGAATTGCTAAATAAATGATGGGCACATTATTGAAGTGGACATTATTCCTCCCTGGGCCCCTAGGTTGAGAGATAGCTGTTAGGTTGCTGGGCAGGGTTGGATATCTTGCCTAGTAACAGTTTTTTTGTTTGGGCCTCTGTCAAAATGTTATTCCCCTTTGGGTTGTGAAATATCTGATGAATTATTAACAGTCATTTTTGTTTAGTCCATTTGCATGGTAACCACCTGTGCCCCACTAATGTTAGACCCCCATTGTCAGGTAACTACCTGTGTGCCCCCCTAATGTTAGACCCTCATTGCCAGGTAACCACCTTCTGTTGAGTCCTCCCCACTTCTTGATTGGCTACCTCTCCTGGTACCTGTTTTCTGTTAGGGGTCCTTTGCCTAGTAGCACCCTGACAACCACCTTCTGTTTGGGGATTCTTGCCTAGCAGCAAGCCCCTGTCTTGCTCTGTCAGAACTCTATTGTTGTGGAAACCGCAAGGCTGTACCAAGTAGCACCGAAATGCTTAAAATGCACTCACCCACCTCAGTTTGGGGCTGTCTCCTCTGGGTCTCTCCATGAGGCAGCTGCCAGCCTGGCTAATAAATGACGCTCTCAAAATTCCTAATTGACTTTTGCCTGTGACTTATTAACTCCGTCCATTTCAATTATCTAATCCAATCCAACCCAATTTAATGCTATTATCATTAAGTAAACATTTATTAAGCAACCACTACAGAAAAGGTGCTGAGACACGATGAGGAGGACTCTTTTGTTACTGTTTTTGCTTAGGTGGCCAACACCATAAGGCCAAATCCTAGCTTACAGACCAGGGCATGTTTGGATAGCTGCAGTTTAGAATGAAGGCTTCATTGATACTGCAAAGTAATCCTCCAGGAGGATTGATTTTTATTTGACTATTGATGGCCTAGAGCAGAAAGCTAATCCTGAAAGGGCCTAGTTTCTTCAGGACCCCATGTCTCTTCCCACCCCCACCCCCACCAGTCTCCTACCCCTTAATGAATCTAAGATTAACTCAATTCCTCCAAGGATGAAGAAGGAATGTGGCAGAGTTCCATCTTACTGTGTGTACATAAGCCTGCACTGCAAAGCTCACCCCAACCCTCATAAGGACAATCTCAAAATAAATTTGTCAGTGACCTCTAGAGTACAGGAACAGGAAGGGAGGGCCTTTGCTCCAGGCCTCTCTCACCAGACGCTCAACTTCTACAGAGCTGAGAAAAACTCTAGGGAGAAAAGTCCTTGTGGTAGTTGTCAGATTCTGGGCATGTGCTATCTGCAGGGTCCTAAGAAAACTCATCGAAGGGTTGGATCCTTGCAAATCAACTTTGCAAGCCCAGCTATACTTCTCAGCTAAAAGAAGGAATTCTACACTGTATAATTGTAGGGCTAAGCTTGTCCCAAAAGAAGAGATAGGCAAATATTCTCCCTATATTTCTTTGCAGACGTGGGGGACTGTGGGCATAGAACACAGACTATGCTGTCAAACTTGGTTGATGTGTCTGTTAGTTTTGACAAAGTGCTTCACCTCAATCCCATCTTTCTTTTTTATTCTTTATTATAATGGATGGCTCTCTGGGTGGTAGAGGGGAGACAGCTTGGCAAAAGGTGATATCCATACAAAATATATGAATAAACATTTTTTAAAAAGAAAAGCTGTTCTACTCACTGAAGGTTCGTATGGTGTCACTGGGCTGGCTGAGGGAGCTGGCTCCAAAAGCATTCACAGCCTTCACAGCAAACTGGTACTGAGTATCTGCAATGAGTCCCTTAAGAACCATGGAGTCCATCTGGACTTGTTCTTTGATGAGAGTCCAATTGGTGTCAAAATCTGGCCTTTATCGTTTGAAAAAATAGAAAGAGAAGAGAGGGAAAGAGTACTTCAGAAATGCTAGAGGAAAGGAAAACTGTATAAACCAACAACATTTGAACTCTGGAAGCAATACTCATAAAAATGAATAATGGTTTCCTATCTAAAAAGGGACCTGTATTGTAAATCAGAGGCTGTATATTTGTGTGTTCTCCCTATAAAACACATTGGATAATTTGTGGGATCAGTCTTAAAACTCGATTTAAAGGTTGCTTCTTGCTCTTTCCCCTCCGCCATTTAGAATATGACTGAAAGATAACAGCATTCAAGGACTCTTCTGTCCAGATGTTATATAAACACACATGCACCCAGCAATCCCCATCCCTGGAGGTCAGGGGAACAGAGATGTAATCTATTCCCAACTTGAAGTTCATAAAACAAAGATTTTATAGGGTGACTAATTGTACTAATGCCTAGGAGAAAACCCTACCGTTCTTGGCAAGTCCTTACTTGTACCCAAAATGTGAAAGGAGATTTAACAGCCACAGGCCTGAGAGGGCACTAAATTTTTACATTTTCCCCAGTAGGCCCCATATAGAAGTGTAAAAATTGTCCCAGGGTACCTGTCTGCCTTCAGGCTCAGAACTTTCAGAGGGGTCTCTGAATGAACCCTCCAAAGAAAATAAGCCAGGGTGACAGGGAACCAGGGCTTCCACAAACATCCCACAGTCATGCTCCAGGTATTTCTGGCATATTGATTGCATCTATGGATCATTGAGGCCCTTTGATTCTTAGTCATTCACAGATACAGAATTTGAGTTCTGGAAGGGATAACAGACATCATTTCTGACGTCCTTTTACAGATAAAGAAGTGACCAAAGTTACAGTTATTGGCTGAACTGGGTATGGATTCCAGAGCTCCTGACTACCAGTCTTGAATGACCATGAAATCACCCAGTCTCTATCATTTAACAGGGGCACCTAGGTGGTGTGGTGGATCGCAGCAGTCAGGAGGAACTGAGTTCAAATCTCACCTCAGACACTTGACACTAGCTGTCTGACCTGGGGCAAGTCACTTAACCACAATTGCCTCATCCTGGGTCATCTCCTATCCTCCTGATGAATATCTGGTCACTGGATTCAGATGGCTCTGGAGGAGAAGTGAGGCTGATGACCTGCACAGCCCTCCCTCACTCAAAACAAAGTCAAGTGCAAGTCATGTCGTTATTTCTCTGATGGCATGGTCTTCTTTGGCCACGAAGGACTAACACACACACATTTAACAAACATTTAGTAACCTCCCCCCACAATGACAATTACTAGAATTGTTCTGGTCTTGCACATATTCTCCAGAGTAAAGATCATGGCATCATAGATTTAGAACTAGAAAGGACTCTAGAGGCCACTAAACTCTATCTGCCCTTACGCCTTTTGAAAACCGAGGCACAGAGAGATTAACTAACTTGCCCTGGGTCACACAGCTAGGAAGGATCTGAGGCAGGTTTTCATTCTGATGGCTCATTGTGATGTGACATCAACCCTGGGTTCCTAAAAGTTATTTCCAAGGTTGTACAGATTCTGGAAGATTCTACCAGGCTTTGAATATGGTCCTAAGAACAGACTATGCCTGCTTTTCAAGGATCAGCCAAACTTTACCACCATCACTATCACAACTACTGCTACTACAACTATCGTAATTTACAGAGCACTATAAGATTTGCAAGACATTTAATACATTAGACTTCCTTTGAACCACACAGCAACCCCATTTGATAGGGTGACAGGCACTCAGTTCAGAGGGATTTATCACCAGTAAACTGGCCAAGTGAGTTCCTTGGCTGTGGCAAGCCATGACACAAAGAAGAATACAGTAATTAATAAACATTAAGTTTTTACTTAACGTGTAAGGAACTATGCTAAGTGTTGGGGGCATGAAAAGAAAGAAAGAAAAAGCAGAAGCAGCCCCTACCCTGGAGAAGCTTATATTCTAATGGAGGAGATAACTTGTACATAAATATGTAAATATCAGATACATGCAGAGTAGAGGGAAGGTTAGTGTGAGTGGGGAGGTACTAACAGTTTGGGGCACTGAGTACAGCCTCTTGGTGCGTGAGTAAGCTGAATCTTAAAGGAAACTGGGAATTCTAAAAGAAAAAGTTGCGGGGGGGAAAGAAGAGAGAGAGAGAAAGAGAGAGACAGAGAGAAACAGAGACAGAGCTAAGAGAGACAGAGAAAGGTAGAGAACAGAGAGACAGAAATAAAGACACAGGGAGACAGAAATAAAGACACAGAAGAATCCCAGGCATGGGGAGCAGCCAATGAAAAGATCTAAAAGTTGGGAGATGAGGCATTATGTATGAGGAGTAGCAAATAGGCCATTGTGGATGGACCTAGAGTGTGTGGAGAAGAGTAATGTGTAAGGAGACCAGAAGGACAGGAAGGGGCTGGGTTATGAAGAGCTTTAAATGCCAACTAAAGGAATTTATATTGGGTTCTAGAGGTAGGATGTCCTATGTTTAATTTTTAGTGTTAGATATTTACCTGAGGTTCAAAGATGAATGAAGTAATAGCTAACTTTCCTATATATCATAGGAAAATCACTTTCCTAACTGGGCGGAGGATGGATTATGTTGGAATGAAGAGACACTTGAGTCAGGGAAACCAGTTAGAAGGCTGTTGTAATGGTCCAGGTGAGAGGTAATGAGAGGCTTAACCAGAGTGGTGCCTGTGTGAGTAGAGAAGGGGATTCATACAGGAGATGTTATGGAAAAAGAAATGACAAGATTGAGAATCTCATTGGCTACGTGGGATAATCAAGAGTGAGCGATGACAGTGAGAGATGTCATCAGGAATGACAATAAAGTTGCAAACTTGGGTGACTAGAAGGGTGACGGCACATTCAACAGAAGACTGTAAAAGAAGAGGGGGGATTTGTGGGGAAAGGTTATGAGCTCTCTTTTGTACATGTTGAATTTGGGATGCCTGGAAAACATTCAGTTTGAGATGTCTAAAAGGAAGCTGATGATGCAAGAATGAAACTCAGGAGGAAGACTTTAGGGCTGGAAAAATAGATCTGGGATTATATAAATTAAATATATATATAAATTATATATTTAAATAATATGTAATTATTTATATATATAAATTATATATTTAAATAATATGTAATTATTTAAATATATAATATATAAATAATATATAATTATATAAATATATAATAAATAATTAAATATATGTAAATCATATGTATTATATAAACATAATAATAGCTATTAATAGCTAACGTATATAGCAATTTAAGATTTTCAAAGTGCTTTACAAATATTATCTCATTTGATCCTCAAAGCAAACCCAAGAGGTAAGTTGAATAATTATCCCTATTTTACAGATGGAAAAACTGAGGCAGGCAGTGGTTAAGTCCAGGGGTCACATAGCTAATAAGTATCTGAGGCCAAATTTGAACTCAGGTCTTCCTGACTCTAGAGCATGCACTCTTTCCACTGTACCATCTTGTTGTCTTAACTCATGGGATCTGATGAGTTCACTAAGTATGAGATCATAAAGAAAGCCCAAGGAAGAGTCCTGGAATACATCTTTTTAGTTAGTGGATATCACACGGATGAAGATCCCAAGAGAGCCTGAGGAGTCATCAAACAGGTAAGAGGAGAGCCAAGAGAAACTCATCACAAAGAGAATGTCAGGCCCCTTTTAACTTCTGAGGTGATGGCAGCAGAGGGGGAACATAGGTAGATGGTATGGAGAACCACACAGTTTTACTGCAAGAACTAAAGCAACTGATGCAAAGTGAAGTGAGAAGAACCAGGAGATCAGTGTGTACAATAACAGCAGTGTTCTAGTGATGATCAATTATGAAAGACTTGGCTACTGTGATCAATACGATGATTCAAGGCAATTCCAAAGGACTCATGATGAACAAACGCTATCCACCTCCAGAGAGAGAACTGATGAACTCTATGAGTACAGACTGAAGTAGAATTTTCTTGCTTTTTAATTTTTCTTTCTTTTTTTTGAAATGTGGCTAATATGGAAATGTTTTGTATGATTTCACATGGATAACTGACAGCAAATTTTCTCGCTTTCTCAGTGGGTGGGACAGGGAGGGAGAGAATCTGAAACTCAAAAATGTAAAAGAATGCTAAAAATAAATAAATATTTTTTTTAAAAAAAGAGTCACATACTTTTTAGACTATCCATAAAGATCATCTTTATTGTTGGCACTCAGAATGTGAGATACTTAGTCAACAACCAGGGTCTGCTGCTGCAGCAACAGTATCATGTCAATATTGGTATTCTTTCTATGAATGCAATTAAAAGAGTTAAGGAAGTTGAAGCTAAATGGAAGCTAAATTGGATCCAGAGTCAAACAGAAAGGTGGGTGTAGGTAATAACAACAATACTTAGCACATTTATATAGTATTTTAAGTTGTGCTTAATATATGTTATTTCATTTAGTTCTATAACAGTTCTATGAGGCAGGCACTCTTATTTATCCCCATTTCACAGTCAAGGAAACTGAAGACTAGCTAGAGAGGTTAAGTGACTTGCCTAACATCACACAATTAGTAAGTGCCTACTTACTAATGGCCTTTGGCCATTTCTGATTCCAAGTCGAGCACCATCTTGCTTCAGAGGTTATGTTTATCAACATCCAAATCAACAAAAAGTATCACTATGTGGAGTAACTGATTGTTGGCTTTCTAGGGCTCATGATGAACCTAAGGAGAAAAGGGGGCAGAGGGTGCTAAGACTCATAAAATCTTTTTGGTCATCTATAAATGTCTATAAAATGGTTCATGCTTTAAATGGGAGATTCTTGCCCAAGTGACCAGTAAGTGCTCCTGCTGTTAAAGGAACTGAGTTATATCAGTAATATGTAATTATATATAAAATATATAATATTAACATTCTTCTTAGAAGTGAAGCTTTATCAACTGTTGTTCATTCCTTTCAGTTGTGTCTGGTTCATTGTGACCACATTTGGGTTTGTTTTATTTTTTGGCAAAGATACTGGAGTGGTTGCCCATTTCCTTCTCCAGATGAGGAAACCAAGGCACAGGGTCACACAGCTAGTAAGCATCAGAAGCTGGATTTGAACTAAGGAAGATGAGATTTCCTGATTCCAGGCCCTGCACTCTATTTACTGAGCAACTAACTGCCTCCATAAGCGAAAGCTGGGAGGTACCATTTCTTACTGGAGAGGCAAATGAAAGTGTTAGCTTAATTAGCTACCTAAAAAAAACTAAGGAACATTTCCTTGTTAAATTACAAAGCTGATAACATATAGATTTTCACCTATAACTTTTGGCGTTAGAGAGTTATCTGAAGTTCAGAGATGTTAAGTGATTTGTTCATAATTACACAGTTAATGTGTCAGCTCTTCCTGATTCTGGATTTATCACCCCGGATGCTATGTATGCTGCTCTGCCCCCTCTATGGATCACATTCACTTGTGAAACAACTATTGTGGAGATAGTTGCAGATTATAGGCTGGTGTCTGTTGAAGAGGTTGGGGAATGGCATAGTGGCAAATAAATTTTGCTGATGGTACTATTACTTAATAAACACCTATAGATTATATCAATATAGAGTTTAAAACTCAGTGACTTCATTGCAAAGATAGGGATAGGGAAGATCATGAAAAATATATTGGATAACATAATTCAAGGGTAACAAATGAAAGCATACAAGGCATTTGAATTATACAGATGTCTTGTGCTAATTAGTACAACAAAAGAAGAGTGTTGAGAGGCATTGAATGTCATGAAATTAAAAAACGACATTACTTCTATTACAACAGACTTGAGACCACTGGTTATCAATGTGGGAGTAATTTCCAAATCAGCTGTAAGTATATAGTGAAGTCATTGATTTACTTGAACACAAATCAAAATCAACACCAAATTAGAAGAAGAAAAAAAATGTGATGAGTACGATTGAAGCAACTCCTTCCTGACCTATCTGAATAAGTCATTAGTGACCCCCAAATGGGAAATGGTATTAAGGCGCTATATGTGAGGTACTGGTTAAGTACTGAAGATAGCACAAAAGGCAGAAGAGAGCTCCCAGGCTAATGGAGTTCAGAGAAAGTAAAGGTCATTGTGGGCTAGAGCAGTAAGGAAATGCCTGCATAGGAGTGGTGGGACCTGGATTTTGAAGCATGCATGGAATTTGGATAGTAGGCAGATGTGGGGAAGGAGGAACTTTTAAGGGGAATGGGTGTAAATAGGAGAGCAAATAGCATGAGCAGAGACTTAAGATGAATATAGCATCTGACTGGTGAGAAGGGTCTATACTGGAGATTAATGAGAGATAGACTGGCTGGAGCCAAACTGGGGGGGATGAGGAGACATCGAAAGCTAAGAAAGAATCTGTGCCTTATACTCTATGTATGCGAAACCCTCATCATCCTCGTTGTTCAAGGCCGTGTGATGCCCCCTGATCATCTCAGTGTAAATACCTCAATCAGGAGATTATTAAAAGAAAGCAGGTATTGTGACACTCAACTATTTTGCTTTTTTCTGATAATGCCCCCATTGAAAGATTTCTTTTAGCTGATAAAATATGTTTAGATTATCTATGGAGTTATTTAATCCAGGTTAGTTCTGTTTCTCATTACTATGAATAATTGAGAGCTGACTATAGTTGATGCCTTCAGTATGAAGTTGAAAAAACTGAGTAATCTCGGGACAATTCTTCCATCTCTACTAATAAGTGATGTGTGTAAGGCATTTTCTTATAATAACTTGCATGCCTCATGGCTTTAGTTAAGTGGTAAAAACATTGCCCCTTCAAACAGAGAGGATGAGGAGCTGCTGGATGGTTTCATAGCTGCCAAACTTTTCATGAGAGCCAAATTTATCATCAAAGAGAAAAAAAATGAAGTCAAAAGAAGGAAACACATTTACAAACTGAAATTAGAACAGAATCATTCCAACCCAGAAAAGTCAGCTGGGAATATCTACAAGTAAAGTCGGAAAAGATGTGACCTTTGAGATAAAATGATTCTGGTGTCCTTTCCTAACATGTCCTTGTGATATTTATTGCAGGAAAACCCTCCAAATGCTTTCTGAATGTGCCTCTGTTTACACAGGACAAGCAGCCAATATTACCAATGGTCTTAATTTTTATTTTATGTGAATATTTTAGTGAAAAATAGTATTGTGCATTTCACATCCATTTGCTACTGGAAAGAAACACAAATGGATGGCTTCTTTTGCTAGTCAACCCAAGATTTATTCAAATCCTCCAGGTTTTATTTTTTCAAGGGAAGAAAGAAAAGAAAGGATGGTACACTGATTGAAGAGCTGTTTCTAACTATGAATCCTAGCTTGACTCTGATTACCTCACTGGCTTCCTGACTTGAATACTTGTTGTCTGACAAGATCCAGAGTTCACAAAAGAGATTGGGAGAGAGACACGCTCCAGGCAAAGGTAAAAATGTAGGGGATATGGTGAATCAGGCAAAGGCATAACCTTAAATTCCCTTTTTAGTCAAAGAAATTTCTTTCCACCTAAATATAATGTCCCAATTACACCCAGGGGACCTTAGCAGTCATATTCTGGCAAATGAAGATGTTCGTTAAAAAACCATAGGAAGAAAAGGGTGCATGGCAGCATGGGCTGTCCTGCATGATAAACATGATGCTCCTGACCCACTGTCAATACAGACTTTAAATTACTCCCCTCCCCCTCCCTCTTTTTTTTTTAACCACTAATGGGAATATTTCCTCTAAGTTGTACAATCTCCAATCTAATTTTCCTTTTGATCAATAACATTCATTGGTAAGATAGACATCTGGAGAGAGGACCAGAAAAACTAGAGCTGTCATCAAAGATCACTCCATATAATCACCCTGTTCAAGAACACAGTAGTCCATCTGGCCATAGAGATGGAGAGAAGGGACAGAAGAATTCTCTAAAGCTGCGTCACCTTAAAGCTCCCTTCCTTTCCTTGGATACTCTGCACATTGCCACTGAATCATCAACGCCAACACTAACCTCAATGGGATAATTAGATCCAAAGGGCTAGTGTCATGTCTACTTGGCCACCTCAGGAATAGACATGGGGCTTTGAATATAACATGTGCTTAATCAACGTTTAATGAGTTACATTGAACTAAATATCTCCCTACTATTCTAGCTAGAGTCACAAAGTGGCAAATCCATTTACTAACAAGTATTTATGAAATGTCCACTTATGGTCATGATTTGTGAGTTCTGTGGAAATACAAAAGAGGAAGGAGATTCAACCCTTGACTTCAAGGAACTTCTAGACAAGTTGAGGAGACACAGGAAAGCAGTGGAAGAAAACAAGCCTTTATATAGCTCCTGCTATACATACCAGGTGCAAATTTGTTCTTCACAACAACTCTGTGAGGTATTATCTCCATTTTACAGTTGAGAGAACTAAGGAAAATAGAGGTTAAGTGACTTATCTAGGGTCAAACAGCCAGGAAGTGCTTGAGGCTATATTTGAACTTAGGTCTTCCTGACTCTATGCCCTTTGCTCTATCCACTGTGCTACCCAGCTGCCTCTGAGACAAGGCATACATGCATGCATACATCCACACACACACATACACACACTGTGAAGAAAACGCAAGATAAAAATATTCTAAGTATATCATAAAGGGCTAATTTATGTTCATATTATAAGATTTTTAAGCCCAACAGAATTTCAGAGAAGGAGAAATAAATTTGAGTTTTAGTCCTAAGAGAAAGCTTTAAAGAAAAAAATAATTAACTGGACCATTAATCATACAAGTAGGTAGGATTTGAACTCAGGTCGTCTTTCTCACTCCAATTCCAACACTCTCTCTACTGTGGCACGCAACTATTTGGTGGGAAATAAGTTCTAGAGAGGTAGAATGAATTTTCCAAGGCCCTAGAAGAAGTAAGTCACAAAGTCAGGGTTTGTATCTAGGTCCTTTGACTACAAATTTATCTGTTTTTTTCTACTGTTTTCTCAGTTTGGCAATCCACAATATTTTGGTAGAGATTGATTGTTTTCACTGGCTCTCAGGATCTCTGATAGACAGAAGAGACATCTATCTAAACAATTTATTCTAGTTTTCACTCCTACTATCATTCTAGTAGAAATACTGGGGTAGGAAACTAGTGGGGAGCAGAACTAGCATTGAGGACTCTTAACTCCTTTTTTTGGGAAACAAAGATTCTCTCAGTCATCCTGACATTACTGTAGCCAAACTAAGGTCAACCAGTGAGGACTTTTATATGGGTACTTCCAGGGCCTCAAGGCCACATGTGGCCTTCTAGGTCCTCAAGTGCTGCCTTTTGAATCCAAACTGTATTTGTTCTATGAAGGTTGGATTCAGTCAAAGGGCTGCACTTGAGGACCTAAAGGCCACATCTGGCGTCCAGGCTGCAAATTCCCTACCCATGTGAATGTAGTGGGTAGGAAAGAGAACAGATGCCTTGGGAAAAATAAGCCTGAAAGTCTGATGGCAGCATTATTCCCATTCCCTCAGGCAGAGCTGACACATGTGGATGACTTCCAGTCCACTGGGTATTAGTCTGACTCAGCACAGCTCTGATTGCCTTATGGCCACTGCTGCACTGCCCACCCCGACTGGGCCATGCTGGGATGGGCTCAGATCTGTTATACCCTTTACCTGCAATAATAAATAAAGGTCTGAGCCTAGATGGTTGAGCTAGATCAGAGGTGTCACTGGCAAAACTCTTGAGGGCAACCAAAACCAGATTAAAATGTATCTGGTAAATATTTAATCAAATAAATAAACATATGATACAACATAAATAGCATTAATTAGATAACATTAATTTGTGATTTTTTAAAATTCAGTATGTAGCCAGCACACATCTGTTTCTACATGAGTGTGACACCACTGAGCTAGATAGTATCAGAGGTCCTTACTTAGAAATTCAATACTTTTGGAAATCAATGAAGCCAGGATTCCCTTAGCAATGGAGAAGGCTATGGAGTAGATAGGACATAGGAGAATATTCAGAAATTAACAAGTGTGGTCTGCGTAACTGTTATAGCTTTTCATGCCCTAGAAAGTAAATACTGAGGCAAAGACTGATGGTACAAAGATTCAGTTACATAGAGTGTAGTGGAGCATAAAGAATACTGAATTTGGAGTCGGAGGATCTGAATTCAAATCCAAGCTCTGATGGTTAATACCTCTATGACCTTGAGCAAGTCACAGCACTTCTCTAAGTCTATCCACATCAATACGATGAAAGATCTTAACTGGAGAACTTCTTTCTGTTCTAAATCCTATGATCCTTGGAATAGTGACATGATGGTAAAGAAGGCTCCTGCACCGAGAATCACCAGTGGTCTTGATTTTAATCTGTCCTCCAATACTTACTAGCCATTGGTCATAGATAAATCATTCAATCAGAGCCTCAGTTCTTTCACTTGTAAAATGGGGATGAAAACAAGATCTATCACAAAATTGTTGTGAGGATTAGATGAAATATTTGCAAAAAGTGCTTAGCACCTAAATTCTTATTCTTTTTTTCCCTTAATGTAATGTAAGTGTGTGTTCATACACATTATGTTAAGGGAACAGAGGCAAAAGATATAGAAATTCATTTTTGCATATAAAAAATAAATGTGTATATGTACATAGATACACACATATGTATCAACTATTATTAAGAAATTGGGCTAAAATGGTTAAATGTTGGGAAAAATATTTCTGACAATGGAGTCTACTAAGAGGTGGGATGTCTTCTAGGGGAAGTGAGGGTAGAGGATCTGCATCTTGCATCTATTGACAGCCAGGTTATCTTGGACTAAAAGAGAATGGATTAAAAATCTGCTTTTCATTCCTTTGCTTTAAGAAAATCTAATTATAACATTTAGAAATGACTATTATAAAGGCTCCTCCCCATATTCCCCATCAACCCACATCCAATTATACTATTTGATGTTTTCTTGACTTCAATGGGGGCTTAGAGAGTGATAGGGTTTCTTTTTAATTGTTTATTGTTGTTTCCTGTCTTTTCCTCCCAACAATAGCATAAGGATCTGGAGGCAGAAGGTCTAGGTTCAGCTCTACTACTAACTGCCTTTATGATCATAGGCCAGTTACTTCAGGCCTCATTTTTCTCATCTTTAATTGGGGATGGGTGGGAGAGATCAGAGGTGTGAAATTCATGGCCCTGGCCACAAGCAACTCACAAAACTCCTGAGTGGCTTGAACAAGATTAAAATGTAATTGGGAGGAAAGGGGCAAAGTCAAGGTAGTGAATTAGAGGTAACCCAGCTGAACTTTCTCAACATTCCCCTTCAAACATCTTTAAAATAATGCCTCAAAAGGGAGTGATACAGTCAACAAAAGGTCAGGGTAAGACATTTTTCCAGCCTAAAAAAATTTAGGAGGTACCAAGGAGAAGTTTGTGACACTAGGATGGAGGCCTGACCAGAGTTCATACATGCAGCAGCAGCAACAGTGATCACAGCAGCAGTTTCAGAAACTCTCACTAGAGATGGTAAGAGGGTTCAAAAACTGGTCAGAAAGAGATCATAAAGGACCCTTTGTGGGTACTGGATACAGCTGGCACTGATTGACAACTCTATTGCCCATACATATTTCCAGGTTTCTGTTCCAGGGTGGATAGGGACGCTGGGGGTCAGTCAGAAGAGATCAGGGACCCTGGTCACAGTTCCAAGATGAAGAGGAATGCTAGCACTTGTAGCTGCAGGGGTGGTGACAGGAAAGAACAAGACATAAACTTAGAAGACAATAATGTGAAAATAGCTACAAAACCTCAAAGAAAAAATTGCTAATTGGAACCAAGGCCAACAAGATTTCTGGAACAGTTAAAGAAGCGATAAGAGTGATAGAGGAAAAATTGGGAAAGAAAGTAAGAGTGATGCAAGAAGATTATGAAAAGAAGATTAACAGCTTGGTAAAAAGAGGTATGACAAATACTGAAGAAAATAAATCCTAAAAAACAGAATTAGCCTAATGGAAAGAGAGGTACAAAAATTCACCAAGAAAAGAGCTTATTAAAAACCAGAAATGCCCAAATAGAAAAAGAGGTACAAAATCTCACTGAAGAAAATAATTCCTTAAATTTTTCTTTAGTTTTCATGGACAAAATAGAAACTGATGACTCTATGAGACATCAAGAAACAATGAAACAAAGTAAAATCCATGAAAAAAAGAAGAAAATATGAAATATGTCATGACAATAAAGAAAACTGACCTAGAAAATAGATTCAGGAGAGGTAATTTAAGAATTATTGGACTATCTGAAAACCATGATCAGAGAAAGAGTCTAGATATCATAGTTCTAGAAATTATCAATGAACACTGTCCTGAAATTCTAGGACCAGCAGGTAAAATAGAAATTGGAAGAATCCACCAAGCACTTCCTGAAAGAGATATCAAAATGAAAACTCCCAGGAATATTATAGCCAAATTCTAGAGCTTCCAGACCAAAGAGAAAATACTTCCAATTATCCAGAAAGAAACAATTCCAATATTGTGGAGTCAGGATCACACAAGACTTAGTGGCTGCCATGTTAAAGGAGAAGAGGGCTTGTAATATACCTTAGATGGCAAAGGACATAAGATAAAAACAAAGAATAATCTACTTAGCAAAACTAAGTATAATCCATAAGAGGAAAAATTGAAAACTTAAGGAAAGAGAGGACTTTCAAACATTCATGATGAAAAGACCACAGCTGAAGAGAAAATATGACACTCATAAAATTCAAGAGAAATATAAAAAAGTAAACATGAAAGAGTAATCATAAGGGTCTGAATAAAGTTAAACTGTTTACATTCTTATATGGGAAGATGATACATATAACGCCTACATTTTCAGGGCAGTTAAAAGGAATTTACATAGACAGAGCATGGGTATGAACTGATTATATTAGAATGATCTCCAAAAAGGATGAAGGGGGAGAAAGAGGGATGCATTGGGAGAAGGGGAAGGGAGAGGTAGAATGAGCAAAATGAGGCAAGCAAGAAAGAGTTTTTACAGTGGAGGGGGAAATGGAGGGGGCTGATGGAAGGCAATGTTTGAATCCCGCTATCATCAAATTGGTTCAAAGAGGGAAGAAGATATATATACACATACATACTCAGTTGTGTACAGAACTGTAACTTAACCAATAGAAAAATAGGAAGGGAAAGGGATAAAAGAAGGTAGATGTGTGTGTGTGTGTGTGTGTGTGTGTGTGTGTGTGTGTGATAAAAGGGAGGACAGATCAAGAGAGACAGTGGTTAGAAGTAAAACCGACTTCTGAAGAGGGACAAGAAAATGGGATAGAGGAGAAAACACAGTTAGTAATTATAACCTGAATGTGAATGGGATAAGTTCACCCATAAAATGGAAGAAGATAGCAGAATGGACTAGAAACCAGAATCCAACAATATGTTGTTTTCAAGAGACATACTTGAAACCAAAGACACACATAGATTTAAAATAAAGGGCTGGAGTAGAATGGAATATGCTTCAGCCTATTCTGTGATCTCAGACAAAGCAAAGGCAAAAATAGACCTAATTAAAAGAGAAAAATAAGGGAAACCACATTTTAATAAAAGGAACCATGGCCAATGAAATAATACAAAAAAGTTTCTCTGATAAAGACCTCATTTCTCAAATATGCACTGAACATGGAACTGAATTAAATTTATAAAAATAAGAGCTATTCCTCAATTAAAAAATGGTCAAAGGATATAAAGAGCCAACAGTCATGAAAACCATGCTCTAATCACTATTGATTAGAGAAAAGTAAATTAAAATGACTCTGAGGTACCAGCTCACACCTATCAGAAGTGACAAATACTTGAAGTAATGAGGTAAAAATAGGTGTACTCATGAACTGTTAGTGGAGTAGTAAACTAGTCTGACCATTCTGCTGAACAATTTCAAATTATGAACAAAAGGCTATAAAACTGTGCATGCCCTTTGACCCAGTAATACTATTACTAGGTCTTTATTCCAAAGAGACCAAAGAAAAATACGTACAGAAATATTTAAAGTAATTATTTTTGTGGTGACAAAAAAATGGAAATTGAAGGGATGCTTATCAATTAGGTAATGGCTAAACCAATTATGGCATATGATTGTGATGGGGCACTATTATACTGTGGGAAATGACAAGAGAGGTGGTTTCAGAAAAACATGACAAGACCTATGTGAAGTGAAGTGAAGTGAAATGAACTAAGAAATCATTGTGCACAGTAACAACAATGTTGCCATGATGATCAACTGTTAAAGAGTTGACTGCTCTGATCAATCAACAGTAATTTAAGACAATTCCCAAGGACTCATGATGAACAAATGCTATCTGCCTCCAGAGAGAGAATTGATGAACTCCTAGTGTAAATAAAAAAAAACACCTTTTTCACTTTATTTTACTTGCTTTTTTATAATAGAATGAATATGGAAATATGTTTTGTGTGATTTCACACGTATCACTGACATAATATTGCTTGATTCTTAGTGTTTGTGTGAAAGTGTGAGAGGGAGACAAATTGGAACTCTATAGTTTGAGTCTCAAAGAAAACAATGCTAAAAATAAATAAATTAAAATATTTTAAAATTTTTCAAAAAAAGGCTAAAATAATAGGTGAAAAGAGATGAGGGCATGACACAGGGTGATTGCTGTATAAACAGAGGAGGGCTTAACATTAGACTGTGAATTCCTTAAGGGAGTTCTCTTTTCATATCTCTTTTTGTATGCTTAACACTGAGCACAGAGCCCTCATTGGCAGGTGCTTAGTAAATATTTATTGACTCATTGGAGATTTTTTTAAAAAAGGAATTGGGAAATGTTCAACAAAACAAATAAAAATACAATATTGCATAGATAATGTTAATTTGTGGTTTCCTAAATCAATGTGCCATCTGCAAGGATCCCTTTCTATTTGAGTTTGATACTCACTGAACTCGATGTTCTCTAAGGTCCATGGAAATTCTGACTCCAACATCTTATGATCATCTCCAGTTCCTTAGAATAAATCTATCAAAATGTTCAGTAGCACAATTCCATTATGTGCCACATAAAGAGAAATCTTTTTATCTCTTTTAGGTTGGAGAAGAAAATCATGGAACCACAGATTATTCAAGGTAAATTGGGTTCTTGTTTTTTTTCCACAGGATATGTTCCCCAAGCTAATTTCTTTTGCTTCTTCAGAACTAGTTTCTGCAAAGACTTTCTTTCTAATAAAATGTATTGTAGAGGAAACTCCAGAAACCACTAAGTAGTCTTAGCTCAGAAAAGGAAAAAAAAAAGAATGACGTATCATTTGACCTTCAGCTTTCAGCCTGCTTCCTTTATTTAGGAATTAGTCCAACCCCACCAAATGACAAACAGATGGATAGAGTGGGGTAATGATAAACTCAGCTGGCAATTTGTCCCAGGCAAGCCAACCAGGGACACTGCACTTTTCATTTTATGCTTTACCAATGACTCCCTGTGCTGTTATCCTCACAAGAATTCAATTTATGTCAACTTCCATCAATCTGACTTGGTATTACATCGGTAAAGCTCACCGCAGGAGTGACTGAAGCTTTAAGTGATCAATCTGAGGAGCTAGTATGTCTTCATTCTGTGAAAACTGTCAGACTTGCCCTTCTAGCCCTTCCATTACAGCACAGAGTGGAGGGACTTGACTCTTAGGAGATGTCCTGGCACTCAGTACCAGTTTGTGACTCTTCTCTGAGATGCCTAATCTCAAAACCAGAAGCAAAAAACCAGATGCTTCTTAAAGAAACATATTGATATGAAATGTCCATTGATATCTGGGAAAGTTAATTTTTAACTAGGTCGCATTCTCTACTTCTGTCCCTTATAGCTACAAAGTATGATGTTCTAAAGCTTGATATTTTTGAAGATTCTGATATTTTATCTGAGCCTGTGTGCAAATCAGTCTGCCATTGACATGAATTTATTAAGAGCTTTACTTTGTGCCAGCCATTGGGCTAAGGGATGGGTATATAAATAAAGAGCAAAATACACTGCCATACATCTTTACTCAAGATATTATATATATATATATATATATATATATATATATATATATATATATATATATATATATATTCATTCATTGTTTCACCTACTACCTGTTAACCTCTTTTAGTTTCCTCATCTGTGGAATGGGTATGATAACACCCATCCTGTTGTTGTAAGGATCCAGTGAGAAAATGTGCACAGCACTTTGGAAACTTTAAAATGATAGACAAATGGAAGTTATCATCACCATCTTTTCATTGTTGTTCACATAATGATTTCAGACATGGGAAACTCCCATGGTGCAAGCTCCCTTCATTGAGTCATGAATATCAGCTATTTTTCTATAACACATTGGCTCAAAGAATTGCCAGGAGCATGAAGTATTAGAACACCTGGGTTCTAGTCTCTATGAAATCACCTGTGTACTAGGTGACTTTATTACTTGGAAATGGTAGAGTCAGAATTAAAACCTGAGTCTTTTAATCTCAGAACCAGAATTCTTTTAACTACATCGAAATTTTCTCATTTTTATGCCCTTAAATTTTCTTTTGCTTTTCTCAATGTCCTAATAAGGCTCTTCTTGAGAAATTTCAGCTTTATTGGGGCTAAAATAAGACTGTATTTGTCTGACTTAGGTGAGGAGATAAATGGATATGATTGTGTCCCCAGAAGCCAAGTCCTTGAACAAAGCTGGTGGAGTTGGGGTTACTAGAGATGCGGCAAACTCAAGGATCCAAGGCCAGCTGTGATTAATTCCTGTTTCTCACCCAGGGCTTTTATACTTTGCTGAAGCTCCAAAATTTCCTTGATGGAAGCCAGGATCTTGAGTATACTGCTCATTATTTAGCATTGCAGGCTCAAGGCTGCTTCTCAGGTGGAAGATGGAACACATCCTTCCTTGCTCACTATATAAGAAAAGTGATCACTTCCAGTCAGATAAGGAAACTTTTTGGTGTTCCTCATTGTTCTCTGGTGGGACAAGTACCCAGGTGCTCTTTCTTTAAAATCTCTCCAGGATAAGCCTTAAATTCAGATTCTGAGCAACAAACTTCCTTAACCTGAAACGTCATTAACCTTCAGGTTTTAGGAGCACACAAGGACGATCATTGCACTGACCTTAGCCTTCATGCTGAATTTCAGAGCTGGTGCTTGTTGCATTTGGATTCCCTGGAAGGGAAGCTTCCAGTAAAAAGTTTAATTAAGTTCAATTGGTTAGTTAAAAACAGTCTCATGTGTGGATGACTTTGAGACTCCCAAATTAAATCAATTCTTAGGTATTACAATTAGCTTAGGAGCAGATCTGTGTGAAGATGAATTTTCTAGTGTTATTGGGGATTGCTTCTCTTATAAGGGGGCAAAAGCAGGTATTGAATTATTTAGTGGAGAAGAGGCAGAAAGGAGAAGAAAGGAAAAACTTTTTTCCTTCTAATAAGATATCTAACTTGTGCCATGGTTCTAAATCATACATTATCTTGAATTTTTACATGGACTACTAGAAGAGTGGTAGAATTGAAAATGGCCATATTCCTACTCAAGAAGGCTTCATTTTTATCTTCTTAGTCAACAATGCTATGCTGTGATGAAATTTTAACCAATCAGTCGACATCTACGGGAATGTTCAATCTGAAAGGCTATGGAAGAGAGTTAAGTGAAAACTATTTTTTACCTCTGATCAACCTACCAGATAATATATATGGATATGGGCATTGAAAAGACTAGAACATCAGAATATTTCCTTTACAGGGCTGTAGCTTTACTTTCCCTAGAATACATTTTATTTTTCTTTTGAGAAAGGGAGATACCCTAGGGAAATTCACAGTCAGAAAGTAGAGTAGCTTTTCAGATATTCATAACCAAAATATTTCAAATGTAGGTAGCTATAGATATGCTAGGCTCTTATTTCAATAAGCACTAAGCTTTGCTGTCCACCCAACATCATTTGGGAAAACAGATATTCATCTTCACCTGAAAATAGGATCTGTTGTATTAAAATACTGGGTAAAGTTAAAAAATGATAACATTATAATCTACAGACTTATTTTGAGCCTGCAGACTTTAAATATTCTCTCCATTGCATAAGAAACAAAAGCCCACCATCTGTTGGGCACATTTGAAAAAGATAAAATGCTAGTGCCTAAGTGAATCTCAAGCCTACAGGCTAACTTTGGTAAATTATGATGACCATATCTGACTGAAAACCTTCATTCTCAGCCTCAGAGACAAACTTCTAGTCTGATAAGGTCACAAAGAACAAATTCCTTTGTTAGGTCTCACTTCATAGGTAAGCTGTGAATATTCTCAGGAATGGTAAATTGAAACAAAATACTAATTTTCTTGGTGCCAGGACCTTACCTAGTCATTTCCTCATGTGCACATCGTGGCCTGAAGTATACCATCAATTCTATCGATGACAAAAGAAATGCCACCCATGTTCTACTCCAGTTCAGACCCCTTTCCAGCCTAACTCAGATCTACCTTTCCAGTTTTATTATGCATTGTTATATAGAGGCTCCTTCACTCACTCTTCTCCAAGGGAAACTTTGATCCTGGCTGGAAGGGAGCAGGAGGCTGGGGACAAGAGCTCTCCTCAGAGAGAGGGAATAATGGGCTGGAGTACAGACAATCTCCCTGGAAGAAGGGTGAGCAGAAGAGACACTAAAGATAGCTGATTCCTTAAATATTGTTAGTCTAAGGGATACAATTTTTAGGTTCAAGCTGTACTCCGGATCCTTATTCCTAAATAGGGAAGGAGTGTCCCAAGCTATATATCCAAGGTTTGATTCCCTTCCTACCAAATGTCAAGTATACAAAAACAACACAAAATGAATATCCAACAAATACGTTTATCCAGATTGATAACACACAAAATTAGAGAAGTTTTAAAAATGAGAAAATACTAGATAATACCCAGAGTGAATGAAAATGACATATCTTAGTTCAAGAGAAGGAGACAGAGAGAAAGAGAAGGGGAAAGAGAGACATAGATGAGCATGCATTCACATACAGAGAGAGAGAGAGAGAGAGAGAGAGAGAGAGAGAGAGAGAGAATTAGATTTCACCCAAGGAGAAATTCGCCAAATTTTCTAGTATAGTAAACTGAGGATAGAGACATGATCAAAGTTCCAGCTCCTCAATATGTCAGCTTCTTCAAAGTCTTTCTTTCCCTTCAGAGAGCTCCCCTTGAAGAAAATCTGGAATTGTAAGTCTTTTTTCTCAAAAATTGGAAGTCAAGAGACCAGGCACTCTCTTCTCCCAAGTTCTTGCCAACTCCGCCCTTCACTGAAGTGTGGAGCACTGAGTAATCACCCTTCACCAAGGAGTGCTATACAGATGGTTTTTGAGTTTCTAGTTAGGGTTATACATTTCTCTCCATAGCACACTCTTTCATCTATCCAGGACAGCTTTCTTGCCTTTCCTCACAAGTAACACGCCAATGCCTGCCTCCACACTTTTGTACAACCTGTTCCTCTTGCCTGGAATTCACTCCCTCCTCTCCTCTGCTTCTTGGAACCCCTAGATTCTTTCAAAGTTCAACCCATATCTCACTTTCTATGTAAAGTCCTCCCTGATCCACCCTTTTATTTTCTCAGAAAAAAAGTATCTTATTTATTTTGTATAGACTTATTTATGTATACATAATTCTTCTGATAGAATGTAAGCTCTTTGAAGACAAAGATTGTGTCAATTTGGTTTTGTATCCTTAGCAATTAGCTGAATCGGAAACATTTAAGATAGTTTGCTAATTCATTGATTGATAGTGGGATTTATACTATTATTTTTTAATAACCTTGTAAATACCTCCTAAATATCATAAGTTCATTTCTTTATTATGTCTGATATCATCATCCCCACTACAGGAAGCATAACTAAGACTTGGGCTCCCCAGAAAATTAGTGCCCATCTTGGTAATCACAAATGTAATAGAGCACATTTCTGTAATGCTTTCCTCATGAAAACCCTGTGAGCTAGATAGGAAAAGTACTATCCCAACTGAGAAGTGAAAAAATGGAAACTTCAAAGAGGTGAACTGACTTGTTCATGATTTCACAGCTAGTTAAGGGCTAAAGCCATTGGAACCCAGTTTTCCCAACTTAGTACAGAGGACGTTGGCCCAGAACAACTCAGGTATCGATGACATCAAAGCTTTAAAATGAAATCAATTCTTAGGCATTACTATCAGCTTTGGAGCAGCCTTGGATGGAGATGAGTTTTCTAAGTTTCATTATAGACTTTATACAGGCAAGCAATTGGAAAAATTAGCGGCAACATTCCAGGTTAGATTCAAACAACCGGTGAGGCTTACGTTGGCCTATTTCTGAAAGTTCACATTCCTAGTGGTCAAAAGGCACACATTCTGTAACAAGACCTTCACATGTTTCCAAATGACTTCTTGAATGTCTTAAGCTGGAAATCATTAGATGAGGGCAGTTTGGCCCATTCTGAGTTTGAAGGCTGTTAGCCCTCTTCCCTGGCATTAGTAGGTGCTCCTGTTTTCTATATTAGCACCTAGAATACAATCTTTTGGGAACGCTGTGAACCCATTAATTTACCATCAAACTAGAGCCCAGAGGCATGCCACATTCTTCCTTCTTCAGAAGTGAAGTACCAGGGCAAGAAGAGTTTAATATTAAACACTCAACAGGCATATGTAAGAGAAGGGAGTAATTGAGACGCCTGAAAAATCCTCCACACTAATTGCCTTTTCTGATTTCGAGCCCACACAAGCTCTGGCTAAATACACATCCTTGGGCACTCAGCTGTAATGGAGTATAATCTGAGTTGTTTACAAACGAATGTTGGGATTTATTTTGAAGCGGGGGAACAAACATAGCAATATTCTGCTAGGAGATTCCTTCTGAAACATAGCAAACATTGAAATCATACAAACTGAGGTTCCAATTTCCCTAGACAGCAGGTTCCCTGCACATTATGGCTGTAGTGCCTTCTTCCACTCCCAGGACAATATACAAACACCCCTGTTTGTCATTTAAAGCCCTTTATGATCATGCTCCAGCCTACCTTTCCAGACTTCGTGCTCATTACTCACACTCAAGCGCTCTATGCTTTAACCAAACAAGTTTTCTTAGGGCTCCCAGAATACAACATTTCATTTCCCACCACCATGCCTTTGTGCAGACTGACCCCATAGCTGGAATGCATTCCTTCCTTCCTCATCTCTGCTTCTTGGAATCCTTAGCTTCCTTCAAGGATCAATTAGGTACCCTTTCCCATAGGAGATCTTTCCTAGACACAATTATTACAGTTCCCTCCTTTCTCCAATTATACTATATTTATTTATTTGAATATTGTATTTCCCCATGAGAAACTAAGCTCTTGGGATAGGGGAGAAAGTAGTTTTCATCTTTTCTTGGCATCCCATTCACTAATCCCAGGGCCTTAACCAATGCTTACTGATTTTGAACCTTGGTATAGATAATATTGGCATAAGATTACCATAGACAGCAGGAGCAGGGAACCTTTGGCCTGGAGGACACATGGGACCCTCTAGGTCCTCAAGTGTGGCCCTTTGACTGAATCCAAACTTCCTAGGATTTGTTCTATAAAGTTTAGATTCAGTCAAAGGTCCACATGATAAAATAAAAAGATTTGTTCTGTGAAGTTTGGATTCAGTCAAAGGGCCACACTTGAGGACCTAGAAGGTCACATGTGCCCTGCAGGTCCTAGGCTAGAGCAAATAGAACTAGAAAGGAATCAGGCTCCCCTTTGCAATGAACTAGCTCTCTGATCTTTAGCAAATATGATACAGTGGAAAAAATCCTTAACTTGAACTACTGGACTTGCTGTCACCAGGTCTATACATTACAAACTTGGCTCTGTCACGTACTGCCTGTGTAACCTTGGGCAACTCCTTAAGACTCTCAAGGCTTCGGTTTCTTCATGTGTACAATGAAGGGGGTGAATTTGAGGGCCTTAAGTTATCATCTAGCCCTAGAGCTAGAGCCCTAGCATAAGGCGACATCACCATGGCTCAACGTCTTCACCCAGGAAATGGGAACCATTAGCAACTTGCAGGAGAAAAGGGGGAAAAAGAAGGGGATGCATTTTGGAGAGTGCCCCAAAGGCAAAGAACTGCTGTGAAGATAGAATGTCCTCCTTTCTGTACCCAGAGGGAAAAGGCTGTCTAGAAAGAAATGGACACTCATATTTTATTTGAAATGCCCATTGCCCCTTGTTTCTAGGGGACAACATTTAGAATTCAGCAATAATGTGAAGAGATCTAGGGTCAGAGCTTCTGGAAGCAAACATGTACATGTCTTCTATGCAGTCAGAGCACTCTTCCCCTCCTCCCACCCACTTTGGGAACCCACAACTTTGAATGCTTTTTGGAAGCTGAAATTTCTATCTTCCTCCAGTTCTTTCCCCCACAAAGGGAATTTCCTATATACTGTATATACAACTCCATCTGTTGTCCTGTTGTCTTCCCCAGCAGTTCACAAACTTCTTAAGAATGGTGACTTCAGTTTTTATCTCTGAATCCTCACGATCGAGCACAATATTTACACAGGGGAGATGCTTAATTAAATATCTGTTGTCTGATTCAGTGTGAGGCTGAAGTGTCTAAAGTAACAACCCTGCAACTAAATATAAGCAATCTCTTTTCAACTGTGAGCTTGTCATAATTTGCAGGGTCTTCTTTCCTCTCCCTGTGTGTCAGTCACACAGCAGGTATGTAACAAACATATGTCCTTGAAATGAATGAATGAACACTAGCTTATTAGTGGAACTTTCTACAAAAGATCCCCTGTGCCTGCACTAGAAATTTTCCTCCTCTTTATAAGTTTTGCTAATGATAGGCTTTGCTGGACCAGAGTAGAAGCAACTCTAGTTTTATTTTGCAGAGCAGGAAGCTAAAGGAACGATTGCCATGTACAAGGGAAATTCCTTTTTCCTTCCGTATATAAGGGTCATACATCTGGAAGGGACCTTGGAGGTGATCTGGTCCTATACCTTCATTTTACAAATGGGGAAACTGGGGTGCAGAGAGATTAAGCGACACCCTCAAAACTCATTGGTTTTTTGGTCAATTGGAGTCAGAAGCACTAGGTTCCAGTGTGGTACCTTAGGTTTAAACCTATTTGGACTGTAGTTTTCTTATTTGTAAAACAAGGAGTTTGTATGAAATGGCCTCTCAGGATCCTGTCAATTCTAAATCAATCATTCCAGTATCCTACAACTAAATATAGAGTTCTTACCCATTTTTTGTGTGTGTCAGGGATCCCTTTCCAGAGTAATGTTTTTAAATGCATAAATTAAGATACATAGGTTTGGATAGGAAACCAAACAACCATGCAGGGTGTCCCAAAAGTCTTAATGTACTTTTAACAAAAACTTTTAAGATACTATGTATTGAAATAGCTGACAATTTTTTTAAGTTCAAAGATGACATTTTTTTATGTCTCTTCCAGCACCACATACCGGAATTCTCTAAGTAGAGATTTGTATGCGTTTTCCAAACTATAGGCAGTAAACCAAAACTAACTAGAAACAAGAGGAGAATCTTCAGATTCTGAGATGTAGGCGGTACCTACACATCAACGTATCCTGAGGATGATGTTTGTCAGTTCTACATCTACAAATGTGTTTTAAGCATGATAGTGACCAATCCTGCTAAGAGTTACACAGGCCAATGAAAGAAACAAGATCATTCTCCTCCAAGAGCCCAATTCCTGTCCTCCCCAACTAAGATAAAGTGTGGGAAGAAGAAAACTCAGAGCACAAATCTTGGCACAATCATCTCTCCAAACATTGGAGAGCCTCTGCCTCAGATGAGTGGCTAACATAGTCCCTTTTTTGAACTGAGAGAAGAGAAACTTAGGATCATCCCCTCCCTCTCATCTTTAATGCATAGATTCCAAAAGCCATAAATGTTTCTTGTGTTTCAGACCAACAAATCAAATGGGGCATTTTGATTCAAACCCTAGTTGTCACCATCAGAACTAAAAAAACAAAAAACAAAAAAACCTTTGGCATGAGAAGGACTTCTATTCTGCCCTCCCTGAGGCCTCAGATTTCTCATCTGTAAAATGAGGGGATTGGGACTGGGCTATGACTAAAGTCCCTCCAGTTCTAAATCTGAGATCCCATGATCCTCCTGAGCAGAGAAGTACTTTTTCTACCTTCCCTCCTGATAAATGGAAATAGAAGAACTGAGACTGGGGATAAAGAGAGTATAAAAATTGCCCCACAGCAACACAGCTCATTGTTTAAGTTTCTAAGGACAACCACTATCTAATATTTACTTTGTTGGCAAATTTTTGAAAAATAGGCCAACTCCAATAAGTCTACAAAATGCCAACTGTAATCTGCAATTTCTAGTTTACAGAGCAATCTCTCAACTTGGGAATAGGATGGGCAGTTGGTGGTAATGGACCACTGCCATTGATACTGGCATTGCCTCTGATGGACTTCAGATGATGATCTGGGCAAGTTCAGGGCTGAAGTATAAACATGTGTCAACACACTCTTCCTTGAAAACCCCCACCAAAATGACTAGGGTTCACAGGTCTCCTACCAAGCTTGAAACAACTAAAAGGAAAATATTGAACATTTAGACTGGACCCAAGAAGGTACCTGATGTACTCCAGAGAGTAGTACAGAATAGGAGAACTTCCTTCACTTTCTCCACGTTTCCAGGAGAGTGCCACCTCGGAGTCAGAAACCATGATGATTTGGGGTGCACAAGGAGGTGATGGAGGCATACATTGATCTAATAAGGAGCCAAAGAACATCTGTCAGGTTATTAGAGCAAATGAGTAGGTTGTATATGCACAAAAAACATATGTGCTTCTCTTAAAAGGTTCCTCCTCTTCTAGGAAGAATTGAATCTCATTCAAAGTGTTCTTCCTCTCAGCCTGAGATATCAGCATCCCAGTCACTGAATCCTCCACCTTACAACACTGCCCCAGATAAATCACACCTGGAGTATGGCATTCGGGTCTGGGTGCCTCATTTTAGGGATGATGCTAATCAGCTAATGAGTACACAGAGGAGGGTGATCAATATGGTAAAGGGACTAGATTCCATGCCATATAAGAAAAGGGCAAGAGAGACGAGGATTTGGGGAGGGAACATGTTAGGAACATCTTGAGGAAGAAGAGTGAAACTTGTTCTGCTCGGTATCTGAGGGTAAAATTAGAATTATAGGAAGTTGCAGAGAGGCAAGCATAGGTTCGATGTGAGGAAAAATTTCTGAACCATTAGTTATCCCAAAGTTGAAAAGGCAGCGAGACTTGCCTTGGAGTCAGGAAGACTCATCTTCTAAAGTTCAAATTTTATCTCAAACACTTCCAAGCTGTATGACGCTGGGCAAGTCACTTAACCTTGGTTGCCTCAGATTCTCATCTGTAAAATGAGTTGGAGATGGAAATGGCAAACCGCCCTGGTACCTTTGCTAAGAAAATCCCAACTGGGGTCAAGTAGAGTGTCAGTAGAGTCAGGAAAAGGATTGGGCAGCAACACAAAAGCTTAAAGGGCTGACATGAGGGATCAAAGTTCATCAACTTTGAAGATTTTTCAGAAAATTATGCATGATTATTTTGTCAGGAGTATTGTAGAGGGGATTTGTGGCCAATTGGACCAGATGGCCTTGGAGATCCCTTCCAATGATGGGTTTCTAGGATTCTACAAGAGTTTAAAGAGTGACCTATACAGTGGCTGGATTCACTAAATATGGAATAAAGGGATAAGAATGAGATATGGGACTTCATTGACGTAGGAATCCCCCATCCCTCTCTGCAGATCCAAGATGGCACCTTTTCTGCGACTTACAGACTTTAAAGAGTCACCTAGTGCAAAGATGTCAATTATGCCAGGGCACCCACCCTGGGCAGGGTGCAGAGGTGGGGATCTTTGAGTTTGACCCCATTGCTCTAGACTAGAGGTCTGAACATTACAGAGCTCTGAATGACTAAGAAACTTGCTCAAGATCACATGTCAGTATGTATCAGGTCCCTAGTTTCATTGCTTCCCCTTACCACATATCTGTTGACTTTGTCAGGGCTTATTTTATTGTACATTAATCATTTTGTATTTTCATAAGTAGCTCAACTTAAAGACATCAAATTCAAGCATCACAAGAAACCTCAGAGGCCATCTAGAAGAACTTAAACACAGGTCTTCCTGATTTTGAAGCCCTGAATGCTCCTTCTCTCCAAGAAGATAGACCAAAATAATGAAATACTGCCTTTCTTTTTCTTTATCTGGTAACTTCAACTAAAAATATAGCTTTAAGAAGTTCATGCCATCTGACCCTTGGGAACTCACATGGGTTTATCCTTTTAAATTTATAGAAACATTCCACAATTTACAATAACATCCTGTTCTCTTACTTTATGTTGTCAGGATTTCAGTCCATGAGCAGAACTTGAGTTCTCAGTCACTCATATTTGTCAATGCAAAATGAAATGTTTCTCATCAGTGAAGACCATACATTTTATACTAAAAGAGATTCAGAACAGTTTTTTACCTTTTGTTAGAGTGGTAACATGTCGGGGAGAGCTTGGGCGTCCTTTGATGTTCCAGCCGTAAGCTCTTACACTCACTCTGTAGGTGGTACCTGGTTTTAAATCCCCAATCACTAGTTCCTGTCAATGGTCAAAAAAAGACATAATGAATTCATGAGTCTGGGGATTTGGAAACCTCCATTGTTGCTGCATGATATGGGCTACCCGGAGAATCATTTGCAACAGTTTCCAGGCTTTTCTCAAAGACAAAAGCAGCAGCATCTCAGTTTTAAAAAATCAAGAAGAAAGCAACCTCACGTGTTTCCTATCAAACTGGAAGGCTTGCTCTCTAGAGGAATGTATAAATGGTTCTATAACTGCTACTCATCACTGCTCAGAAACAGCTTGTGAAGTCTGAGCTGCTCCTATGGTTTGGCTGAGGAATATAAGTAACACTCTTCCCTCGGGCCAAATGTTGGAATGCTTGGACTATACCTTTTTCATCTTTGAAGCACAGATGTTCTTGAGGGCAATGGGACTAGCCACAAGAGATGGGGCCCTTGCTTCTTACCCTGACTGTGTGGGGGTGCAGCAAAAACATATACAGTTAAAGATCCAGACCCGTCTGTCACCTGCGGCTCTGGTTGCCCTCAGACCACCAACCTGAAATGGTCACTTCCTTTGTGTAACTGAGCCAACACTGGTTCCACACACTTTGAACATCTGCGACCTGACAAGTAGCACCGAAAATACAATACTAAACACCATAGTAGAATATGCTAGGGGCAGCATGGTACAATGGAATGAGTGTTAGGTTTGAAATAAAGAATCTGAGTTCTAATTCCAACTGGACCTCTTACTGTCAAAGGGACTTTGGTTAAGTCATACAAATTACATGAGGAATTCTTTATCTTTTTTTGTCATCTGGCAGTCTAATGAAGCCTATGGACCATTTTTTCCTTTCTTAAAAAATGCATAAAATATGATACATAAGGGGGCTGCTGGGTGGCACAGATAGAGTGCCGCTTGGAGTCAGAAGGACCTGGGTGTTTAAATCCGGCTTCAGATACTTACTGACTGTGTGACCCTGGGCAAGTCACTTAACCTTGTCTGCCTCAGTTTCATCATCTGTAAAATGGTCTAGAGAAGGAAATGGCAAACCACTGCAGTATCTTTGCCAAGAAAACCCCAAATGGGGTTACAAAGAGTCAGACATTAACTTAATAACAATAGTGACACATAAGATTAAAAAAGAAAACCAACTTATCAAAATATACATTTTAAAAAATCTATAGGTTCTTGGGCCCCAAGTTAAAAACCATTTCAGACGATCTTCAGTTTCCTCATCTATAAAATGAGGAAGCTGGACAAAATTACCTTCCAGCTTCCTTTTAGCTCTAAAAATCCATAAGTCTATGAGGATGCTTCAGCTTCAGCCCCAGCTTCACAAGCATCATTCAAGAGCCTGAGATTCCCCCCATTACCCCAACATCTCACTTCCAGGGACATTGTGATGCTCATCTCTAACCTCAGTTAAAGTGTGGACAAAATTATTTCCCCCCAATTAAGCAAAAATAAGTTTGAATTCTTCCAAGAGGAACTTAATTAGGACACTGAGTGGAAGAAAAAAGAAACAAAATGCTAAAGTACAGACATGAACTACTATAGTCTAGAAAAAATCTGGGCCAGGAGACCTGGGTTGGAATCCTGTCTCTACCATCTACTACTGAGTAAATCATTTCATCTTCCTAATCTGCAAAATGAAGAGGGTGGATGAGGTGATCTTTAAGGTCGGCTCCAGCTCTCAGCACTTTGCTTCTAAAGCTTTACACCCTTACAGAACACATATTTCTTGGGCTAAGGTAATGACTGTCTAGACAAAGAATGACTTGTCTTATTATAAGAGCTTGCATTTCTTAACCTTTCTTCAATACTCTACATGAAATTCTGATAGAGGAAGGCACTTCCCTAGCTAATCCTCAAAGATTCCTGAGCTTGGTGTATTAGCAGGAGCAATTCCCTGGGGCTCCCTTTCTTTGTCTGTTAGATAGGGAGTTAGAATAGAAAACCACCAAGATCCTTTCCAGTTTTAGGTCTACGATCTTAGGACTTTGTAGTCAGTCATCTCTTTGGCTCTTCTAGGATGCTAATGTGGCTCAATTTACTTCTCTCATTCCAGTTCAATTTTCCTGAAACATATTGCCTTAGCTAATTATTAAGGCTAGGATTAGCCTTCTTGTTAAAGATGAGTTCCCAGGCCAGTACCTGTTACAGTGGTTTCCTACTTTTTTTTTTGACTATAAGGGCTCTTTTAAAATAAAATTTAATAAAATCAATGGGTTTTCCCAACTGCAAGAGACTAGCTTTACTATTCACGTCTATTAACTAAGAAAATATGTATTGGTGTATGTATTTTAGGACCTCTTGATTCCAGGATGGGAATCACAAATATTGTTTTCCACAGGACAAAGACACCAGACACAAGCTTTTTCTGACTTCAGCTTTCTTCAATAGTCAGCTGAAGACATCTTATTCTTTAGCTATTGAAGAACTCTTATTTGGAACTAGGTTGAAGATCAAAGGTCTCTTTGGTACCAGAGGAGACCTAGACCTAGAAACATACACAATATACACATATACACACACATGTCTATATGCATGTGTGTATGTCTATGCATACATATACATATATATGCATACAAACATACACATATGTGTGTGCATATATATGGAGAGAGAGAGAGAATTCCATGCACATAAAAAACTTCGCTATCAGTTCAACTGCTTCTTGGCATGGAGGAGAACAAGGATTCAGGTCACATAAATATAAGTGGTAGTTTCCAACCTGGGTCCTTTGAGTCCAAAATCAGAGTTATTTGCACTGTCATTAACCTTTGCAACATCTCATGAATATGCTCTCCTCTGACAGTCAACAACCTAGGGCAGGCCCTCATCATGCCTGGATTATGGCAATAGCCTGCTGGTGAGTCTACCTGCCTCAAGTCTCTCCCCACTGGTTTTCCTAAAGTACAGGTCCAACTTGTCATTCCTCTACTTTAGTAAACGCCAGGGGTTCCCTATTGTCTGCATGATCAAACAGAAAATGCTGTTAGCCCCCACTACCTTTTCAGTCTTCTTACACCTTACTCTCTGCCACACACTCCTCAGTCCAGTGACACTGGCTTCCATGAACAAGATCCCCTGACTGTCCTCTATGCCTGGAATGCTCCCCCTCCTCAACTCTGCCTAATAACTACCTCTTCTAAGTTCCAACTAAATTCTCATCTTTTACAGGAAGTTTCCCGCCCTCTCTCAATTCTAGCACCTTCTTTCTATTTATTTATTTGCTCTGTATATAGATTGTTTTGTATGGGTTTGTTTGCATGTTGTCTCAACCTCCTTGAGGTCAAGAATTGTCTTTTGTCCCTTTTTGTATCCCCAGCGTTTACCACAGTGCCTGATGCTTAGGAGGCACTTAATAACTGTTTATTGATTAATCCTATCTTCCTTTGCAACCTTATTCCCTATTACTTTCATCCATAAACTCTTCTAGTTAAACTGGACTACTCCTGTTCCCTGAATTTCCCTCTTCCACGAATTTTACAAGCTATGCTTGGAAGAGACAGAAGCTGAACCCACTCAAATAATATTATTCTGTCTAATCCAATGCAAGAAATAACAGGAGCCATGGTTGCAAGATGAGGAAATAAAGTTGTCTTTGCTAAGTAGCCAGGGTTTCCTAGCTATCCCCATGTCTTCCAGGCATTTCTGGAGCAAGGGGAGCCACTACTGTACAGCTCTTCATTTTCTCTGCTGCTTCCACCTTCTTGTGATTCCCATCTCCTGGTATCACTTACAACAGTCCTATAATCTGTCCATTACTCCACTCCTAGTTAAGAAGTGCAAAAAAACTGGAGTCCTTTTCCAGCCCTTCCTTTCCAATCCCTGAAATTCCTAATGCATATAGAATTGCTCTTCTAGATGAACTGAAATATTTCAAAGCCGTCTGTTTCATGTTCCTCCTCTCCTAAAAAAATCATAAAACCATATGAATTAAAGATGTGGTCTGCAAAAACCATTATAAGCCATAAATTAGAGTTCATCCAGTATGTACCAAATGTTAACATTAAGCTCTCTCCCTGAGTGTAAAGCTGTCTGATACATGAGTGGAAAAGATTAAGAAATGTGCAAATCACCAAAAATATTTACTAAGAACCTTCAAGATCAGATTGTCCTAGGTCTACTCAAGTTTTACAAATCAAAAAGACAAGCTTTTCACTTTAAAAAATTAGGAAAATCTTTATATCCAGAAGGTTCTCATGTGGGATTAAAAAAAATTCTTTGGCATGGGAAGTTGGCTGTTTTTCACTTAACTTCATCAATTTTGGAAGCAGAGTCCATTTATTTTCCCATGCTGGGGGTTTGGCATTTCAATTGAATTGAATTCAAAATTCAACAAATGCCTACTATGTGCAAGTCAGTGAGCTAGACTCTCTAGGTTAGAAGAAAACAGTCTCTGACCTGGAGAATGTGGCGTAAGGATTACCATTTGGCCATCTAATTCCTCTAATATCCCTCCCTTACCTAGCTGACTTCATTACTGGAGTAATAAATCTTAATTCCTTGATGAGCAGACTAATCCTGGGTATCTAACTATTCATCATTTCAGATTTGAACCAACCTGGATAAGAAATTAAAGGTTTTGGGGAATTTTTTTTTTTGGAGAAAAAAAATTTTTTTAATAGAATGAAAATTTCAAAACAAGTTAAGCTATTTCTTTCTGTTTTGTTTCTACCTATGATCTTGTTTTGCTTTTAACCTTTGTTTTGCCTTGAAGAACAGAAGAAAGAAAAATAAATCACTGGGATTTTACACAGGAACTAAGGCTCAGGTCACCTTCAACATGTTTTTTTCCTACCCAAGATGGGGCTTTGCTATAATAAAATAATACCAGTTTGCCTTTTCCTAGAATTTCTTTACAATGCTTACAGTGAGCCTTAAATATTATTTTTTCTCTTAAAATTTCCTTAAATAGTAACTGGATAGGGGAGGGGAGGGGAGGAGAGGAGAGAAGAGGAGAGGACAGGGGAGGTGAGGAGAGGGGAGGAGAAAAGGATGGCAAGGGAGGGGAGGGAGAATTAAAGCATGACAAAAGGATTCATGTAGATTCATGAAAGGATGAGAATTATATAGGAGGAACCCAGTCAGTCCCCAGTTTCTCCCTGGAATCCCCCTGATCTCAGGCCCCCATGGCTATTCTACCCTCTTACAGACACACTTGCCACTGGATAGCTTCTCCACAGCAACCCCCTCTTCCTAGAAGTGCTCCCCAGGGGTGCCCAGGGCACTTCCGACAGCCAAGCCACTGTGCTCTGCATTCCAGGAGGACAAATGCCCACACAACAGCCACTGTGACTGAATGACCACAAACACTTAAGATCTATAAAGCAGTCCTTTAAATGCCTGTACTCTATGAATCTCAAGTCAAGGAAGCAGATGTTCCAGGCTAAATACAAGGAGAGACTTCCTTTTAAGCAGCTGCTTTACTTTCCCTCATGAGCTGAACTAACCGATTCATTTGCCAAATGTCACTCTACCTTTCTTACACTTTGGTCAGATTTTATTCCACACTATTTAAACATAGAATGTAGAGGCAGATAGGTGGTGCAATGGATTAAGTGCCAGCCCTGGAACTAGAAGGACCTGAGCTCAAATCCAGACTCAGACATATCCTTGTGGTGTGACTAGCAAGTCACTTCATAATGAATGCCTGCTTTCATCCCCCCTCCAAAAAAGATAGGATGTAAACTTCTTGAGGGACTATGTTTTCCTCCATATTCATACCCCTGCATCTAGTACATGGTAGGAAAAAAGTATCTGTTACAATGGTCTGAAATGGGCATGATGTATCCCTTTTCCTCTCATCCCTATCCCTTGCTGGGCTGTAAACATTTCAATAGCATGGATTATGTCTTCGGTGTGTACAGGTCTCTGATCTGCATTTAGAAGATCCAGAGTCCCCTTATTTTGCTGTGAGTAGAATGACAAGAAACTCTATTTAAGAGTTTTTTGCTTGTGGGACCTGAATGGAAACTGCTTATATTCTTCTACTCTAACCATCCAGTTCCTTGCTGCTCAGCTTTCCTACCCCACTGGGATCTTTGCTACCTTCTTGTGGAAATTAAGCCACAAGACGTCTCTTATCTCTCCCTCCAGTTATATAGATGACCTGTGAAGATATTTATTCCTGCAGGAATAGAATTTCTGGTTGGTCTCCTTGCCTCAAGTTTCTACTACTCCAATCCATCCTCCACTCAGTTACCAGAATGGTCATTCTAAAGTCTGACCATGTTACTTCCTCTCCTCAGAACTCCAATAGCTTTCTGCTACTTCCAGGACCAAATATCACATCCTGGACTTGGCTTTTAAAGTCCTTCCCAACCTGGTCCCTTCCTATCTTTCCAGTCTTCTTATAGAGTATCAGGCCTGGAGACATTTTCCTGAGTTCCAATCTGACCTCAGACACTTACTAGCTGTGTGACCCTGAGCAAGTTACTTATTCCTGTTTGCCTCAGTTTCCTCATCTGTAAAATAAGCTGGAGAAGGGAATGGTAAACTATTCCAGTATCTTTGCAAAGGAAATCCCAAATGGGGTCACAGAGAGTCAGACATGACTGAAAGGACTGGACAACAATAACAAAACTCAAGTCACTCATTTTACAGATTAGGAAATTGAGGCTCAGAAAAGTTAATTACCTTTCCCAAGGTCATATAGGAAATGATGGAGGCAGGAATGCAACCTACATTCACTGAATCAAAATCTAATGCTCACTCCACCCAATGAATGCCTGTGGATCGATCATGAAACAATGGATCCAAACTCTAAACAAGTCAAGTTATTATTGCCATTTTATTAAGTGAGCCAGACCAACTGGTTGTCAATCCTGTCCACTGTTTGGCACTTGACCAAAAAAATCAAACACACCACTTTCAGTTTAAATCCTTCTTTTGCAGCAGGCAGGCTGTAAGACCTACTTTCAAAAATCAACTCTTGTTTGGTTGAATTGACTACATCCTGCAGAAATGTCTAAAGTAATTGAGCCTGTGTGCAGCAAAAGTTCAGAGGGAGTGAGAGAAAGGAAAGGAAGGAAAAGATTTAAAAAAATATCATGGTACTTTACCAGTTTAAATATTTTCTCTCCCTTCCAATCCATTTCACCTGGCCTCGAGACAGAGATTAAATTATTTCAATCTTTTAAAAAGTGGGCCTCTTATGCTTCTATTGCCATGTGAGCCGAAGCATCACACAGCAAGGCTAAGAGAGGCTTATTTTTTTAATGATTAAAAATTCACCTTGTATACTCCACGGTCTCTGCTTTCACCAGCAATATGCACTGTCTGGTTGGTCTTTCTGATTAATAAGTATCAAAACAGTGTCTGCCAACTTCAATATTTTGATGAGAAGAGACCACCTACACTCCTAGCGTTGCATCATGGATACATTAACATTTAAAGCATACTTACAAAAGCTGCCTGGTCCTCAAGTTGACCCTGTAGAGGGGAAACAAAAGAAACAAGAGCATGAAGGATGATGGGACATGGAAAATCTCAAGGTCATTCTGTAAACTAACTGTGTTAGTGCCCAGGCCAAGGCTGGAAACTCACATCTTTCCTATAGAAGTCCTCTGCTCCGGTCAGTCCAGACACCTGCCTCACACTCTCCTAATTCACTGCAGTCCTTTCTGACAATTCAGGTTTCCTTCATACTGTCCCATAGCAAGGGATGCCCTTACTATCCCATCCTATCAGCCAAATCCAATGCTACTACATCTATAGCGTTCTGAAGTTTACAAAGTGCTTTCATCACAGAAAAGCCCACAAGGACAAGAGTAAAATTATTGTTATTTCCGCTTTAGATAACCGCTGTCTGTTTGACCTTAGGCAGCCTTTCTGTGCCTTAATTTCTCTGCAAAATGGGGTGGTCTGACCATATGAGCTCCAAATCTATGACCAGAGGAAACTGAGGCCCACAGAAATTATGCAACTTGCCTGAAGTCTCACAGGTTACAGCATCTGAGTACTGTGGCAAGGCAGTGAGGGGGTTTGGTGGAGACACTGGCTTTGGAGTTGGGAAAAATCTGAATTCAAATCTAGACTAAGAGATTTGCTAGTTTTGTGACATGGGCAAGTCACATCACCTTTTTGTATATCAGTTTCTTCATCTGTAAAATGGACTCGGGTCCCTTCCAGCTCTAAATCTAGCTGAGATTTGAACTTCAGGTCCTGTGATTCCAAGTTCAGCATCTCATGCTCTTCCAAGTTCCCATTTCCATGAAATCTTCCTTAATGAATGCAGCCCACACTAAGCCCTCCCTTCTCTAAACTCCTATTAATGTGTGTAGTCTATGGCACATAATTCAGCATTTAATGAGTGTTCTTTAAAGATCTATGCTACTCTCTATTTCATATTTTCTCTTTCCAATAAGGCTCTAGGCAGTTCACAGGCAGGCACCACATCATGTCATTCTCTTACATCCCCCCTACCAATTAGCCCCAAACTATTTCCCTAAACTGGGAACAAAAGGAGTCAGTCACACAATAAATGCTTGTTGACATTAGCTGAATGAGGAAAAAGACTAAAATCTGGCAGGAAACTAGTGTAGAGAAACAATTAGAGGTAAGAGGAACATTTTCTCTTGAAAGCCTTGAGGCCAGTATTCTAATCCTTGGCCCGGTCTCACTCAGAAGGGAGCAGTCTCTGCTTTAGCAGCCCCCTTAGCTGTAGAGAGAGACAGAGACAGAGAGATAGACAGAGAGACAGACAGAAAGAGAGAGAGGCAGGAAGGAGTCAGGAGGGGGGGGAGGGAGGGAGAGAGAGAGAGAGAGAGAGAGAGAGAGAGAGAGAGAAAGGATACTGAGAATGGGAAAAAGGGATACAGAATATACCCAAGTATACAGGGTAGTTTTACTGTAGGCTTTTTAAAATTCTTTTTAATTATTTATTATAAAAGATGGGCAGCTAGATGGTGCAGTAGATGGAGCACTGGACCTGAAGTCAGGAAGACTCATCTTCCTGAGTTCAAATCTGGCCTCAGACATTAACTGTGTGACCTTGGGAAAATCACTTAAACCTGTTTGCCTCAGTTCCCTCATCTATCAAATGAGCTGGAGGAGCAAATGGTAAATCAGTCCAGTATCTTTGTCAAGAAAACCCCAAATGGAGTCATGAAGAGGCAGACACAACTGAAACAGCTGAACATAAATGATAAAGAATGGCTTGCTGTGTAGGGGGAGAAGGACAGGTTTGGAAATGAAGTTGGTGAGAAAACAAAGTATATCCCCTCAAAATTAAAAATTAGGGGGAAAGGGAAAGAAAATGTTTAAGAAGAAAAATTTGCTTGAAAAGGAAAGGTGAAAACATAGGAAAGAATGAAGAAGACTAAAGGAAAAATGGAAGGAGATAGTAAAGAGAAAGAGGGAAAAAAAGCAAAGATAGTACCATTAAAAATAAACTTGAAAATCCATTAGTCTCTTCATTTTATTGTATCTTTTCAGGCAGTTGGGAACATTTAGATTTGTCATTTTTTACTTATAAAGCTTTCCTGAGAGTTACTTCTAAGAGATCACAATGGAACTTTATGGGGAGAAGGAAAAAGCAACTATAAGGAAGTTGTTTTCATTGCAATTGACAAAAAGGAGTGGAAACAGAGAATAGGACAGTTTCAAATTGTTACATTTTCTTCAAATGACTGAATATTTGGAGGCATACAACACACAAATTTTATTTAAAAAATACATTGTATTGATGATTTTTGTCGTTATATCACTATCATCTTGGGAAATAAAAGAGAATGAAATCCTACCCCACTCCTCCAAATTGAACCTTCAAAGAAAACAATTATGGAGAGAAAGAAAAATAAGCCCAAATATCAGATACAATGACTGATGGTATACACAACATCCTGCCTCTCCTACATGAAAATTTGAGAAAAACCTACTTTTTTAGAGGATAAGAGACATTCCAATATCCTCTGCTAGTTACAAAGTGTCCTTGTGGGCACTAACACTGATATCATTTTCAAGGGATGCTGCCAGCTATGGGATACTCACCATATTGAGCATGTCCTCACTGAGAGGCACATCTTTTGACATCTGGTGTAAGAGTTTGTCCTCCCCAGCCTCCGAGTAAAACACCTTGAAGAAATATAGTTAACTGGGGTCAATAGCAGTGCAAAGGTTTTCTTACAGAATATATACTGCTCTAATTTCACTAAAAGCTGTAGTGAGTTAATTTATCAAATTTCATTGCTCCCTCCACATCCCTTTCCTTTTGCTCCCCCATCCTCCCACACACTTGATTTACATGACCCTGTTTCAGGTCATATTATATAGGTGCTTTCCCTGAAACATTTTCTATCACCTTCCTTTCTCTCCCCTTGGTACCTAGCAGTTAGATTCAGTGTTGACACTATTTTTCATTTACTGTAGGCTGCTTTGTTGAATTTCTCTATTTGTTTCATACATACAAGCTTAGTTTCTCCAAACTTGATGTCTACCACCTCTATTAAACCTGGCCGGAAGCTATGAATGATGTGGGAACCACAGAGATGTTTGACTAACTCAACTATAGCCTTTAATCAATGTGCAAGTACAAATTGTTTTCAGTCTCATTTCAAGGCTAGTAGAAGAACAGGGCACTTCCAGAGAAGTGATCCTACTAGAATTAGGGCTGCTCATGTAACAAGGGCTCATATAGGGACAGGAGGGAAAGGGTTGACGACAGCAGGAAGGCAGGCATTCTACTTAAAAAACAAACAAGCCTGTGTACTCACAGTATATCCAGTGATGAGACTAGTGTGATGGTGTGGCATTCTCCATTGAATCCGGAAAGCTGAGCAGTTTAAAGGATCCAGCAGGATATTAACAGGGGGACCCAGTCTGCCTACCTCAAAACAAAAGAACTATGTTATAAGGTGCAAGGGAGGTCTTATCTGACTGTTAAGAAGAAAATATAAGAAACCTAGCTAAAATTCAAAGTCATTTACTTTGCAATGAAGGCTACAGATAGTCAACTGTATTTTATCATGATGGATTTTTTTTTTTTGGTAAATTAACTTATATTTCTTGACCAAGTCCCTTCTGAAGAGACCCTCCAAAAAAGACATTGGGGTGAGGGTGGCCTGACACTTTCTGATTTACCACTTCCTGGAGCTTAGTTATGGACTAAATTAGGACTTTAAGATCACCTACCATTTGTCAATTTATTCCTGAGTTTAAAGGGTCATGTAGTAAACTTAAAGTTGGCTATAAAGGAAAGAGATGGTTAGAAGGACTTATCAGACCCTACTCAGAACAAAAGTTGAAGGCAGTAATCCTAGATTCACCCACAGACCTACAGGAGACCATCTGATGCATTCCTCTAGGAAAACCACCAATTACTTCTCCAGTCAGAATTCATGCAAGGGAGATATTCCTTCAGGATTTTATAGATACTTTAAGGAGAATGTGTTATAGTGGACTGTCTGTCCTTAGTGTCTAATTCAGCATTTGAGAGTTCAGATCTAAATAGCAGGCCAATGTTTGACAAATCCAAGAACACAAGTGATAAAGAAGTTAGGAACAGTCAATGTTGGGAAGATAGGGTGGAAGAGCGATGAATCTCTCTAGCTATCAATTGGAAACCATGTAAGAAAAGTGACTAAATTTTCCATATCCTTTGACACAGCAGTTCCATCACTCCATATATATCACAAGGAAGTTGGAGACAAAAACAAAATCCAACATATATCAACGCACTTATACTATAAATAGCATATGTACAATCAAACGTTTGAGCATACAAAAAAGCATACTTACACATGTAAGCACACAAAAAGTATATTCACATTTATGTCTACAAAAAGCATATTCACACAGAAAGAATATTCCCACATATAAGCCTATAAGAAACAGACTCACACTTATGAGCCTACAGAAAGTATATTCACACGTGAGCACACAAAAAATATACTCATACTTTTTATGGTAGCAAAGACTTGGAAAACAAAATGGTTGCCCTTCCTTCAACTGAGGAATGGATGAAAAAAAACTATTGTATATGAATATAATAGAATATTATCATGCATTAAGAAAAGACAAATATAAGGAATTCAAAACTACACTGGAAAATTTCTGACCTGATGCGGAACAAAAATATGTATAACCCAGAGAATCATATCCACCATGCCTATAATGATGTAAATGCAATGTAACAATGTAAATTCACTAAGATGAACTGAAAGAGACAATGTAGGTCCTAATGAAATACCCCTCCCTCAGCCTGGTAGAAAGGAAGGAGATGATCAGGACATAATATTGTGTAAACATGACCAAGTTTGGTCTTAAAGAAGAGTCAAAAAAGTGCACTTCATCTCTTTTCTAGAAGTGGAGAACTATGTATATGGAATACTGTATAAATTCTCAGACAGGGGTGATGTGTTGGCTACTGTATCTATTGTTCTCTGTTAGATGGGAGAATTCTATATGGAAGAAGTTTGAAATAACTGATATTTGAAATTGAAGGCATCAATAAAATGTACATATTAAAGACAGCATTGCACACACTGGAGAATGGCTTAGAATTTTCTGTCATTTCAAAGATTCTTCATGTAACCAAATGAAGGCATTGTGTGTGAGTGCATACTGTGATCATGTGTGGAGACGTCTGTCCTTTTTAACTTGAGAAAATCTATAATAAAATATCAGCTTAATTATTCTTATTTGAGATAAAACAGATTCCACTATATTGTTTCATTTTTCACATGCTAAGTCTCTCTCCAGACAGTAACACCAAAAATAGCATGCAATTAGCTGAGCAAGTCTATTGGTTTGACAAAATAACAAAAGGTACGGTATCTGTGTAAAATAACGACCAACTGTCCTGGAAAATGAATGAGTCCTAGCAAGGAAGCTATTCATTTTTATAAATTATGCCATCCTAAATCATTAATTAGCATTTACTGAGGTACTCCCACATGTAAAAAACTCTGTAGAGCATCCAAATAGTGTGAACCTCCAGCCATCCAGGCACAAAATGTTTCAGGGAAATAACAATAATTTTAAAATAGAAGTGAATGTTCTCTGGAGTAGGACTTCCTAATTATTTTTGTCCTATGGCAAACTGCATATTTGGATTTTTTTTCTGTGTCATTTTACAGAAAAGGACATCCTAACCTACAAACAAAAACTGGCAGCATAGGATGATGGTGAGTAGAGCTAGGTCTTTGAAAATACTGCCTATGACCATGATTCATTCATTCATTAATTCAGTGTACAAACAGTTATTGAATGCCTATTACGATTAAAGTTTTGGGCTAGGTGCTGTGGATAAAACAGTCTGTCCTTTGATAGCTTATAGACTAGTTAGAAGATAAACTATAGAAACAATTTACAGTGATACCCAGTAAAATGTAAAAGTGAAGTAAGATAGGTACAAAGAATGAATGGAATTCAGAGGAGGTAGCTGTCATTTTTAGGCTTTGTGGAGAAGATAACATTTGATCTGGGATTTACCATGGAATCATAATTCTGGAGCTGAAAGTGAATTCCCAGACTGCCTAGTCCAACTCTCATTTTGTCGATGAGGAATTTAAGGCTCAGGGAATTTGTTATCACCTATTTCCAAAATCATAAATGTATAAAGCAAAAAGAAGTCAGATGTAAGAGTGGAACCCCAGGCAGAGTATCATAGGTTCACAGCTGGAATGGATTTCAAAGACCATCTAGTCCAGTGATGTCAAACTTACTGGCTGTGGACAGCAACATTTTTGGATATGCCCAACCAGATTAAAATGTAATTGGGAAATAGAGAAATTTAATTTCTGGTTTTCAAAATAAAAATGGCCCACAGGGATTTCTATTTGAGTTTGACATCACTAATCTAGCTCAACCATCTCATTTTATAGAGGAAGATAGAGAAATCAAGGGAGATTAAGCGATTTGCCCCACCTTTAGCAGGTACTTAATTAGTGTTTGTTGATTAATCCCCCAAGGTCCCCTAGCAAGTGGCTATTACAGGTGGCACCTGAACTCAGGTCTTCCAAGTTCAGAGCCAATGCTCTTTCCAAAAAACTATGATGCCCTATCCAACATGTAAGGCCAGGGATCCTCTTTTTATTATGCCACATATCATCTCACCTGAAAAATGGTATGAAGGAAGGCTGGGGAAAAGAGATAGCAAGGTAATAATTTTTTGGCTGCCAATACAGGACTTACATTACATGCCATGAAGTAAGACAAAAATGGAGTTCTGATATGGAAGGAATATATTGTGAAGAAGGCTTGCCACATGGTCATAAAGACCCATTGAACAATCCCTGAAGTATAATACTCACAGTCAAGCATTTCAAGAAAAATTCAGCTTTCTAGGAAAAACTCATTGGATTTTCAATATGTAACCCAAACACTGCTTTACCAGAGGAGAAACACAAGTTGGCAATGATGATGGATTTTGACCTGGAGGCTTGACCCAGTATCAGAAGGGCATTGATTCCAGCACTCAGACTTCTATAAACATTCCAGCTTTCTGAAATCTGCTCATGCCCAGAACAACCTTCCCTTGTTACCCTTAACCTTGAGGAAACCAGGCCATGTGGCATAAATGACCATCTGACTCTGGCAACCAAGTCAGGACAACCAGTGAGGGCCTGTGATGCGGTGGATGGCTGTGGTGTCTTCAGTGTCTGACCAAGCTCTAAGCACGCCACAGCACCTGCTTGGAACTGCTGGAACTAATTGTTCTCATTTGCCCATTCTGCCAGGGATAGTTTTCAGTTGCTTGGGGTAGACATTCCCCTAACTCACTGTATTATTATGATTCCATAATACTAAGGGGAAGGGGAATGCTAAGGAAGAAGGAAGAAAAAATAGTAGAGGTAAAGGACACAGGGGTTGGAGCAAACAAGGTGTGGCAAAGTTAATAACTAGAATTAACCCTCTCCATGAGAAATTTTACATGGAGCCTGTTCTAGAGACTGACCATCCTCATGCTCGCATTTCTATGTGTTCATGGAATGGGACCCATAAAAGACTGCCCTATTGCAACTGATGCTCAGGCGAAGACTCAGCAAAAGCAGCATTTCCGAACAGTTTTCCATCACCCCCAGGGGTTTAACACCACATAACTATGGGTTCCATGAGAAAAAGATCATTTTGGAGATATCTGTAGCTTTAAAACACTTCACATACAATTGTGTTGTTTCTGATTGCTGTTGAATTGTTTCATTCATATCTGACCCTTCGTGACCCCATTTGGAGTTTTCTTGCAAGGATACTGGAGTGGTTTGCCATTTTCTTCTTTAGGTCATTTTACAGATGAGGAAACTGAAATACTTACCCAAGGTCATACACCTAGCAAGTTTCTGAGTCTAGGTTTGAACTCAGAAAGATGAGTCTTCCTGCCTCCAGGCTTGGCACTATTCATTGCACTACCTAGATGTAATGCATCCAAGACTATGCTGTAGTTGGTACAAAGGACATTGAATTTGGAATGAGAATCACTGGGTTTATATCCCAGATCTGCCACTTCCTATGTGCGTTACCTTGGGTAAATCGTTTAACCACTTGGTGCCTCAGTTTCTGCAATTACAAAATAAGGGAGTTGGACTAGATTGCCTCTAAGGTCCCTTCTAGCACTAAACCTCTAAATCTATTATTCTGCCCCTGAGGCAGAAGCAATGGTAGGAAAGTGGATGAGACTCAGAAAGGTTGTAACTTGTCCATGAAAGTATGTATGCATCAAAAATATCTATGTATATATGTACGGCAATTGGAGGGGTATGAAAATAAAATTAACTTCCTCTATTTGTCCTAAATTTCCCTGAAACCCCTCTTTTTTCCTGAGTAAAAGAAAGTGGGGGCAGGAGAGAGGGAGGGAAGGTATTCTCAGGTCTCCTGAGCTAGAATTTTGGGTCCTTTTGGTATATTTCAAAGTTCAATGGTCAAATTAGTCTGGAAAATGCTGGCCAAAGAAAGGCTTGGGGGTAAACTGAATGTTGAGTCAAATGATCTTCTCAGGGTCCTTGTTCTGTTCCTTACACTAATGACAGTGCTGTAACCCCCTCTGAAGCTATTTCATATATCTCTTACATCCTTAGGAAGTCATTGGTGGCAATAAGCCACATTTGTGAAGTCAGAGTCATGCCTCTCAAACATCCTTAATGGTGAGCAGACGGAAACAATTTGTCTCCAAACAAATGTTTTCATGATAATTTTAAACATCTACTCTTTCTGTGACCTTCTATACCATACTATAACAAAGTGCCTGTGCTTACTCATTGCTGAATGAATCAGGTTGTTTTCAAAGGTCACTCACTTGCGTGACAAATTTAAATGAGAGTTAGACAAGTGTATGTATACAGCTTCTAAACCTAAAGACAAAATAACATTTCCTATTTAATTAGCAGTGGTTAGAAATGGCAGAAAAAAGAAACACTGAGCCAGTTTTGAAGAACTGTGGCCTTTAAAAGGTGAAAGATATTTTTTATATAATACACCCCAAAGTAATTTCATAAGTAAAAAAGAAAGCTGCACTTTCTGAAAGTCAGAGGGATGAAAACCATTTTCCAGCACTTTTGGTAAATCCTATGTTGGAGCTGTCAAAACACTGGCTCCACTGCCCTACCCTATTTAGTTTGCATCTCAACTTTCAGAATAATTAGGTCAATTTCCTGTGCTAATTTTACTTAATAAAATACTTTAATTCAGCTTCCTGAGAGCGATGCATTTCTGATGTAATTACTTTTGTAATTCAATTCATAAAAATATCCTCAAAACATAAATTAAAATGTAATGCGACAAATACATTGCAAGCTCTTGAATTATTTGATTTTCATGAAACGAACCAAGTTATATCCACAGATGCAGATGGAAAGAAAACTGCCCAGACTAACTAAAAATAATCAGGAAATTATGAATGGACAAACAACCACACATTGCATGTTTCCATATTTTGGAAGGTGGTTCCAACTAATCTTATTAAGGCTGCAATGAATAAGTCACCAGGAATCTTCCCACCATGGCCATTTCCAAGGTGATGCCTTCAAGGCAACAGGAAAATTTGGACTCAGGAAGCAAATAGTTTGTTTGACTCATCTGACCACTTCAGAAACCCTCAATAACTGACAAATGGCAGGAAGTCCTATGTCTAGCCAGTCTTGCACTTGTCTCTTTATGATGTTCTTACCATCTACTTACTTGTGACCTAAATTTCACCTAGAAAACATCCCAAGAACATGAAGGGCATTAGAAGGAAGGGATACCAAGTAATACAACTAAACTCCCTCTTCTCTCAATGCCACCACTTGGGTTGATAGACCTGTTCTGAGTGGGAACTGATATTGAGAAGAGGGAGTACAGTTGGTAGCACAGGAAAGCCTAATCCTTGACAACTTAGAGATGTGCTTACCAAAGTACCCATCGGAAAATCTGTAATGGATACCACCAACAATGACTTCTGCAAATTGTGACACATGAATGTAATGAAATATTACTGTGTCATAAAAAATGAAGAATATGGAAAAGCATGGAAAGGTCTGTGTGAATTCATGCAAAGGGAAGTGAGTAGAATAGGAAAACCATAAACATAATAACAGCAATCCAAATGGAAAAGGGAAAAAACAACTAAACACTATGTATTTATAAGGACCAAGTTTGGTTCCAAAGAAGAATTAAAAAAAAATATGCCTCACTCCCTTTTCTTCAAAAGTGGAGAACCATAGTGAATACTGCATAGATCATTGGTTTTGCTGAGCTGTATTTTTCTTTCTCTTTTTTTCTTTTTTTGTTGCAAGGGGTGGATCACTGAGAAAGGAAAGTTTGACTACTGAGAAATTGAAGTATTAAACAAAAGACAGTAGAGTAAAAAAGATGCTTCAAATTCAGAAAAATTAAAAAATAGCTTCTCCTATAGTTAGCCAACAAACAGAAGAGCCTAGAAAGACTGATGTGTTTCATAGATTTGGAGTCAGAAGCTAACTTAGAGATGGTCTAGGTCAACTCTGCCATTTTACAGGAAACTGAGGACCAAAGAGGAAACTTGCCCAAGGTTATACATGTAATAAACAGCAGTCAGTTTTGAACTCAGTTCTTCTGATCCCAAATCCATTGACTTTTCCACTACATTATGCCATCCTTCCTGTTCTAGACATCATCATTAAGAAATCTAAGCTGTCTTGAGTGGTCAGAGGTTCTGGAGAGAAATGTTAGATGAAGAAATGGAAAGCACTAAATTATGAGTCAAGAGAAAGATGTTTTCATCTAGGCTCTACCACAAAACAGCTGTGTGACCTCAAACATGCACAGCTACTCAGCTTCCTTATCTCTAAAATAAGTACATTAGCCTGGGTGATTTCTAAGTTCTATCCCAGTTCTAATATAGGAATCTAATATTTCAGGCTCCTAGAACCAAGGGAAGTTTGCCATACTTTATATGCCCACCTCAAGCTGTCTTAAGGGATTTTACCTGAACCAATAAAATATTCTTCTCCCAACTCTTCTATGAAGTCTTTCTTGAGGCCTCAAATCCGTATTGGATTTTCTTTCCTTCCCCTTCCTTATTTTGTATTTGTTTTATGCACATATAATTAGCATTTTATTATATATTGTCCAGTCATCTAAATGAGTCAACCTTGCAATTTACCTCCTTATTCGATCAGTAGATCATTCTGTCTTGTTCATTAACTGTTTTGTTTGATTGTCTTGTCTCTTCAACTGATTTAAACTCTTTGTGACAGGGACTGTGTCATAGTGCTAGGCATGGAATTGATTTTCAATAAATACTTTTTTGATTGTTGATTAATGAAGCCAGTTTATTAAGTTGCATTTGTCATTAAAAGCTGTATTTGTTTGTAGTCAGTCTTTCATTTACAGATGGGGAAGTTAGGACCAAGAAGTCACATTTTTTCATCAGGTTCACACAATTAATTAGTAAGGAAGATAGAATTAGAATCTAGCTTCCCTTACTCCCAGACCAAAGTTCTTTCCTTTACATACACACTGCCTCTATATTAGGTGTGGTGCTTTAGGCAGACAGGACTCTCAAGGGAAAGACAGAAGGGATTGGAGAGACTGATGAGGAGGAAGTAGGAGCTAGAGGTGGCAATGGGGCAGTGAATCAAAGACAACAAGGAAAAACTGACAGGAGTTGATGACTGATAACCCATCATAGAATCATACATGTAGAGTCGATCATAAATCGTTCCCTCCTCACTTATGCCCCAATACATATCCCTAGAAGTTGACTATTTGAAGACTTCCAGTGATAGGGAATTCAAATTGAAGGCAGTCGATTCTAATGGTGAACAAATAGGAAGGTTTTCCCTTATATCAAACCAAAAGCTGCCTCTCTGAAGTTTTTACAAATTGCTTCTACTTCTGCTTTCTGAGGGCAAGGAAAAAATATATAATCCTTGCACTTAATACATGCTTATTTATTTGACTTGATTTCCATGTGTTGTACAACTATTCAAATACCTGAAGACAACAACAGAGATACCTGCCCCCACCCAAGTCTTCCTTCTGGGGCTACCCATCCCTAATTCCTTCAATCAGCATTCGTCATTTTCTCTTCCCCTCACCATCCCAGTCACCCTCCTTTAGACATACTCCAACTTGTCTACATTCTTTCTAAAATCTATTATGTACCACCTGCTATTTCTTTTAAATATGTAATAAAATTATGTAACTGTTTTTTCCTAGCAAAGAATTGGAAACAAAGTAGATGTCCTTCAAAGAACACCAAAAATAATGGTATGTGAAAATAAAGGAATCTTAGGGTGCTACAAGAAAAGACAAGTGGGAGACATTTGTAAAACATGGGAAGATCTATACGAATTACTACAGAGTAAGAAAACAGAAATAAAAGAACAATAAACATGCCAACTACAACATTGTACATGAAAGGTTAACCGAGAGGAGGCTGAATGATGAATAAATGAAAAACCTACCAGTGAAGGCTCTAGGGAAGAGATAATAAAGCACACCTTCCTCCTCATCTCGAGAGTCAGAGCATCCCTGAGTCATAATGTTGTTACAGGGTTTCGATTTCCTTTTCCCCCCCAAATGGGGAAAGAGAAAGGTAAGAGGGAAAGAAAATAGACGTTTTCTAATTGAAAAAAAATTTCAAGGAGGTGAAAATCTAAATAAAATATAGTATTTGTAAAATATATTTTGGCATGGGCCTCAAAATGTTTAACCACTGAGCTTTTTTTTCAATTTATTTTTTTTAGTTTTCAACATTCACTTCCATAAGCTTAAATTTTCTCCCCTTCCCTCCCCAAGATGACATGCAATCTTATATGGGCTCTACACATACATTCTTATTAAACACATTTTCACATTAATCATGTTGCATAGAAGAATTATGAGTGGGAGAAACCATGAGAAACAAAACAAAAGGAAAATAATCTGCTTTGCTCTGCCTTCCAATTCCATAGTTCTTTCTTTGGGTATGGATGGCATTTTCCATTATGAGTCCTTTGGAATTGTTTTACGTCCTTGCACTACTGAGAAGAGCTAAATCTATCAAAGTCAGTGATTACACACTGTGACTGTTACTGTGTCCAACGTTCTCCTAGTTCTGCTCATTTCACTCGGCCTCAGTTCGTATAAGTCTTTCCAAGATTTTCTTAAGTCTGTCTATTCATCATTTCTAGTTCACCTGTTCATCATTTCTCATTGAGTTTTTTTTTTAATTATTTCTCTGCAATCCTCTGTATAAATTGCATGCATTTGCAAGGATACAAGAATAGGTGGCAGTGGGTAAGCTCCAGGACTGGAGTCAGAAACACCTGAGATTAAATCTGATTCAGTGGTTTCAGCACTAGCTTGTGTGACCCTGGGCAAGTCACTTAACCCTGTTTGCCTCAGTTTCTTCATCTGTAAAATGATCTGGAGAAGGACATGCCCAACCACTCCAGTATCTTTGCCAAGAAAATTCTAAATGGGGCCATGAAGAGTCAGACATGACTGAAAAATGACTAAATTAACACAATACCAGGGTAGGAGGTACTATAAATTGCTCCCAAATGCTCACAACAGAGATGGCTACGTAGAGAAAACCTTTTTTTAACTAGGAAATTCATTAGATTTTATGCAGACCAACAGTATCATACTACATCACATTTGTTTGTCTGATTTCCCTGACTGCTAACCAAAAAGAAACAGAAGCTAATAATCCGGAGCCAAGAAATATGAAACTAGAACTCCTTCCACTTCAGTGAAAAACTATCTGAAAGGTTTTGGGTGGAAAAGAAACATTCTTGATGCATCAAGACCAGCTTTGGGAATGTTTCTCACTAGAAAGGGAAGGCGAGTCAATTATGTTCAATCTTGAGACACAGCCAGAGATTAACAAAAATTAGTGAGTAAAGGAAACCCAATTGCTACTAAACATCTGTATTTCTTTAAATCTTACTTTATACTGTTTTATTTTCTTATAATCTTTTTTATAGTTTTAAAATTTATAAATTTTTTTCTGCAAATTAAAAAAAATATAGTAAGAAAATTACAGTTATTTTTTTTTCAATTATCCTTCCATTCTTAAAAATTCCTTGAACTCTTTACCTGGGGTTGTCAAAACCCAAACCAAGTTGCTCCCTCAATATGTCTTCTCTGTTCCTTCTCACATGATGCTGAATACTACTAGAAAAAGCCCGACAGCTATACCCCTGCAATCTGTTTTACCTAATCTCAGCTGAGGCCATCACTGCTACGTGTAATCCTTTCATTCTTTCATCATATGCTGAGCTATTTCTGTTTTAAAGACCTCTTTGCACCTTAAACCACCTTCTCCTTCCTCCTCAGCAGAGGAGTTTACTTAGAAGAGACAGAGTCCACCCATCATAAGTTCCCTGTTTTCCCTTACACCACAGATGAAAGCCCACCTACTTCATCACTGCCCCTTGTCCTCCTTTACCCTTAAAGAAGAGTTGGCCCTTATCCTTGCCAAAGCCTTGGTTCTAACGCCTCCTCTTCCTGGGAGTGGGGAGCTTGCCTCCTTGACCCTTCTCTCTCTTTTTCTTCTTGGTCCTTTCTATTGGCTCCTTTCCTGTTAACCAACAACATGTATCCTCTTCCCTCCTTCATTCACTTAACTCTCTATTCCCTCCCATGCCACTATCCATGCCACCCCTCTGCTCTCTTTCACAACCTGAACTCCAGCTTGACAAAGACTGCTCTCTCCGAGGTTACTGAGGATCTGTTGGTGATTGAAAAGGACGAATCCAGAGACTTCTTCTCAGCCTTCATTTTATTTGACCTCTTTGCAGCTTCTGACCCTGTCAAATACCCCTTTCCCTGACAAGGTACCATAAACATTTAATTGGCAGGTGCTAGGAAAATAAAGACAAATTGTCCCTACACTTAAGGAATGTACATGCTATTGTGGAAGAAAATATGTATGTACATACACATATACTGTACAAATATATGTGTATATACATATAAACATGTGTACATCTGGCTCCATATTCTGTATTGTATGTGAATATATGTACATAGAGATATATATAATAATAAAACTGCACTAAGACTTTAGGGGCATCTTACACACATGTATACATGCATGTACATATATGCACACAGTACACATGTATGTGTACATATGTGTACCTGTACATGTCAACACACGTGTATGGTTATCTGTATACGTATGCACACATGTGTGTATATATACACACACATATTGCACTAAAACTTTGGGAACGCCCTACATACATATATTGTGCATATATATCTGTCTATGATACATCTAGACACACATATACACACATGCATGCATGTATAGTTATCTGCACACATGTACACAAGTGTATGAATACACATAAACACATGTATGCACAAATACACACGTGCGCATAGACATATATGTGTGTGGATATGTGTGTGAATGATTGCTGACCTTTCTAGTCAAAAAGGACCAAAATGACATCACTACGTTGGGGTCATTCTTGAGAGGAAAGACGTTAGAAACTGAGGAGGGGGGCGGAATTCATCAATCAACAAGAATTTATTAAACACTATGTTCCAGGCTCCATATTGCATGATGGAGACACAGAGACAAAAGTGAAATGGCAGCTGTCCTCAAGGGAATTTTATTCTAATGCAGAAGACAACAGGCACATTTCTAGGGTTGTAGAAAACATGTATAAACAGATACAGGAGGAGGAGGAGGAAGAGAGAGGAGGAGGAGGTGCTGACAGCTGAGAGATGAGGTGGGGGCCAGGAAAGACCTCCTGTAGGAGGTGGCCCTTGTGGGGCATCTTGAAGGAAAGCAAAGATTCTAGGAGATCCAGGTGAGAAGAACATTTCATGAATGGGGACAGTCAGTTTAAAGGTGAGAGAAGATAAGATGCCTTATGTGAGGAACAAGAAAGCCAGCACAGCTGGACTGCTAAAGATGGATATATTTGTATTGCATGTCATAGGCACATATACATACATGTGGTACTTTGGCTTGCTTGCTAAATGTTTAATAACCCACACACTTTCTACACACATATATATACATATACTTACTAACTTACCTGTTGCATCCCTGAGCTCACTGACAAATCTCACTGACGTAACAGCTACTTACAAAGTTCTATAAGGAGAATTTGGGAAGCAGCACAAAGTAGAGAGCTGATGGTTAAATTTTCAGGATGAGCATTTACATCGCTGAAATTGGCAAATGATACAAACCAAGGCTTGAATTGTTGTTGATTGTCTACACTTCAGAAAGTGATAAAGAAAATGATGTTAGTGCAGACTAGAGTTAAAAGTGTGCTGTTGCTGTTGTGACTTTCTTTCAGAGAGCTGGTTATTAAACATTTACCAGCACACCCCCAGAAGGCTCCATCTGTCTGTGGTGCATGGTAAGCTCTGCAGGCCTGCCACAAGCTGTTCTGCTGTTATTTTTACTCCTTCATCAAACTGTGGGCTCAAAGAGCCAGGTTTAAAAAGTTACAGCTTTTTAAGTAAGGAATGAAAGATAATATATCCAAAAGCCATCCCCCTACAGCTGAGATTCTTAACCTGATGTCTGCAATTTTTTTTAAATTGCTGTGTAATCCTATTGTTTTATGCATTCTAAAATATTATTCTGAGCAGTCTTTAGGCTTTGATACCCTACTAAAAGGGTCCATGACAGAAAAAAAGGTTAAGAACCCCAGCTTTGGAATATAGAAACAGAAAGATCCAAGGATGGTGTGTGTTATCACCACCCATGGACACCCATACCCTGTGTTGCTGTGGAGTTACCCAGATGTGGAGAATATATGCTGCTTTGAGAGAATCAATTTGGGGAGGGGCCAAAATAGTTATGTTCTGTCTTAATTAAGAATCAGCAGCTGTGGCTATACATCCTTAATGTCTTGCTGAATTAAAGTTTGAATTTTTTTTCCTTGTGTCCAACGTTTTCATAACCCTATTTGGATTTTGGTTTTTTGGGTTTTTTTTGCAAAGATACTGGAGTGGTTTGTCATTTCCTTCTCCAGTTTATTTCACAAACGAGAAACTAGGGCAAAGCAGGTCAAACTTGCCCAAGGTCACCCAGCTGGTAAATGTTTAATGCTGGATTTGAACTCAGGTCCTCCTGATTCCAGACCCATATGCATTAACCACTGTGCCACCCAGTGCCTAGACAAACAGGTCTATGTGCATTGCTTCATTTTTATGTTTAGTCCATACTAGATAGTTTTGATAATTACTGCCGTATAATATAGTTTAAGAGCTGGTACTCTTAAATCTTCTAATTCCCATACTAACTACAAAGGACTTATGAGAGAAGGAACCATCTGTATCCAGAGAAAGAAGTGATAAGTAGAAAAATGTATAGAATGATTTTACATACACACATATTTACATCTAATGAAAGCTATCTCTAGGGTGAGAAGGGAGGAGTGAAGAAAACAAGAAAAAGAAGAAAGTTACACAATAACATATATTTAAAAGAAAGAGCTAGTTGTACATAATAGATTGGCAGTTTAATATTCAATCATCTTTATTTTTTCCCTTTTCTACCATGTTATAGAAATGCTTGTGTTATTTTTAGAGTTCAAAATAAAATAAATAAAAATTTAAAATCTCCATAAAATAAACCTATTTTATCAGGCAGATTTTGTTTGAGTAAAGATAAATAAGGCCTGTCAGTGGGAAAACTGTGAAGTCTTAGCTTTCATTATCTCCAGTCTCCAATTCTTATTCTTTCTCTCTATAGTCATGACCAATTCTTCATGACCCCATTTGGGGCTTTCGTGGGAAAGATACTGGAGTGGTTTGTCATTCCCTTCTCCAGTTCATTTTGCAGATGAGGAAACTGAGGCAAACAGAGAAAAGTAATTTGCCCAAGGTCACACAGCTAGTAAGTGTCTGAGATCAGATTAGAACTCAGGAAGATAAGTCTTCTTGACCCTAAACTGTATGCTCTATCTACTGTGTCACCCAGCTGCCTTTCTTCATAGTAAATATGACTTTTATCTAGAGCATTCCTTCTTTCTTAATCACTCTTATGCTCTTTCAAAAAAAGGGAAGATTTTAAGATATCTATAGATTTTAACTGAAATTCATTCATACCAACGCTGTCCCAAGTATTACCTTTCATCTGTTATTATGAATAAAAGATTTTTTTTCCTTCAAAAGATGATTTTTAAATATTGAACAGGTTGGGGGTGGGTTGGGAAAGGGAGCAGGAGCAGTACTGTCACACCACCTTCCAGAGTATCTGGTTCAAAACTAACTTCTGATGCTCATTATCTATGTCCTTAACTTAGGGTCCTTAAGCTTAAGATCTAATTTCTTGATCTGCACAATGACAGTGTTGGACTAGATATACTAGTACAGATGTTCTTCACCTAGAGTCTGTGAACTTTTGAAAAAAAAATTGTAACTATTTCAATATCATTGATCTCCTTTGTAATCCTATATATATATATATTATTCTGTGAATTGTAAAACATTACTCTGTGGTGTCTATAGGCTTCTCCAGCCTCCCCAGGGGGTTCATGATACAAAAGAAGGGTTAATAACCCCGGCCCTAGAAGATCTCTTCCAGTTCTAGATCTATGGTCTTGTTCCTTTGCCCCCTGGTATTATACTAAAGGTGGACCTAAAGGTAAATTTGCTTTAGTTATCTGGGGAGGGGGTGTATGTCAGAAAGAGCTGCCCCAGAAACTTCTCCTTCTGACCCTCACTCCCTAAGCCTTCCCCAGCCATCATCAGTTATCTTGACTTTTGCCTTGTCACTGGACTCCAGAGGAGACAGTGAGGCTGTTGACTTTGTGAAGTTCTGTCTCACTTAAATCCAATTCATGAGTCAAAATATCACCCTTGTGATGTCATTGATCATGAAGCAACAAGAACAACCCCTAACAGTCAATAATCATTCATTATCTCTGTGTTCTCTTCACATTTATTTCTCTGGCCTCCTCTTCCTCCTCCTCTTCTAAAAGTTAATCATGCTTAAAAACTAAAATGAAGCAAAACAAGAAAGCATAATTTTTACTCTAGGTAGGCAATCAATAGTCGTGGTGACACATGGGAGCTCTCACATCCACAGATGGCCTTAGAACTTGGAAGTGCCACCATGACCATACCCTCCTGGTTAGGACTATAAAAGTAAGCACCCTGACACACACAGGGGCACCTACTATCACAGTTTCTTAGACCTACTTTTCTAAAAGGAAAAGCAACTTTTAGGGGGTCAACAATCCCTTTAATCAAGCACATGTATCATTTACTTAGCTCAGGGGAAAAAGTACACTGAACTGCAGAGAAAATACAGAAAAATCAAAATCAATAGATATGCTTCCAACTGTCTGATATAAGCAATACATACATCATAGATCAACAGACAGATTCAACTGTCTGACCATTATATATACACATAGTTGCCAGAGAGGGAAGCACCAACATCTGGGTTTTCAAAGCCAGGAGGGCCTGCTTAGCAGCTTACTAGAGTCTCATCTGGTGCACAAAGCTTCTTCTAAAAACTAAGCCCCAAATTAAAACCTCAGAGTATTTATATATTTTTTAGAGCCAGAGGGCAACACTACATTTCAGAACCAGTGCCTCATTAATAAATGGTGTGGGCATTCCTATAAATCTTCTCAGGCTCATTAATGGCTGAGGAAGATCTTTAATCACATTATTCAATCAGAAGCACTTGATTACACTAAAACAAAAACAGCAAAAATCCTCCTTTGCTTGCCATTACAAGGACCTGGCCCCCTCCGCAACCTTCTTAAGAGTTGTAGAACTGACCTTCTGAGAAATAAGGTACTAGAGATACTCCCATCTACATTCACTCTATCATGGAGATCCAATGGCCAAGTCTACCTCCACCCTCCCCACCCTATCCCAACCCCTCTGTCCACTTTGATAGTCTGTGATTCTTCCAGAGACAGAGCCTTAAATTCTCATGTCAGAGAGCTGGGTCTGGTGTTATAGTCCTGTAGCAGAAATCTCTCTCATCATTTCCTTTTAGAAATTATTATGGTACTTTGAACAGGAGAGTAAAATAAACTTCATTCAAAAAAGCTGTAATAGTCATGAGAAATAAAAAAAATTTAAAAATAATTATTCTGATATTAAATTCTGACCACATCAAGAGTTAAAAAGAGAGTTCCTACCAACTAGGAACTAGTCAGACAACATGCATAGTAAGTGTTTTTAAATAAAATTTCTTTTACAAAGAAGGAAATAAAATTGAATAAAGTTATGCTTAAGAGAAAAAAAAACCAAGAGTGAGTTATATATAAATTTTAAAAATTGAATAAACTGCTCCAAATTTACATTAGACTCATACTTTTGAGAGTATGAAAATGTAAAATAATACTGATCACATCACTCATACATTTGAGTTGTTCCACATCCAATATCTGATTTTAAAATGTCATGACACCTAAAAGAAACTCGTTACACAAGATTGTGCTAAAGAACGTTCATGATATGATTCCCCTCGTTTCTGGTACTCAGGAGAGCAGGGTTTCTTGGGAGATCTCTTTGTGAATGTAAGTAGAAATCAGAGGGATTCAGAAGCAGATCCTGAGACAGTCCATTTACCAAGGTTTGGAAGCCACTGACGGAAGTGTGACTGTAGCTTAGTTTGTATACTTGTGTGTATGTTGAGGAAGCCCCAGGGGGAAACAACGGTGTCAAGTTCACTACCCAGGGTTTTGCTTCCTCAAACCATTTAGTGTCCAGAATATCTGCTCAGGGGCAGGGAAGAAGTAGAGGACTGATGTTCAAGGATTCCTCAGGTGTTTCTGTCAAGGATAGTGGACAATAGAAGGATAATTATACCTGGGCTAAGAATATAGGGGAATCAGACTCAGAACAAGGGGTGGCAAAGAAGGTATTGGGAGCAAGAGAACCTCTGATGAGGGGAATCTGAGTCAATATTTTTGAGGAGGTTTTGAATGTGCACATGTGTGTGTTGGGGAGGGAGTGGGACACAGCTGATTAATAGATGAGGAAACTGCCAACACTGATTCTGATTATACATAATGAAGAAATAAAGTGAGAAGAGAAAAATGAAAAGGTTGGTATTAATTATGTACACTATTACTTATAAAAGAAAATTTGACTTTTAGAAATTATTGAAATCACTTCTTAAACCTCCTATTTCACTACTACAGAAATTGCAACCTAAAGATTTTAAGCAACTTACCAGACACTGTTCCCATAGCTAGTCTATTTAGGATTAGAACCCAGGTCTCTAGAATCTAAATGCAATGCTCTTTCTGCTGCAAAATGCCACCGTTTTGGTAGATATAGATTCTGATGAAAGGATCCCAAAGAAGGAAAAAAAATTCAATCTGGGCTCAAGTCTGTTTTATAATATGGTAACTTCCTTTTGGATAGCTATGTGACACAGTGGATAGAGTGCTGGGCCTGAAGTCAGGAAAACTCATCAGTTCAAATAGAGCCTCAGACACGAAATAGCTGGATGACCCTGGGTATGTCACTTAATTCTGCATACCTCAGTTTCCTCATCTGTAAAATGAGCTGGAGAATGAAAAGGCAAACTATTCCAGTATCTTTGCCAAGAAAACCCCAAATATCTAAGATCTCTTCTAGCTCTAAATACATGAACCAACAAAATTCTTTGAGAAAAATCACTTTGAGAATATTACTATTCTTTCTAGTAGATTATTATTCTGGATACACTAGAAGAAAGTCAAGGAATAGAAAGCACAGAAGTTCATTTCAGTAACTTCCAGAATTATATTATATTCAGAGGACCAAGGACAGAGCACTGTAGTTTTTACACTTGTAATTATAAATGCCCAAACTGCAAAATTAAAGTTAGCTTTAGTCATGGGGTATCATTAATGAGCAAAGATACATATCAAAAAATTCTCTTAAAGACTCTTGGAACAGGGGAGAATACTGAATCTGGAGTCAGAGCACCTGGTTTAGTTCTGACACTGTCACTTCCTAACTATGTGACCCTAGGCAAGTCACTGAAACTCCCTCTGCCTTAATTTCCTTATCTGCAGAATGATAGCGTTAGACTGACTTCCGAAATCCTTTTCCCATTCTCTATTCATGATTCTTTGCTATAATCAATTCTATACCATGTTGAGGCCACTATGCCTTATTCAGAATGTCAATAGCTACATAGGAAATATTGCTGAGACTTGTGTTGTGAATGTGCATCCTATTTCCTTCCTGGAAAAGGCTTCTAATCATTTTTGTCAGGAAGCTGCACTTCTTAGGCAACCAACTATACCAATGGGAATCATGGTGGGAGGCCTGCATATTGTTAGACTAGACTGAGCAAAAACAAATTGTCAATAGATTTCCCAGAGTGTTCTCCATGGTTCTGAGAGTTTACAGCAGGGACCTAATGTCATTCCATCTAGATTCAGTAACTGCACCAATTCTCTTGAAGACTAGACATGGGGCCTTTTGCTCTAATGAGGAAAAGAAATGAGGAGTTTCAATATTCAATCAACATCCTTGAACAAGTCACACATACCCAGTGCATTATTCCAACTATGTGAACCTTAGAGTTAAACAGTGAAATGAGATTTGCTACAGACTATGCATGTACTATGGATAAGGTGCTTAAGTAGTACCCATATCCAAAGTCTACAGTCAAGGATCACTTTTGTTTTTGCTTAGGGAAATTCTTAGCAAAACTTGACCTTGCTTAAACTTATCATTAACTAGTGGTTTTTGTTATCTTGGGCAAAGTCATTTCCTCTGTTTGAGCATAAGTCTTCTCATGTGTAAAATGAAAGGTTTGGATTGGATGATGTCAAAAGTCACTTCTAGCTCTAAATCTTCAAAGGATGATGATGATAATGGTCATGGTGGTAGTGGTGGTGATGTGGATACCAAGGATTTCAAGTGAATTACTTTTAGTTAAGAATTCATATAATTCAGTGTGTCATGGAAACCTTTGTTTATTAGGATTCCAAGTTGGTGGATACTATTTTGATACTATCAAGATCATATTTTTATGCTTTTCAGATCAGTGTATAAACAAAGGATGAATTTGTAGAGAGACTTTAAGAATTTCTACATATTTTCAATATATGGGAAAAGAAAGAAAAAAAGAAAGAAGCAAAACGGAAGAAAAAAGAGTAAGAAAGGCAGTTAAGCCAGACTCTACTTCTGGGGGCCAAGATGGCAGAATAAGCAGTAAATCAGGGTAATTCTCCCCTCTTTACCATCAAACAAACATAAAATAGGGCCCCCAAACAAATCCTGAAGCAGCAAAACCAGCAAAAAGATGGATAAAATAATCTTTGAGCCCAAGAAACCTGAAAGATAGGCACTCACTCAGGTAAAAGGGGAGCACAGTTCAAAACAGGAAGCACTGTGGTAAACCAGCAAGAAACCCCAATTCAGCAAATCAGCAATAGATCCTGAATCCCAGTGCAGTGGAGCAGGCAAACACTAACACCAGGACCTCCCACATGCTTCGGCATATCCAAGGGAACAGGAAGACTCCAGCTCTAAGAACCACCGCATACTTCAGTGTAGCTCAAAGTAGACGCAAAGCTTTGTAGGCACCTAAGGAAACCGGCAGCCACTAGTGGCCGGTCCACCACATGCTTCAGTGTGGCCCCTGAGAAATGCAGAAACATCTGGCTGGCCTCAGCATCCACCAGATACCAGCATTAAAACCCCAGCTCAGCACTAGGGAAGCTGCCAAACCCCCACAACTTCGAACATTGCCAGCCACTCCCCACCCCACCCCTTCAGTCAGGCCCTGTAGCCCTTGGCAGAAGAGGCCTGAGACAGTATCCTTTCTACCCCAAAGAAGAGTTCAAATTTAAAAGAAAGGGGAAAGGCCCAAAAAGATAAGCCAAAACAACAAAAAAAAGAATCTGACCATAGAAATTTACCATGGTGACAGGGAAGAACAAGACACTCAGAAAAGGACAACAATGTCAAAACACCTATAGACAAAACACCAAAGAAAAATGAGAAGTGGTCTCAAGCCCAGAAAGAACTCATAGAAGAGCTTAAAAAGGAGCTTAGAAATCATATAAGAGAGGGAGAAGAGAAACTGGGAAAAGAAATGAGAATGATGCAAGAGAATTATGAAAAAAGAGTCAACAGGGGGCGGAGCCAAGATGGCGGAGTAGAAAGACTCACATTTGCTAGCTCCGAACCCACAGCCCATGGATTTCCTCTAAAAAGAATTCCTGACAAATTCTGGAACAGTGGAAACCACGCAGAAACACAGTGAAGAAGATTTCCATTGCAGAGAGCCCTGAAAAACCAACCCCAGGGGCCCATCGCACCCCAGACGGGAGCGGAGCCCTCCCCTCCCCCTGCCCTGTCCGGGACAATAATCTCCGGGGACCGCGAAGGTCCCACCACCCACAGACTCACAGGTCAGTGAGAGAGACTGGCTGAGAGTGGAGCGGGGTATCTCCGGGACTCGGACCGCCTGGGAGGCGGCCGTTGCCACAGAGGCAGAGGCAGCTCGGCCAGAGGCCCCCAGAGCAGGCAGGAGCTCCACAGCAGCTCCATTACAAAAGATTTCCACATAAACCCCATGAGGGAACTGAGCCTGGGAGGCAGCCCTGCCCCCACCTGAGCACCAGCAGATAAGCTCTCATTGAAGAGCAGTCAAGCCTGCCGCCAAAAGCCCTGAGGCTGGGAAGCAGCACTTGAATCCCAGACCCCAAGCACTAGCTGGGTGGACCTACTCGAGGGGGTGGAGAGGACTCTCAGAAGTCAAGTAACTGTCTGGGAGCATTTGAATCTCAGACCCCAAGCACTAACTGGGCGGACCTAGGCCAGGAGGTGAAGAGGACTCTCAGAAGTCAAGTAACTGGCTGGGAAAATGCCCAGAAAAGGGAAAAAAACTAAGACCATAGAAGGTTATTTTCTTGAAAAGATGATTCCGCCATTCCTCTCTGACGACGAAGAGATATGCTTACCATCAGGTAAAGACATAGGAGTCAAGGCCTCTGTATCTCAAATATCTGAAAGAGATACCCCATGGGCTCAGGCCAT